>CM061235.1:156479091-157079091 GCA_030848705.1 Heracleum sosnowskyi | reverse complement strand
TAATAAATCACTTTTGTTTTCTCTAAAATAAAGATAATCATTGACTTAATTGAGTCAAACAATTTGAATCAAGATTTACAAAGTTAAAAATTTCTCAAATATCTTTCAAACACGTCTTATATCTTCATAGTTGAAGCTTCTTATGAGCTACCACCATATCTCGAAAGACACCTTCAAATCCAAATTCAAAATCTTAAATATATTTTATAAAAAAATTTATAAATATTTTAATACTTTTATCAACATTTACTCGACATCTCAGGAATTCCAAAAGTAAGAAGGCTCATTCGAGAATTTCAGTTCGATATCTCGGAAAGGTTTGATCGAGAACTCAGAGATGTCCTGTAGTACAAATATAGTTGTTGGTCAATCACTTAGCGGATTCTCGAATGTGACAAAGACAAAATTCAAAGAAGATTTTCATGACAAAAAATCAACATAAATCAAGGCTACTTTAGTTGTCTAAATCACTACATAGTGCATATGGAAAGTCTACAAAGAAGTTTAGAGAGATAGTCAAGAGAAACAGCTAAAGAAGTGGATCTAGCAGTATGTAAAACAAAAACAATTCACATGATGCCAATTTTCACCAAAATAATATAGACAAAGTTTGGCAATCTTTTGTTTGTTACTACTTTTGTAAATATAAGCTGTGTACAGATTGTAAGTATACATACTTATAGATTTAGTTGTTAAGTTTTCCATTGCATTTTTTCAAGACTATCTCTCTGAGAAAACGAAGCTGAGAATACTTTTTCGTATTCACAGTTTGTAGCATCTTTACATCTAAAAAAAAGTTAGATTAAAGTGAGTTTGTGTGTTGTATTCATTCCGCAATATTTTCATTTCAACATTCATATTTTAGCTACAATAGATCGATTCAAACGGAAGATAATCAAATAAACGTCACATAATACATTCACCCTCTGTATTATTTTTAGGTGAAACTCATACTCAACAATTTTGCTTCTTTTAATTATTTAAAAAAAATTACATATTTTAACATGACTATTTATTTTTATTTTTTGATAAATATAATTAATAAAATATTAAAACATAAGTAATAAATAATAATTATTAAAAATAATAGTACATTGCATGGAGGATAACAAGGATATTAAGTTATTTTTACAACTAATTCTAAAAAGATGAGTCAGGAGAAATTTTGAAAATAAAGTTTTTGTTTTAACATTTTTCCTGTTTTTTGGTCAGAAGTTTTCTAAACACTTTTCATTTATATATGTGCTGTACTTAAATAAAATTTAAATTTAAATCAAACGTGTTGTTTGGTGTATTGCAGAGCAGGCACCAAGATTAAGAATAGAAAAATGAAGACGAAGATTGATGATTCGTATGCATTTGGTGTTCAAGCTCCCTAATAATTATTTCTGCAGCTCAAACATGCTTGTAATGTTTTCACGTGTATATTCTATGAGCTTTTTTAATAAAATAATAATATATTTTGAGCTTTACAGGGCAACAAATATGTCAACATTTAAATTTTATAGTCAAATTAGATAATATTGCAATACTTTTACGTACAAAAGAATTGTTGCAATTATTTTCTATACATCATCTCTAACTTAAAGAGAAAGAGGATCTTCGTATCGATCTCAGAGGAGGTAACGAGGTTTTAAATATGAATTATTAATTATAATTTTATAATTACATAAATTATTTTGTAATTATAATATTACCTTGGTATATACTCAGGAATCTCTAACGGTGCAAAAGATAAAGGCTCCGTTTGACGTTGTTGCAGACAACAACATCAGCTTTTTTCTGAAAAACAATTAAAAAAATGTTTGGTAAAATTTAAAAGCTGTTTTTCTGAAAAACGCTTTTGGCTGAAAAGCTGTTTTTCTGAAAAAACGCATTTGGGTGAAAAGTTGTTTTTAAAGAAAGCAGGTCCCTCTATGTTTTTGAAAAAAACTGTTTTTCAGAAAACAGTTTTTGCGGGAAGCAACTACATGTTTCAACATCAAAACTCACCAAAAACATTAATTTTTTATATTATACACCAAAACATGTACATATCAAAAATATTATCAAACAGTTATCTGATTTTCACAACAGCACTTATTTTAACAACACTTTTTTCAACAACACATCAATTTTTAACTGCAATCCCAAACAGAGCCAAAATCAGTTAAATTTAATAAAAAACAAAAGAATTTGGAAAAAAGAATTCACAATAAAAATATAAATAAAGAAGAGCTGTTAGGATGCGATACGGAAGGAATGATATGAAAATATTTGAAACGGTGTCATTAATGTGAATGCATGGTTCAGTTTAGTAATAATTGAATACCTCTAATTTTTTTTCTTATTTTACTAGCCCTTTCTTATCACTTTAATGTAGCACATAAATTGTCATTAAATTTTTAAAAAACAAAGCTCTTGGTGATTTTATGATTCAAAGCCAAATTAAAACTTGGGTAACTGATTATTTTACATATGCATGAACTTGAAATTACATTTCGTAAACGATTTTTTTAATGTATACTTCCTTTTTCCCTCTTATTTTTTTAAACTTTTTTTTTGTTACGTCCATATCATTTTTTTACATCCCAAAAATAGTAACATTTTATAATATAAAATTCAATCACATTCACTAACTTCCTCCACTATACCTACTTTATACCCACTTTATACATTATATATTGATTGATCCCACCACTTTACTTATTTTTTTATTTTTTTCCTATTAATTTACACTTTTTCTTAACCACCGTGTCATCTCCTCAATGTAAAGAACTGAGAGAGACGGAGTAATATCTATGATGGAGTAATCAGCGTACGTTAAATTTTTCGTTACAAAAAATTTCTTGACTAACTTGTACTTGCAAACTAAAATTCTCAGCCCACACTAGATAGAGCATTGGGCCTTTACCCTCTTCAGCAATTAAATATAAAAACATAAATTTTCCCTATGGAAACATTGCATTTTGCAGTAAGGTACTTTTTTAGCTAAAAATTAGTACTGAGAAAAACAACTCTTTTTTCAAAAGAAAAACTTTTTAAAAGAAAAAAAATATTCTTCAGTTGCATTTTGTTGTTAGTATAGGCTGTATAGCCCTAGGCCCGTAGGTAAGTTCAATTATAATTATTATTATTTTCCCAAAAAATAATATCTTTATTACGTTACTCTCTGATAATATCATAATATAGTCTTATAAAAAAATATAAGGTATATCCTCGCTTTTTAAGGTATATAATTGGTTTCCTTTACGGAATGTCGAGAATTTTAAATTTATCGCTCTATTCACGGAATATTCATGGTTCGACGTGTTTTGTGTTTAAATGGGAAAAAAAAAAACTTGGGTTAGAGGTCTGCTGTGAAATCAGATATGACAGAATTACTGCAGATGCAGAGCAGCTGGATCCCTCAGATGGTCAATGATCCACTAAATTCAAGATCCAATTTTACTTTTTTTTTCCTTTTTACGATGTCATATAGGAGAACCGTTAGAGCATGTTTAATGTTACATTGCCCTTATCTAAAAAATGATATGATATTAATTTTATCTAAATGTCTTTAGTTTACTCATCTCCAATTCTCACTATTCTTGTCTAAAAATTTAGATAATTTATTTTAAATTGGTCATATATAGCCCATATCTATGTTTTTTTTACAAAAACTCTAAAGTGAATACATCATCATGGAGTAAGTTACGTGTTCAACAAATTTTACAAAATCACTATTTTACGTAATCAAGATACATAACCTCATTGGAGATGCTTTTAGTACTAAAATTTAAAAAAAAAACTGTTACTAGTTAAAGTAGTAATATAATTTTAAGTTTATAATAAGTGTAAAAAATACAATGCGCAGAGGAGATGAAATTTGAATGGGAAACAGGAGATGTAAAAGTAATAAAGAGAAAAACTGTAAGAAACTAAAGGTCAGAAAATGACGGTCCTACAACTTTTCTTTAAGATAACAAATATAGTAGTAATACTGTGGAATAGTAGTAGTATTTAAAAAGACTGAAAGAGAGATTTCTGCAGCTGCGCCTGCTGCATGCAGTACACAGAGAGCTGTAGTGCATGAAGTGACTAGTTGAGTCTAGTAGATTTTCAAATCTTTGCTAGCATCCATGCTAATTTGCCCCGTCTCATCCTAAGAAAAACAATAAATTTAGAAATTGTAGGTTCGAGTGTGTTTCGACTTGATTAGTCGCATTTAATACTCCTAAGTACGTATTCACTTAACTTAGGTGAGTCGAAAAAAATTTCTAATATGAATGAATGAGTGTATTATTATAATTATATTATTATTTTAAAACTTGATTAAATATTTACAACTTTTCCATAAAAATACAATACATACTCATATAATTCTCCTAAATACATATTTTGGGATATTTTTCTCTTATTGTATAAACATTAAAAATGCAAAAAAGATTTTTTTTTTTTTTTTTTTTTTTTTCGTTTCTCTCCTTTTGGTACCCTATCACTAGTCAATATATTCAACTCTAGCATGCAAGCTAAAGGCCTAAAACAGAATTTTATTACAGCATTTTCCTGTTTTTGTTGGATTTCAAGGTGTAGTCAGGACAACTTGTGGACTGGCCACTAGGTCTAGGTACTGGAGGACGAAGCTAGGCAAACAGTGCGAGAGAATATAAAAACTAAAGGGCTTTGTGATCTTTCTTATACACACACAGATCCCTATAGAACAAATGCCGGGCTTGTACCCAGCATTTCTTGTTCACATATCCCCATTCTTTTCCTTTATTAGTTTTAAAAGAAATTAGTCCATACCAAACGATTATTCTTTTTATCAATGTTCTAAAAGTGTTAATCGCCGATTAATCGCTAGACGATGGGTTACTGAACTGATTAAGCGAAAATCGGTCAATTAATCGTTTTTTTTAGAAAAATGGTCAAAAATCGGCTGAATCAGTCAAAAATTGGATTAATCGGTCAAAAATCGGGTTAATGATTAAAAAAATAGTAAAAAATAGTTAAAATTTAAAAAAATAATTAAAAATTTAAAAGGTAAAAACTTGATTAAACAATAGAAAAAACAATATTTTTGTACATATAATTATAATTTTATATGCCTAAATCGTAAATTTTCTTATTTTTTCCTCTTAAATTGATCTCTAATTGAAAAGTTAAACCTTCAAATTTTATTTATTACAATTATATAACATTTTTAAGATATTTGAATAAATATATGTTAATAACATATGTTTAGTTGAAATAACGAAACAATTATATATATAAATATAAATGTATATATATAAAAAATATTATTAAATTTATTCTGATTAATGATCCGATTAATCATTCTGATTAATCCCCGATTACCCAATTAATCCCTGGACGGTGCCTTCACCGATTAACTCTGATTCCCGTTTTTTACAACACTGCTTTTTATACACACATCCGTCTACCTTAGACAAGGTTCAAATTCTTGATATTCCGTAAGGGAAATGAGAGAATTATCACTATACAAAGAAGTATTATAATTTTTCGTAGGAAAAAAATGATAGAAGTACTGATGTATTAAGCGCAAGTAGATAATTTCGTCCCCTGCATTCATAAAAATTGATATACTCCTTCTGTTCCACCCATTTGTTTACATTTGGGTTGCACACGGAGGTTAAGAAAAAAGAACAGAGTAGGGGAAAAAGTAGAAAAAGTAAGATAAGTGATATAATCAATCAATTTTTAATGTATAAAGTGAGGATATGGGAGAAAAGTAGTTGAAGTAATTGACTTTAATATTGTTAAAAGTTTACTATTTTTGGAAAGTTTAGAAATGTAAATAATTGGAAGAAACATCGCAAAAAGAAAAGTGCAAAAAAATAATTGGAACAGAAGGAGTGACTCTTTTTTCACAAAAAATTATAGCGAAAAGATGATTGCATCGATCGATTATTGTAAACCAAACGCGTAGTTTAAAAGGACCATGCTTTATAGTTTTTGTATCATACTTTATAGTTTTTGTATATAAGATGAGTCCTGGTTTCTGACAATTAATTGTCATGGATCATTTAAACAACAATTAGTTTTCTGGCCGTTGGATCAACATTTCAACGGCTAGGATTTTAAAAAAAAAATATTACTACGTTCCGCGCATTTTTATCACGGAGAGACTCATTGTCGCGCTTATTTTACGCGGAGCGTCCGTCTGTCCTTCCGCGTAAAATAAGAGCGGAGCTCCTGCAAAGTGTATTGGTTTTAGTTTAACCCGATTAACCAACTTTTACAAACCCTAAATCTAAATCGACGATTTCTTGTGCGATTTCAGTGGCGATTGAAGCATTTCAGTGGCGATTTCAGTGACCAAGCGAACAATGGAGGATTATCAAGCGAGGTATGGTATCTAAATCGACGTTATTGGGGTTTTAGGGTTAGGGTTTTGTATTTTCTGTTTTAATTGACGCTCCAGTGTTGTTGTATGCTCGAATTCGAATTGAAAGATGGTTGAATTAAGTGATATCTTTGTTTATTTATTTAATTTTTGTTGGTGTTTTTGTTGAACGGAGCAGATTGGGTTAAATTGGTCGAATTGAGTTAAAACAGATTGCTGTATGCTTCGTACGTGTTTGATAAAATGTTTGTGAGAAATGTCTATGGAATTGTGAAAAATTGTGTGGAATTTGTGCAAGTGATCAAAATCGGTTAAAATAGTGTCTGTTTGAGATTGTTATATACTTGCTGTTAAACCAGATTCATATATTTACATACATATTTAGTGTTTTCATGATCGATATATAGGTTGTAATGTGAAACTGTTTGAATCATGTGATTCCAACATTACAACCTGATTAATGGGAACTTCTTATACTATACCTCATTGGGACCCTAGTGTGGAACTTGTTTTCAACCGGAGAGAAAATCCTAGACTAATTCTTTTAAATAGAGATGCAGCTTATATAGATCAAATGGTGAAAGTGATATGGAAAGTTAAGAAATAGTTACTAGTTTCCAGAGGGTAAAGATAAATTTGGACTAAACATGGTAAAGACGCGATCGTGTCATCATGTCTTGGACAACTAATTTTCTGCTCCAAAAAATTATGGGGTTGGCTTATTAAAATATTGCCTCCCCCTTTCAGTTTGTAGTTAAAAATATGTGATTATAGTTTCTGATTAGTTCTTGACTATAATCTCATCCGCAACTTACAGTGATACCTTTTTGTTCACATATTTCCGCATAACAAAGCCATTTGATGTTAGAAAAGTTAACATCATCATGTTCTATTTTATTCATTTTTGTTAAAGGAGTTTAAGATAGCTTGTATTATTGATATTGTCGAGGTTCATGCATGTAAGCTCTGTTCAGTTCCACCTCGGTGCTGGCGTCTAATTATGCTCAAATTGATACTGACCAACGATTTCTTGTTGTAAATTTTTAACTAAGGTAGAGTTATCTTTTATTTATTAAAACAAAATTAGGGTGTCCCAATTAGGTATAGTATAACAAAGACCTGGTATAAGTTGTAATGTGGTTTGCGTACTAGTTTTGCGTATTGTGGTTTGCAGATTATCATGCAGTGATTTTTATCCTAGATTCATAGCCTGGTACTTTTATGCATTTGATGGTGCTTGGTTTGAGATTTTAGTTGTTGTTTTGTGCTTAACAATGTTAATGGTTCTGAACATATTATCTTTGTAAGACCATAGTTGGTTTGAATTTGTGTTCATTATTGCTGTTTGTGAATGTTTCAGATTGGAGGACATACTTCCGGGACCTATTAGTCAGACGGTTATATTTGATAATGCTTATCATGTCAGTCAGGAGGTTTGGGATGGAGTTGATAGGGGTACGTTGGAGTTTTATTCCGGTAATAGATTGATGCGTTCGTGGGTTCTGAATTATGCTCGGAAGGGGATATTGGACATGACGGGGTTTGGTTTGTTTGCAAACAATGATGTAGTGTTTCAGAATGATACTGCGCTTGTGACAGTCTTGGTAGAGAGGTGGCGCCCGGAGACTAATACATTCTTCATGAGGCAGGGTGAGATGATAGTGACTTTGATGGATGTTTATTACATACTGAGGTTGCCCACTACTGGTCATCCGTTGGTTGGGGGTGCAATCCAAAATCCGAAGGCCTATTTTACGAGGAACTGGTTCGAAGAGCTTACTGATCCAAACATAGCTTTGTCACTTGGGATTGGAGGAGTGTATGGTTCGCGGAGATTGGGGAGTGGTTGAGGTTTTCTGTCAGTCCACATGACTATGTATTTGATGATTCAGAGTTTGTGTCCGATGTAGAGTACTTGGCATGGTACACGGAGATTTCTCGACTACAGGTCGGGAAGCCACAACCGCATCCGAAGCCCGAGTATTCAACTAGAGAGTTGTTTAACAACTTGAAGGCCAATGAGCTCGTAAGTTTTCTATCTTATTAGTGTTTGATTTATTTCTATCTCGTAATTATTAAATGTTGTTCATAGTTGTATTTGTATGCAGATTATGAAGGGGTTGGAATTTTCCCAAAAGATCGATGTTTCTATTCCTGTTGAGTATCGTGATGAGTTTGTTAGGATTGCACTCACCTTCTTAGACCCCTTATGTAGCTTCATGAAGGAGGTGCGAGGTCCTTCCTATAGGCCACCGAAATTTGAAAATGTTGATTTGTATGACAAGGCGAAGAAGACGCCACTGGCCACCATTACTGAACATGATATCATTGAGATTACATAGCCTTCTCAGCATGTGTCAAAGACACCTACTCTTGCATCTCAGTCGTCTTCTTCGAGGCCGGAGAAGCTTGATGTACGCCATCTACGAGATAGGAAATGGCAGATCAATAAGCCTCTTATTGAGTCGAAGAAAGAAGATATCAAGTCCATCCGGGGCTGGGGTTCTGATGGGGAGGTCAAAATGAAGGAGGGAATCATCCATAAGAGCTTTCATTTATCTGCGAAGGCAATGTTGTCTTTGGCACCCCGTACTTGGATAGATGACCGGATTATCTATACATACATGGTATGACACGATCCTTTCTTCTCACATTTCAGTTATGTTGTATGCATTCATACAGTGAGTTTTGATAATGTTCTAATGTTGTTGCAGACTTTACTTCGTGATCGTGAGGAAGAGATTGCGATGGGGAATGTGTTCGAGCGAAAGCCTACTTACTACTTCATGGATCCCTTATTCATGACCTTGGCCCAGAAGATGGAGTATAGGCGTGAAACACAAAGATTGACTAACGTTTATCTTCACTGGGCCACTTGTGGTGTAGGTCCGGCCATTAACAAGGTTGATTTCATCTTTTCTCCACTTGTGTTAATGAAAATCATTGGATATTGTTCGTCTTTGCTGTAAAAAATGGGGGGTGATTCAACTAGATCCTTTGTGTGACAATGATGAGTATCCTGCTGAGGAAGGAGTCATGGTATGTTACTTGTTAATTAACATGTTAGTTGTTACTTATTCTTCTTATTTGGATTGTTAATAGTTTTATTTTATTGCTTGTTAGGTTGGTCTACTTGCGAGCATGTTGAGATATCTTGATAGGAACGCTATGAACTTTCCGAAGGAGGACCCGAAGGTTCAAACGTGGAGTTGTAGGCCTAAACAGAGAAACAGTACAGATTGTGGCCTCTTTGTGATGAAGTACATGGATTATCTCTTACAAGCCTACGAGATGGATTCATTGCAGTGGGAGGATTAAAACATTGAGATCTTCCGTTATAGGATTGCTAAGGAGCTTCAAAAGGGGAAAGCTAGACGAATTCCTTGATTTCTTATGCGTCAGAGGATTGAAAATGCCTAGTACTAGAATTTCTTTATTTTTAGTTGTGTACTTTGGTAGATGTACTTTATTGGAATTAAAGTTATTGATGTACTTCATTTATTTGAAATGGAAAAGAACATTTCATTTGGTTTATATCGGTCGTTTATCGATCGTGTCCTCTCCCCTTTCCCTTACAATATGTGATAGTGGCATGATGATTTTCCCCATCCCCTATATATTTTCTTTATTCTCATTGTCCCCCTTCCCTTTGGTATGAAACTCATTGGATTTAGAAATGATGAAATTTTGAGCAATTTGGCAAGTGTGGTCCATTTTGGCCATATTTAGGAGCATTCGTAAATTTTATGAAAAAATATTTTCTTATTTTTTTTTGTGGGACAGTTCCTACAATACTTGTATAGTAGTTTGATTCCTTTTGTACAGGTAGGAAGTCGAAAAAATAAACAGGTTATGTCAAAAAAAAAAAAAAAACCGTCCGTGCAAAATTTCCGCGGAATAGTGTATAGTTCCGCGCTAATTTTCCGCGGAGTTTCCGGACATTTTTTCAAAATTTAAGTCTCTATTTTTCATCAAAATCACTTTTAAGACACTACAAATGACCTTGGTAACTTACTTGAGTCCAAAAAAAACCATTTCAAACAAGTTAAAATCGAGATTTGTAAAATTGCTTAAAATTGGAAAAATGACCTTACACATTGGAAATTGTTAGCAAATTACAACAAAATAAGGGTGCAAATAGTACACTTTTACAACAAAAGTCATCCAAATCCACTAATAATACCCAAGGGTTCGAATAATACCATATTACAACAAAAGTCATCTAAATCCACTAATAATATTACAACATAAGTTCAAATCCTACGATATTTTGGTCGTCTAACCAAAATATTCTAACACACTTGAGAAGTCGGAGGACAATCGGTGAGTACGCACTCCCGGATGAGGATTTGTAGTG
Organism: Heracleum sosnowskyi; assembly: GCA_030848705.1. Classification (NCBI taxonomy): domain Eukaryota; kingdom Viridiplantae; phylum Streptophyta; class Magnoliopsida; order Apiales; family Apiaceae; genus Heracleum; species Heracleum sosnowskyi. The sequence goes on along the minus strand of CM061235.1, from coordinate 157,068,406 downwards.
ATGAACACGACTACATGGTACAATACTACAACACAACCATCGCGAAAGACACCGTACTAATGGCTTTGTGAGTAGCGGTGTCATTGTGAATGGAGACACGTATAGTACTTGTTCCATCATAAAGACGGAATCTTGCATACAATCCCTTGACGTTTCCACCATCGGTTACGTTGGAAACCCATCCATTCACATATTCAACGTGCATTTGATCGCGTGTGTAACCTTCCCTGGGCCTCAATTTGAAAATGTCCCTAATGTTGTCACATTCCACAACATCACCACCATCCTAATCGGAAAGCCTCCATTTGCCTTCAATGTCTTTACCCAAATTCAATATTGGAAGAAAGTAGGGTGTCACATTATATGCAACCTTTTCAAACATTGCTTCACTAGCCGTCCAAAGGCATGCATCTTTCCAATTGGTTGACCTATAAACCTTTTCCTCCGGGCCTCTTCAACAATTGGTGGCGGCTCACTAACTTCATTGAACTCCATTATGTCATAATAAGGTGGTAAATTGCGACATATTTCATCCAACTCATCGCAAGTTGGTGACTCCATAAATACCTCTCCTTCAGAGCTCGGAAGTGAATTACTAACATGTGAAACCGAATCATTATCCGAAACATTACCACCATCCATGTTACCTAAACATGACAATAAAAAAACTTTGTTAGATAATGTGAGAAGAACATACTGTAAAGTTAAAAATGGAAAAGTAGAGAGTTACATCAATTACAATTGACCACTTTCACAACCACATTGACCACTTTGAGCATTTATTAAAATTTCTTTTTTTTGTCACAAGTTCTAATATCATGTCCTTCAAATCCACATTTAGAGCATTTCCCCGGTGTTTTGCGAATTATTTCGATGAGACTTTTGAAACGAGTGTCTTTTTTCCTTCCTTTGGTTTGTGACACAATGGGATCAATAATTGGCTCATGTAAGCCATCAACATCTTCTTGAGTTGTTTTCGTGCCAACTTCACTACTTACATGCTCAATTCCATCAACTCCCATATTCTCAAGAATTTAGGTTTCCCGATTGATTACCGAAACGGCATACTCGTAACGCTCCTTTGATGTCATGCTACTATGAGAAAAGGCCATGGTGAGTAAAGTCATGTTGTTGAATCTTTCGGTAGGAGTCAAATCATGGGATGATGCTTCTTCTTCGGTCAAATGACAAGGCAACATACCATCAACTCTATTGGCATCCTTTGTCCAACGTCGTCTCAAAAAGGTATTAGGTATTTCGGAAACACATCTCTTTGTCAACACGACTATAATGTGTCGGCAAGGAATGCCCAAATATTCATACATTCTACACTTGCAACTACCACTTAGAGCCAATTTTTTGAATGTAACAAGATACATTGTTCTTTTTTTGGGATCCACCAATTGCCTATAACATTTGTAGTATGTATCCTCATCTTCTTCCAAAGAACGTTCTCTATCTTTCTCCACAAAGTAAGTTCTAGCTTCCACCGATTGCTCTTGAAACTTCCTAAACATTGTTTTTGTGTAAATGGAAGCACCATGTTGCTCCAAGGTGGTCTTCATTTTTATCCCACGACAAGTTTGACGAGTCTTAAAATCCTCTTATTTCTCCCTCATAAATTGCCTTTCCAAAGCTTTTTGAGCATTTTCAACAAATTCTTTCAAACCCGTGCAAGAACTAACATAACTATAAAAAAAACATTCATTCACTCACTCTTTAAAGTTGTTGTTTTTCCCGCGGAAAACGTGCTTCAAGTGAAAGCCTTGATCCATTTATGCTTCAAACCGTACAATCCTTGTGGCCAATTCGTACTTCACAACCAATGTTTTCCACCTATCCTCAAACACATCTTCGGTCAATGAGTTATAAATGCAATTATTGAAATCAACTTTGAAATCCGGGTGCTTCGAATAGTAACTTGCAAGTTTCTCTGGGAATTTGTTACTAATGTGCCAACTACACAACAAATGAGTGGTGTTCGGTAGTTGTGATGAAATAGTCCAGGCCATGGCTTGGTCTTGATCCGTAATGATAGTCAAGGGATGTTTGTTTTGAACCATCTCAAGCCAACTACCTACTACCCATTCAAAACTTGTTTTAACCTCGTCCCTCATCAGTGCAAATCAAAAAACAACCGATTGGTAGTGATGATTTACCCCGGTAAAAGGAATAAAAGGCATAGCATATCTATTAGTTCAGTAAGTGGTATCAAAGGCAACCACATCACCAAAATTTTGGTATGCCATCAAACAACGGTGATCAACCCATACTAGACATTTCAATCTTTGTTCTTCATCGAGTAAAGTTTTAATGTAAAATTTCCCACCACTTTCTTCGTTCAACCTATTCAACAAGTCTAAACCCGCTTGAGCATCATTAACATCTAAATTGCTCTTTCTAAACGCACGTATCACATTTCTTACATGTTGTCCATCAAAACCAACATGTTGAGCTCCGCCTTTTAAATTTCTAAAAATGGAAATTTGTTGCCTAGGAGGAACACCCGATATATGTAATGTTCTCATTATATTTCTTTGTGTCGCGTTTACATGTCTTCCCTTCAAATTAAATTCATTTTTGAAGGTGTAACTACCTCGTGATTGTGCTCTAACTCTAGTGCGGTTATCTCCCAAAAACTTGTTTTCTTTTTATTCAAAACATGCATTCTAACCTTACAACCACATCTAGGAATAACATCCTGACAGCATTTACCTTTAACTTTACCCATAAAACATGCATTATCATTACCAATATTTTTATCCTTATTTTCACCAAATAGATTACAAACAAATAATCGAGCATATATTTCTTTATTTCCAACACGCTTTTGTGATTCTTGAACCTTAATTGCAAATTCATTTTTCAAGGCATAAGCTCTAAATAAATTATCCGCAGCTTCTAAACTATCGAACCTTTGATGCAAATAAGACACAACATTATCAACATCTTCATCAACATTATGTACATTTTTTTCATGCAAATTATCATCATCATCATCATCATCATTATTAACTATATTAACATACTTTACATCATCATCAAACATGGATTTAGTACTAATATTACCAACATCAAGATCGTCATCATAAAGATCATTACTTTCAATTTTTTTTTATTTTTTCCTTGGCTTAAACTTTGCAAACATTTTATCTGCCATAATAATCAAACAAATACAAAAACAAAGACTTACACAATTCAACAAATGAACAAATACTTCTCCAAGATCTTCATTTCTCCCTCTTTTCTAACCTAAATTGCAAATGGTGATTACAATGACCAAATAAAGTGAATTAGGGTTAAAAAGTGCGGAGGAAAAAGGGGAGTCAGGGGCTCCACACTTTTTTTGCGCGGAGCAGTGGAGCACTCCTCGATAAAATAGCGCGAACAACATAGGCTCCGTGAAAAAAAACGCAAAATGAATTCTATTTTTTTTTAATCTCAACCGTTGAAATGCTGATCCAACGGCCAGATAAGTGATTATTGTTTAAATGATCCCCGACAATCCAGGACCCATATAAGATTATTTGTTCGGGGGTTATCTCACTCTAAGCAAATGATTAATTATATTAAGTACTATTCCTATGTTAGGATTCTTCATTAAATATTTTAGTTCTCTTTCATCTACCACACTTTAATATGTGTGTGACAGTGTGAGAGATACAGAAGTGAAGTGAGAACTGAGAACACTTGGCAATGGAGAGAAACATGAAGAACATGGATGATACCATGAATATGAGTGGCAATGATAATGATAATAATACTTGTAATGCTAAATGGTTGAGATTTTCTTCTACTGATTCAACCAGTTTCTATGAAAATAACGCTTTTCACTCTTATGTTATGCCTCTCAACTCAGATACTTCTCTTTGTTTCAATGAAAACCCCTCCAGATCACAACATTCACAAGGTAATATAGTTTAAAATGTTTGTATAAATCTGCTCTTGTACTTTGATACTTTCTTGTATATAATAAATTGTTCTGTTTAGTTTAAGGCCTTAATTTTTAGAAGGGTTGATTTCAGATTCTTTCCCGAAACTCGAAAACTTGTTAGGAAATGCAACAATGGAAGCCCATTATGACAACTACGAAAGTGAAGCCATGGCTCTTAGTTTGGATAGTATTTATTACCAACAACATGTTGATGATCAAGAAACTCAACAAAAGGAAGTACATCTGCAATATTTCTCTGGGATGCCTTGTTATGAGATGTATCAAACTTCAGCTATTCAAGAAAATGTAGTTTCCCAAACAGATGATCTTTTTTCTGGGAATTTCAAGGGCCAAGAAACAGACAATAGCACAATGATTCATGATCATGGTTCTAATGCACCTGTTTCTGGTTCTGTTGAGTCAGTAGGCCATGGAGATTTACAGTGCTTGAGCTTGTCTATGAGCCCTGGCTCTCAGTCCAGCAGTTTCACACCTTCTGGGGCTCATTGTTTGGCCATAGAAACCAAGAAGAGAGGAGGGTCAGGTAAAATCAGCACAAAACAGCCTTCACACCGGAAATCTATCGATACTTTTGGGCAAAGAACATCTCAATATAGAGGTGTCACAAGGTTAGTTCAGCTTGTTCATTTGTGTTGTTTTGTACATTTTTATTCACTTTAGGTTTTGTTATAAGTTAATAATTAATCTGGTGAAATGTCATGTTTTGCTTAGGCATAGATGGACGGGTAGATATGAAGCTCATCTGTGGGATAATAGTTCCACAAAAGAAGGCCAAACAAGGAAAGGAAGGCAAGGTAAGACACATAACAAATGAAAAATACATGTTTCACACCTTTTTGGGACAAGTTTAGTTTATACTTTTGACTTGTATACTTGGCTCATCATTGCTCAATGTTTAATAATCTGACTATTATCAATTATTTTGCTGTCCTGCTTTAACCTGATGGGGGGAAATTTGCTTTACAAATCCACTGCTGGTGCATGTTTTCAGTATATCTTGGTGAGTCATTTTGTATCTGCAGGTAAAATACTGAATGACTGTTTAGTGTTGATCTTTGTTCAAGTTGTTAAAATGTTTAAGCATTCAGGAGGTTATGATGTCGAAGAGAAAGCTGCAAGAGCCTACGATTGTGCTGCATTGAAGTATTGGGGATCTGAAACTCACATTAACTTTCCTGTATGGCTTTAACGAAACCTTAATTCAGCGTTTTCTCTATGTACATTCGATTTTTACTGAAATGTAATTGATTTATGATGATATTTTTAACAGTTGGAGAGCTACCAGCAACAACTCGAGGATATGAAAAGAATGAATCGCCAGGAATATGTTGCACACTTGAGAAGGTAGAAGACTTGATAATGGTTTATTAGCTGGTATATGATCCTGGCGGCTTCCTATGGTGAATAATTGTCTATTTTCTTACTTCTGTTTTCAGGAGAAGTAGTGGCTTCTCAAGGGGAGCTTCAATTTACAGAGGAGTGACAAAGTATATATTGAAATTTATGTACACATGGTTTCTGCTATAATTAAAATTATGGATTGCTAATAGTTAAAATTATCAATATAAAGACTCATTGTGTTCCTGAAATAAACATTTAGGCATCACCAGCATGGAAGGTGGCAAGCTCGAATTGGCCGAGTCGCAGGAAACAAGGACCTCTATCTTGGGACATATAGTAAGTCCTCCTCGGCTACTTTCTTAAATTATGTACTTTGTTAATTTTAATATTGTTTGTGAAGCTAGTAAGAACATGAATTGCAGTTTCGGTTTTCTTAACATCAGTTGGTCTGATTTCGAGCACTACAAACAATTTATCAATTTTTATGGTCTCAGAGTAAAGAATTTATCGGACTGGCTTTCTTTTTAAGAACGGCAACAGGAGAAAATGTGATCTCTAGACTATATGTGTATTAATCTATTTTGATGGTTTAGGAACTCAAGAGGAAGCAGCTGAAGCTTATGACATCGCTGCGATTAAATTCCGTGGGGCAAACTCTGTCACAAACTTTGAGATGATCAAATACGATGTTGAAAAAATCATCGCCAGTGACACATTACTTTCCGGAGAGCAAGCTAGGCGTGTTAACTGTATACAAGAACCAAGATTGACGAATGCCATTGTGGAATACGTGATCCCTAGTTCAGTAGCTCCGAGTCATGACAACAGGAGTAGTTCAGATTGGAAAGTGATGTTAAACCAGTTCCCAGACCAGCAACAACAAAATGTGGAACCTGTTGCTGAAAAAGCAATCTTTATGGGACATGAGCAGGCACAGAAGCATTACAAGAACCTGTCTTTCTCGGTGGCCATACAGGATTTTATTGGGGACGAAACCATGATTTCAACACAACTGATGCTAGATGATTCATCAACAAAGATCGATAATGGCCATCATTTTTCAGATCCCTCGTCTCTGGTTACGAGTTTAAGTAGCTCTAGAGAAGCTAGCCCTGATAAACCCGGTGACGCTGCATCAATGCTGTTTGCTAAGACAACCAGTGTGAGTTCTTGGATATCATCAGCTCACATCTCCATGGCTCACTTGCCATGTTAAGTCTTGTCAGTAATAGCATTTTAGCATTAAGGTATTAAAAGTATGGTTAGTGGAAGACATTAGGGGCCAAGCCATACCATCTGTTTTTTCTGTAACCATGCATGTTACGGACCTTTTTTCAAACTCACAAGCCTGATGTCCCCTAACGAAATTAAAATTTCAGGAGGGAGTTGGGTTTATTGGAGGTCACTCGTCATATATAAATATTACCTTCTTGGTACTATTTTTATTGTCCAGTTTATTTTTTACAGGAATTTTAAGGTGTTATAATGGTTAGGTAAATTAATATAAAATAATGATTGTTTATATTATAGAGAATGAAAAAAGTGTCTTGTCTTCGATGGTATCAGTTATAGTTGTTGGTTATATATTAACAATTATATTTGGCCCCCAGTCAATTTAGTAGCATAAACTTTAGGCTGTACGTGTAAACTTTTTGTTGTATGTGTAGTTTAGGACTGTGTTTAAATTATAAACATATTTAATATTATCTTTTTTGAATTAAGATTATAGTAGAATTGTTTATTATTTTAAACTAAGTGGAGTGTATTTTTATAAATTAAATAAGTACCTATTTTGTATCTTCAGAAATTTTGTCATATGTCACATCATTTTCATATTATATTCTTTATATAATACTTGTATATATTATTTTTAAATTACATGTCACAATATTATAACTATGTATTAAAAATAAAATGATAAAATATAACAAAATTCATAGAGAGATAAGCAAAATTATTTGAAATCTAATTAAAATATAAAAAAACATAGCCATAATTATATCCAATCTTTGAAATTAATGATTTTTTTTAAAATATTCAAAAATTTCCATTACAAAATAAATTAGCCCCACTTAATAAATATAAAAAAAGTTATAATAAAAATATCAAATATTCAATTTCTTAAGTAGATATTAAAGAACAAGATAAATTATGTTCTTTGTAAATTACGTGTCAGAAAATTAAAATAAAATTATCATCAATTAATTTGAACCCCGATTATAGTATTGAACATAAAATAAATAAATTAAGAAAATCAAACTACTTGTAACCTAATTAAAATAAAATAAAAAAAACATAATTTATTTATTTTGTTGCTAATTTAAGCTTCTTTATTTATGGATGTTGCTGATGTGGAGTTTTCAGTTCAGTAAAATTTGAAAAAACAAAACTTACAATTTATCGTATTCTTTAATATCTACTTAAGAAATTGAATATTGGATATTTTTATTATAATTTTTTTTATATTTATTAATTGGGTTAATTTATTTTGTAATGGAAATTTTTACGAGATAATTCCCACATAAGACCACTTATGTGGTGTATAAATGCATATTAAGTAGGATTATTTGCAAAGTCTTTAAAATTCTAAATTAATAAAATGCTTTTACTTGGGCCTTGGCAGACAAGGAGGAAATTGTGGCAGAAAATGATGGATTTAATTATTCAAAAACATGGCCAGGAATCCTGTTTTATTTTAAACTTGAAACTTTTACCTTTCTAAATCGACTTTTTGTATTTTTCTGCTAGAAACTTTTATCACTTATATAAGAAACTGATATTTTTAATATTTCAAATCTTAAATGTGTTACTCATTTCGAATAATTATATATTTACAATGGACTTGAATTCATAATTAATTTGAGGGAAGAAAACGAAATAAAGGACCGAAAGAGAAAAGGGAGGATCCACTTTGAAAGGACAAGTAGAAAGGAAAGGCATATTTTTGTAATGAAGACTAGAGTGCAGAATTAATAGGTCAAAAGATTACAACACTTGCCCTTTGTATTTGGCATTATTTGATAAATAATATTTATAATGTAATTACACATTTTGTTAAGTCAAATAAACATGATTACTCAGTTGTCGTGGACAAGTAAAAGTAGTGGAACATCAGTTCACTCGGTACAGGAATAAGCGAAAATCGATTACTCCTCCATAGTATCATAGTGTGCACGAGTTGCATTTGTTATTATTGATAATAATTTGTCCAAAAGATGTATTGCACCGCTTGAACATAGAGATGTTAAAAAAGCCTCAAGCTCGGAATCCGGTTCCATTTGATCCGGAAAAAAGTTCAAAAAAATTGGTTTGAAAGAAGTTCGGCCCAGCCCGGTCTAAAACCCGAAAAATTCGGTTAAAAAATTCGGACTTTCAAAAAATCCGGATAAAGCTCGGTTCGGCCCGGATAAAAGTCTGATTCGGCGCAGATAAAAATTCGGGCTTTTTGAGAAATCCGAATAAAAACTCGTTTTTTATGAATAAAATCTGAAAATTTATAATATTTTAAATAAATTTCAAGAATATTAAACTTAGCCATTGAGGAAAAAAGAAGAATCAACAATATATTGGACAAACTCTTCTTTTTAGAAAATTTATTGAGTGTAGTGTGTGCTTCTTGAAATGATCGTACGAGATAATTTATATGGTTCACGGTGATGTTAAGTTCAATAACGCACGTTATGAGTAGAAAGTTCTTGAGTTACACTAATATTTTATTATGATAAAACATTAAGCTAATAATTTTTTAGTACTCCCTCCGTCCCAGTCAATTGTTTATATTTGGTTTGGACATGGAGGTTAAGTAAAATAAGTAAATTAGTGGAAAAATGAGGAAAAATGAGTAAATTGATGGGACCCATCAATATTTAAGATATAAAGTAAGTAAAGTGGAGTAAGTGCATCTCCAATAGTCCGTCTTTAACTTCATATTTGAAGTTAAAAGATGGACAAATACATCTCCAATGGCATCCAACTTTATCTTCAAATATAATAAAGTAATACTCTATAACTTTATCTTCAACTTCAAATATGAAGCAACACTATTCATATAAAGTAATGATTTTATAATAAATGAGTGATGAAATATTTGAAGATAAAGTTGCTTTATTATAAAGTTATGGTTGGAGATGGCCTAAAGTGAGTTTTAAGAAATATTTAGAGTAATGATTGGAGATGAAATAGTGATTTAAAGTTAAAAAAGTGAAAATTTGAAGATAAAATTTGCTTTATAATAAAGTGATGATCGGAGATGGCCTAAAGTAGTGAAAGTAGGTAAATTTTATATAATAAAAAATTTACTATTTTGAGAAAGTTTTGAAATGTAAATAATTAGATTGGACATCCCAAAAAAAAATGTAAAAAAATGGATGGAACCGAGGGAGTATTAAGTATCGTTGTGTCTTTTATTATATATTCAGGATTCTAATAGTTGAGTGGTGTAACTCTTTAGGGGTTGTTTTTTCCGTAAAACTTTGGTTTTTCTGTATACTAATATATTAATTTTGCAAAAAAATTATATATAAATTAAAAAAAGCCCTACCCAGCCCAGTTAGAGAACCTAAAACGGGCCTAAAATTTTAGAAAAAGCCCGTCCCGACCCAATAATTTTTAAAAAAAACTCGGTCCGGCCCAATTATTAAAAATCTCGAATTTTTTTTGTGCATCTCTACTCAAACATAGTATAAATTCATTGTAAATTCATTGCAGTCTCTTTTGTAGCTGCGAGCCATTACATTTTAAGAGAACGTATTCGGCCCGTCTGAATTCAATCAATCACTCGCACATTAAAGTGTGCTGTATGGCCCAATACCTGACGGGCTTTTTAAACTCTACTTTGATGGGTTAACTCTATCTAACGAACATTAATACAACAACCTTACCATGTTATGAACTTAACCTGCCCAGTCACATTACTTTTTTGATGGTAATTTGAATTTATAAGCAATTTCAGTTTTGTTCTTCACTTTTTTCCTTTCAAGTGTGTACTATTTGACATGTTTCAATGGCAGGACTTAACGCCCGGAATATGTTGTAACAATTATTTATCACGGATCAAAACCCATTATGTTGTTCGCAAAATAATGTAGTCGTATTCGGCGAGTCAGCGCATTGAACTGTTACAGTGCAGTTTTCGAGCAATTTCGACATCTTCCAAATTTAATCATAACAAATAAAAAAGGCGGGTCGTGGGATTCTTTCAGGTAAAATGTCAATATCTCATAGATGTATGCATGGGGCACATTGTCAAATTCTCCAGCCGTTTGGAAAGAAGTACTCACAGACAAAGGTCTCATGGGAAAGATTTCTTATTTTATGTTCAGACTTCAATTATATGTCCTGTCCATTTCAATGGACCTTGTCCAATTAATCTATGAACCATATATATCTGACCCCAGGTCTATATATATCATAAAGCCAAGCCTGGCACGGTTGGTTTGTAATTTTAGAGCACGAGGTTTCTTATAAAAAAATATAAAAAAATATTGGTTGTTGGTGATGAATTAAATGTAATTAACTGAAAATCAAGTATTTTGTACTTCACTCAAGAGAGAGGCTCCAGCTACTCAACTATAATATCGGTGGACAGGTCAAAAAAATGACCCAGAAGTACACTCAAACTCAAATGTTATAATCTGATGCAGAAATTCAGAACACTTTATCGGATGTTTGCCACATTAGATTATACTAAACACATCAGATTATACTAAACACATCATCATTTATCGTTAACAAAAATGTAGCAGAATTAATCAAATGTACCCGTAACCCACTTTAATGACCTTATTGATACCGTTTTCAGTTCAGTGACCAACTTGATACATTGAGCCCACTTTAGTGACTCACTTGATCATTAACCCATTTAAAAAATAAAGAAATCAAAGAATAAATTGATAAGTTAAGTAAAATGTTGGTGATTTCTAACATTCAACTTATCAATTTATAAATGATAAGTTATCAATTTATAAATTATAAGTTATCAAATAAGCTGAGTACACAAACACCCCTCTTATGGGTTTATAAGTCATAAGCCGACTTATTATGTGGTACTAAGCCGACTTATTATGTGGTACCCAAACAGACCCACAGTACGTAAAATTGTAACACAAAAATAATTATATAAGAACTCTAGATCTAGCCGTATCTCCTCGCTTCCTTTACGCGAGGATTGGAATCTTGTCGAAAATAACATGGGTGTGTGAGTGTGTTTAACTATCAAAAAAGAAAAACATAAAGAAAATCCCTTTACCAGGTTGTATTCAAAGCACACTTTGAGAAATATAAGTGGTTCAAGCCACTTCAATTTTTGAGATAATATACATGCACAATTGAAGTAGATAAGTTGGTGACTACAAGAACTAGTGTGCTTAAAAATTTCACTACTGCTAGATGACCTGAAACTGTAGAAATCTGAAATAACTTATGTTTTACCATGTTTAAACCACAATTTCCTTCTTCCAAAAGAATAGACTAAAAAACAAACGAATCACTAAAACACAGGAATATAGAATTCGCCTAGTAGTACGAAAGGAATCAAGGGAGTACTAACTAATATCATCGATCTATATAGCCTCTTCTACCGCCATCTCTGTGCACTGATTTTCAGTCTTTCTATTGCAAGTCCAACCAGAAGTTGCTTGAATTAGAATAAGTATTGTGAACAAGCATGAACCCCTGCCCGCCGATATTCACTCACTCGTGAGTAAGGTCTGTTTCTGTGTTTAATCTTAGATCATTATCTACAACAGCCAGAATAGCCTTTCTTTACACTATACTCCCTACTAGGCCTATAAAGTTTACTTTAACCAACCTGCTCACCAATCAAATCAAGGCCTACCAGAAGAAATGACACCCCCTGAAAGAGCAAGAAATAGAAATGGATTCCATGGGCAGACAACAGGCTTCTGGCTGAAGCTGTCAAGAGAAGAAAAGCAAGTGCTAGCTCTTTTGTGTATATCCTGTTGTGCTTTCTCTTCTTAGAGGCAATTTGCTCCATTTTTATTTCCTTTTCGATCTCCTCCCGCATTTCATTTAAATCAGGCTCCGAGTTAACTCTGAGAGGCTTCTCCTCTTTCTCGATCAAGGATATTAGATCACCTTCTGAGGAGCGTCCAGATTTCTTGGTAACTACCCATTCATATGCACTTCCTAGTTGAAATAAACCAGATATCATGGCATTGAACTTGGTTACGGACATTGTGTTCTCAAATAAAAGGTAAGGGATGAGGAAAGGACATGACTTCGGGGCTGGGAGTATGTTAAGAATTGCCATGGTCGTTGGAATGTAGCACACAATCCATGATGGTAGTGTAGCCTCCGGTATAAACATTGTCATTGGAAGAATTATGCAGAACAGGGTGAACGAATAAAGTGGAAGGATTAGCTTTCTTAGCAGGAAGAAGAGGAAAATCATATTGAATTTTTTCCATAAGCTAATCTGTAGCAATCAAAAATTTAAAAACCAAGTCAACATCATATAATCATTTAAATACCATATGATTATAACTGATTGCATTGGCCAAGTAAGAATTCAATTACTATTGCTAAGAATGGATTGCAAAAGTTAATACCTTTGATCTGATGATATCAGGCAAACAGAGACGAAACAACTGCATTGGACCAGAATGCCATCTGTGCTGTTGTTTCCTATAAGCCTCATAAGATTCAGGCAGTTCACATTGACACTGAAATTATATTAAGAAACAAAAATATGTTATATATGCAAAAAATTCCAAGCACACAGAACTAATTGCATGAAATGTAGTAATCAAGTTAATATACCTCGACATCATTGAGAAAGATAAATTTCCATCCATGGAGATGAGCTCGGACAGCAATGTCCATGTCCTCAACTGTTGTCCTCTCCAACCACCCACCAGATTCTTCCAAAGCTTTGATCCTCCACACACCAGCAGTTCCGTTAAATCCGAAGAAATTGAGTAAAATTCCATTCACCTGTTGTTCCACTTCAAAATGAAATGCCAAATTTATGTTTTGCAGCCTCGTCAAGAGGTTTTCAGTCTTGTTCACAAAAGACCATCTCGTCTGAACCAGCCCTAACTCCTCATTATCCTACAAAACCGTAAATGCTTCCTTAGGCACCATACATTCATTCATATACGGAGGGTTGGCAATTTTTTTTTATTATATTATAACCCTAACTCCTCATTGTCCTATAAAATCGTAAAGGCTACTGACTTGATAAAAACATTGAATACAGAGTTTGGCAAAAAGTTGTTCAAAAAAATTCTTGCCACGTCTTTGGGCAATACACAAAAAGAAACAGCAAATACTTATTTAAACCAACTCGATCAGGAATGCAACTGTTATAACAATCAATTGTGCTATAAAGGAATCCAGAAGTGTTTTTTACCTTGAAATATGGAACAGTCTGTTTAAGAAAGTCGGGGGTTGGTTGAAAATCAGCATCAAAAATGGCAACAAACTCATAGTCTTTTACATAGCTGCAACTCATTGCAGACTTAAGATTACCAGCTTTATACCCTTCTCTAATCACACGATGCCGATACAAAATGTTAGCACCCTCCTGCTGCCACTTATGCACCTCATCCTTGATCAGCAATTGCGTAGTAGGATCATCCGAGTCATCCAAAACTTGAATAAGCAATTTCGACTTTGGCCAATCCAAACAGCACACTGCACCTATAGATTGCTGATAAACCTAAACACAAACATCCAATCAAAACAAAGTACACATCAACAAAAAATGGATTTTGCTGTCCAAATTCAAACAAAAACAACAAATTCAGACGATCAATAAAGCGAAAACAAACAAAACTCACTCACCTCTCTTTCATTACACATGGGGATCTGAACAAGAACCATAGGAAAGTAACCCTTTGCACCATCACCGGCTTCGAGATCATCTACCCCTTGTTTTAAAACAGGCTTAATCTTCTTAAACTTGATCCAAAAACAACCCAAACACAAAACTAACCTATCCAAACTCTGGATAAGAAAGAGTATAATACATGAATTGGCAAGAAACTTGAGAGGGGGAGCTAAATAATCAGCCCTAAATAAAACCCAATTTGAATGAAGTGAATCAAATGCATCTTTCACAAGTGATGGCCTTGTCAATGTGTATAAATACTGTAACTGAAGATCTGGCCCACCAAAATTCATACCTTTAAAATAAGCAACTACTTCAAACCCTAATAACAAAACAGATAAAAATAGACACACTTTTATACAAGAATAAAATCTCGACTTGACAACTGGACTTTCTGACTCATCGGAATCAGTTCTACCAGAAGCAACACGGCGGCGAACGGCGGCGGAGAAACTGAACAATGCGGTGGCGATTGAGGTTAAACAACCAGCAGCTTTATGAGCTTTAAGCAGAAGAACCCAAGTGAGCTGTTTAGCATTTTTATTCCGGAGAGATTTTGATCTGGGGTTGCCGGATATCGAATTTCCGGTACCGTCCGGTAAGATAAAATCGTCATCAGATGGGCCTTCAAGTTGGACCATGGACCAGTTATTCGGATTCTCCATTTTCACAACCACCGGCGTTCCTCTGTGGGTTTCTTTAGCCCACCATTCGAACGTCGGCGCCATTTTTTCAGATTTTTTCGACCCAGATGAGAAAACGAGGATTAAAATTCAAGATTTTGAGATGGGGTTGCAGAATGGTGAAAATGTGAAGGACCCAGATGAATGATTTTTATGATTATGATCTCGTTTCTCGAGAACGGAGAATAATTGGATACATTGACGCGTGTGGAGAGACTGGAGTTTTGCAGAAATATATACTTATAATTTATTAGTGTGTATAGATTTGATTTATATAATAGAGGAAAGGGAGGGATTTTAAATTTGGAATTCTTACGATGGAGGTGGACGATGAGTACAAAACAGCTTCATCCTCTTCAATTACAGCTGCAGAAACACAATAGTCTCTCTCACATAGTACACACACAATATTTGCTTTTGTCTTTTTTTATTTTTTCAAATTGTAAATAAGTAAATAAGTAAATAAATTTTGTTTATAATTTGAAAAAAGATTCTTCTAACACGTTTTTCAGATTTTGATTTCCATAATTTTCAAACTATATAAATATCTGATGGCCTCTTTTTCCGAGAATGAAATCAAGACAAAAATATAAAGTATTGTCAAACGGGAAGATGTAAAAGCGACAGTCAATAACCATTAAATCTATCTTTTAAAAATATACTGTAGTGACTAAAAAGTTATTTTAAAAAAGGATAATACTGCGTACCAAAAAGTTTTACCAAAATTTTTAGATAGATTTTTAAAAAAAGGATAATGCTACGTACCAAAAAGTTTTACCAAAATTTTTAGATTTGACATGGTGTGTGTTAAATTTTAATTCGGAACGCATATAAATGCACACGAGATCCTATTTTATTATTAGTAAAATATCAAATTTACGAGTGACACATCAGCGTTTGATAAAAAATTTGAAACAAAATTTGGGATATTTAGCATCTTTCTATTTGAAAAAAAAAACAAGATAAAAATTTTGATTTTTTTTATTTAAAAAAAAAAAGTTCGTCAGATATGAAAGAGGAGATCTAGCTGAGAGCGTCAGCTATGGGATGGGGTAAGGAGCAAGGACCAAGTCTGGCTATAGTAAAAACCAACCATGCAGGGGCAGTAAAGTACTTACATGTACAAATTATTACACACACCAACTACAACTACTATTAAGTACTAATTCGTGCATCTTTTATTTTACTCTACAAATTTAAATGCAAACCAATATTTATGTCCTAGTGTATATATACATTAAGCACTCGTAAACTGATTTTGATTAAGATCCTCGCAATTTTAGATTCGATACTTTTTTCGTAACAAACGCATGATTATAGAATTAGAATAAATCGGTTGAGGTGTTGATCAATGGTTTATCGAAAATTGAAAATTTATTGAAGTGTTAAATCGGAAATAAAATAATATATCATTTCAAAATAATTCATAATGATAAATTGGATTTTAAAAATCGAATGGATGAAATATTTTTTAACGATAAATCAAGAATTTATCGATGATTTTTGAAAAATCAATCGATTTTTAGAACAATGTATTAAAACCTAATACATTTCTAATTTTGGTGGATGAAAAATCAAGATTAAATTTATAAATTTGCAAAGATTTTACGTATGTTGTGTGTACATATCGTCTACACCAACTGAATCAGTTGTTCCGTGATTAAAGGGCAATGCATATGATGCCTATCTCATCATCTTTATTGTGTTTCCTGATTAGAAGAAAAAAAGGAAAATCATAACAAAAGTTGTTTGTGACTTGCCAAATTTAAGCTTACATCGTTTCAGTCTTATCTGTGTGCATAATTATACTTGTAAACTGAAACACATCTGTTCAAACTTTTACCAGGAAAATATTAGACTCGGCAATTTTCAAACACGAAAATTTAGTGTTTTGATTTGTATTTTTAGTACACGAAACGAAAGTACACGATCGAGATTTAGTGTTGGGTTTTGGTTTATCCTTCAAGTACACGACACGACACGAAGTACACCAAATAAATAAATTAATATTTTTAAATTAATATTTTTATTAGATATTTTAATATTTTTATTAAATGTTTTAATATTTTTATTAGATATTTAACATTTATTTATGTGATTATGGATAAATTTATAATATTATTGATAAATACTATATAAATATATTTTTTTAATACATATTTGTAAAAATATTATCGAAAATTTTAATATTTCAATATATTTATTTATTTATTTCTATTCATATTATTAATTAAAATTACACGAAAACACGATACGAAAAATACACGAACACGAAATCACACAAACCCTAAACGAATGATTTTGAGTTTAGTATTTTGATACACGAAACACAAAAATACACTATTAACGATCAGAACGAATTACCGGGTGTACAAAATATAAAACTGGCAATCTCTCTCTGTGATTTAGTCATGTTTTCTTGTTAGTGATTGATTTGGACGGAACTGTCTAAAACGCGACTTTTAGATCGGGGGAAACTATAGAAAATTGGAAAATAAATTCTAGACTTGCTAGTAGTGCGCATTATTTCCGCAGTGTAATTATTGGAAAAATAAAACAACCCAAATTCTTGTTGCTACACTCTAAGGGTCCGTTTGACATTGTTGTTGCAGACAGCAACAGCAGCTTTTTTCTGAAAAGCAGTTAAAAAAGTATTTGGTAAAATTTAAAAGCTGCTGTTCTGAAAAGCGCTTTTGGCTCAAAAGCTGCTTTTAGAGAAAGCAGGCCCCCCCATGCTTTTGAAAAAAGCTGCTTTTCAGCTTTTGCGGGAAGCAGCTACTAGTTTCAACATCAAAACTCACCAAAAACATTAATTTTTTTATATTATACACCAAAACATGCACATATCAAAAATATTACCAAACAGTTATCTGATTTTCACAACATCACTTATTTTAACAGCACTTTTTTCAACAGCACAGCAATTTAAGATTACATTGATCCTTAATTTTCTAAATTAGCCTATGGTTGGTAAAGGGTTGATTTATAAATTGGACTTAATTTAATATACCTAATGATAATGACAGAATATCAGGATTGAAGCTCTAATGTAAAAGCGAAACCTTAAAGCAGATCATAATATTTAAAAAATATTGAAATATTCTGTTAAACAAAATCAGAAGAATATTATAACTTGCAAGAAAGCTACTCTAGGGAAAGTCTTATGTTGGCTACTATTAAGCTAGTAATTACGCGTCCATTGATTATGGATCACAGCCCTGATAGAATCCTGAATATTGATGTTTGATATATTCCTCGTATAATTTTATTAATCAAGGATCGAGGGTGGTTAGACTATTCATACAATCCGATTAATCAATTAAAATTCAAAAATTATTTTATTTTTAATTATAATTTAAATTCATTAAAAATTTTCTCATATAATTTTATTAAACAAAAGTGGTTAAACTATCCATACAACGCAATCAACCAATCAATATTCAAGATTTATTTCATTTTTTATTAGAATTTAAATCCATTAAAACTTTTCTCAAATAATTTTATTAATCAATGGTGATTATATTATCCATACAACACGATTAACCAATCAACATTCAAGATTTATTTCGTTTTTAATTAGAATTTAAATTCATTAAAACTTTACTCATATAATTTTACTAACCAAATGTGGTTAGATTATCCATGCAACACGATTAACCAATCAAAATTCAAAAATTATTTTATTTTTAATTAGAATTTAAATCATTTATTATATATTTAGATAATTCGAGATTTTAATCACAAATTGTACTATATGTTTAATATAAAATCATACATCTAAACTATTATATTAAAAACGAAACATTAAAAGTTTTTGTAATCGGTTTGTAGTCTGGTCCTTCATAATTTGGTCATCCAATCTCTAATTGTTAGATCTTTTAAATTAAATTAATGAGAACCATTGGATATAATACTAAATATTTTTTGGTATTTTATGATTTTACTTAATTGCTTTTACTTAACAGTACTTCGTGTTTTTACTTAATTACCCTTACTTATTTATAAAAACTATTATTAAATAATAATAATATTACCTATTTATAATCAACTATCTTTTACACCTAAAATATATATTTTTTTATTTTTTCTAAAAAAATTCCCTTACTTTTCCAAAAATATCACGGGCAATTACATTTTTTAACTAAAACATATAAGCTTTTATTTTTATTTACTAAAACCTCTCATTTTCTAAAAATATCATAGACAATTTAATTTATTAAAATAAAATAATAAAATTATAATTGTTAATAAATAACCAATTACCTATTTTAGCCAAAGTGTATATTCTTTTTTATATTTTCAAACTATATTTTTTACTTTTCTATTTTTTTCTAACTAAAACCTCTAATTTCCCAAAAATATCACGGGCAGTTCTTTTTAATGAAATAAAGTAAAAATATTTATAATTACTAATAACTAACCGATTATCTTTCTTTTCCAAAGCGTATATTCTTTTTTATATTTTCTAAGTAAATTCTCATATTTTTCAAAAATATCACATGCAATTTTATTTAGTAACATAAAATAGTAATATTATAAATACTAATAATTAACCGATTACCTTTGTTATCCAAAGCGTACATTCTTTTATATATATTTTTAACTAAAATTTCTCGTTTTCTAAAATTATCGCAGACGACATCTATCTATACTATATACTATTATTTAATATCCGAAACATTGAAAATTTTGATTTCGATTTTCGGTAATTTATTCTATTTAATTTATCTATCAGTACTATTATATAATAGCCGAAACATTGAAAGTTTTGATTTTCGATTTTCTCACATATATAACATAACTACAAACTCTTTTAATTATACTTTACTTAGAATTCATAAACACGATCTTTTTTTAGAAAATATTTATATTTATATTTATATATATTACAACAAAATATATTGATAATTTTGACGGTTATCTTGACTGACATGTTTACAAAGCTAATAAACTTTTATAAAATCTATAAGTTTTTTTAGATTTAAAGTATTAAAGTAGTACTTTTAATTCTTTTTAAAAAGTTAGCATTTTCAAAAGCATTAAAATCTCAAAAAATTTAAAATTAAATTTCAAAATTAATATTAAAGTCGTCCGTGATTTGCACGGGTTATAGGCTTATATATATAGGTCATTACTCCATGAAAAAAACTCTTATATAAAAAACAATAAAGAACACCATAGAATCTTACATAAATTGCATGTTGATTCTAATTTTCTCACCAAAAAAGGTTTATTACGAATAAAAATAGAATCTAACCAAAAATTAGAATAAAAAAAACATGATTACATGTAATTTCATTGTGATAAATATATATACAAGATTCTATACTGGATTATATGTAATGTTTAATTTTTAAAGTTAGATTAGATTCTACGTTAAATTCGATATGTTAGGCTTAATTGTTGTTCAATTTTATTATTCTAATTTTAAAATATCAATTTTTATGAAAAATAAAGTGTTTATGATGGTGTTTTTTATTGTTCTTTATATAAGGTGTTTTTCCTAGAGTGTAACTATATATATATATATATATGAGATAAACTTCTAATACCATCACATTACACAACACACTTAATGAGAACGTATTACGAGTATATGTATATTTTTTACGATTGTAATCAAAAAATTATATTTTTGGTTATTTAGTTTTTAAAAGTCGTAATTTAAGGTTTTTGCACAGATATGTGAGGGTATTTATCGAAAATTAATATGATTTATTGTAATTAAAAATAATTCGATGTTAATTAATTATATTAAAAAAATTAAATCCATAAACTATTATAATTATATATTTCGAGAATTTGGTTATAAATTAAAATTAAAATTATTTTATTTTTAATTATAATTTAAATTCTTTATTATATTAATATACTTGGAGATTTCGATCACGAGTTGTACTATGCATTTAATATGGAATCGTCTATTTATCAGATAAACTTCTAATACCACTCAATGATCTAACACACTTAATGAGGAAGTATTACGAGTATATGTATAATTTTTACAACTTTAATCTATAATTTATATTTTTGATTATTTAATTGGTAAAGGTCGTAATTTAAGGTTTTTACATACATATGTGAGGATAATTATCCAAATATTAATATTATTTATTGTAATAAAACAAATTTGATGTTAATTGATTAATTAAAAAACAAAAAAAATTGTTACTTCATATATTAATAGATACTTGGAACAATTGATTTTATTTTGTAGAACTTTGGTGTATAAAAATTATTGTAATATCATTTATTATAATGCCTGAGTCTACCCAAGTATGCAGTTAACCAATCGAATTTTTTTAATTATTTTAGGAACAATCAGAGACCATTCCTAAATTTTAAACCAATCTTATTACAGTAAAAGTTTTCCTTATTTACCATTTTAATCCTACTTTACTAACAATTACTAGCTTATAATCCGTGCGAAGCACGAGATTATTTTAATATATTATAATATTTCTTTTATAGTAAAAATATAATATAATATTTTTATATATTTCTTTTATAATATAATATTTTTGGAAAAGAAGATATTTTAGTAAGGACAAATAGAAAAAGTAATATATTTTCATTGAAAAAGATAATTGCCCGTGATATTTTTGGAAAATGAGTGGATTTTGTTAGAAAAAAAAATAAAAAAATGTGTTTTAATTATAAATACGTAGGTATGTTAAAATATTTAAGCTTTTTTTAACAATTAAAAGAATTAAAATATGTTTTAAAATAAAAAAGTAAGGATTGCACCTGATATTTTGGGAAAAGATAAATTTTAAACATAAAACATCATATTCAATAAAATCATATGTTTCCAAAATATTTTTCTTCTTATCCTATTTACCATAATTATATATAATTTTATTAGGTTTAGGGTGTCCATTTACATTATTAATTTAAGTGAAATAGTTCAAAGATTGTGAAGTGAGGCGGTTGTATAAGCAAATGTTGATAACATAATAAATACAAAATCCTAAACATTTAGCATACTTAGGGGGTGTATTCAATTGGGATTTTAAAGAATTTTTATGAATTCTGCAATCTTGGTGTATTCATTCTAGATTTTAAAAAATACTTTAAAATTTTGTGGTATTCAATAAAGATTTCAAAAAGTCTTTTAAAATATGGGTGTATTCAATTTAGATTTTAAAAAATCGTTTAAAATCTAGTGGTATTCAATATGGATTTTAAAGAATGCATTAAAATCTTGTGGTATTCAAAAGTCCATAGACTTTTTTTTATTTGATAAAGTTGTGGATTTTCAAGGATTTGCTAGTGTATTTTGCATGTCTTGAAATCTTGTTAAAATCCATGAGATTTTGAAGGATTTGTCGGAAACTCCATTTTAAATCAGCAAGACTCTACGAGATTTTACACAAACTCCACCAAAATCTACGTAAAATTAAAATCAACAACAATCTGTTAAAATCTACATATTTTTATCAATCCATTAAAATCTAAATTGAATACACCCCCCTTAATGTAAGATTAAATATTCTAACAAATTTAAAACCTCATCCATAAGAAGAAAACGAAAACCAGCATCCTAAAAATTTGAAAATCATCACAGGAATAAAATATGACATTCCTTATATCTTTGAATGATTGAAACTTAATTCATAGTAATACAATATATTTCGCCTCGAATGTAGTAAAATTAGTATAAAATCTAGAATTTCAACGCCCTCACAATAATCTAAAATCACATCATACAATGTTGATTCTGTCTTGGTGAGAGTAAATTTTCCAATTTAAATAATTGATTGTGATATTTGTCCAAAATCAAATTTGTCTTTCTCATTCTTAATAACTCAACCATATTTTTTTTTGAAATAGGTGTCTCATTCAGCTAATAATGATAATTTTATTGACAATAATCTAGACTCAAAATCGGGAACAAATAAACGTATATCCATGTTAATGATAATGAAGTTAATAAGAAGTATAAATATAAAATGGTTTAAGACGTTTAACATTTTTATTAATTTAAAAATTAATGTTACATTTCTGTTGGATTTTGATGTAATACACCAATAGTGCTAAATAGTAATTACAAGATAAAAGAGAATATGATGTGTTTATAATAATAACTCTTTTCCTTACCTTCTTTACATGAATATCAACCCATATTTATACTGTTGGGTTAAGTATATAATATAGTAAACTAAATCCATACCACCCATATTAATGGTACTTATTTATTTTTTTTTGAAACTAAAAAGCACATCTTCATTCATTAGGAAAATCAACCATAATAGTCTCCAACAATTGAGTAGGAGGAGACGTAAAAACATGAAAGCAATTGATAGAACAAGGTAATCTAGCTAATCTATGAGCCGCCTTGTTTGCTTGCTTGCGAATATGAGAAATCACTAGACCAGGAGCCGATTGAAGGAGCCACTTGCAGTGATCAATCACATGGCCAACCTCCAGTTTGTAAATTTTCTTGCCTTGCAAAGCTCGAACAGTGAGCAGGGAATCAGTCTCAACTATAACCCTTGCATCGCCTCTCTGCATAATCCATGACAACGCCTCCCTTACTCCAATGGTTTCTGCCTCTAACACAGTAGCAGGACACGGTAATGCTGCAACTTTTGCTTCAATAAAATTTCCTCTATGATCCCTCACCACCATACCTACTGAGAATGAATCAGACTGAGGAAACACCGAAGCATCTACATTAACTTTCAGAACGCCTTGAGGAGGAGGACACCACTTCCGAACCCTTGTCACACTAGGATACACAGTACCAGCTATAGTAGTTACCTCTAAATTGATGTTCAAATAATATAAATATGTAATTGATTTTACTAAATTTGGAAGATCTTCATTATTCATCACTCCTCCTTGAAGAACTTCCTTTGTATGCCTATCTTGTTTCTCAAAAATTTGAACTTGCTTCTTGAAAGTGGCTTTGTAAAAATATCAGCTAGTTGCTCTTATGTAGTGCAGTGAACTAAGTTGACTTTTCCTTTGCTTTCAGTTTCTCGAACAAAGTGATACTTTATTTTGATGTGTTTTGTCTTTCTATGTTGTACCAGGTTTTTTGCAATAACAATTGCTGGTGTGCTATCAAAATAAATCTTAGTTGCTGATTGTTGTTTTTCGCCCAATTCTGCTAAAATTCTTCTAAGCCATATTACTTGATTTACTACTGCACATGCTGCAATATACTCTGCTTCAGCGGTTGATTGTGCAACTATATCTTGTTTTTGGCTAATCCAGGAAAATACACCATATCCAAGTGAAAACACATATCCTGAAATGCTCTTCATGTCATCTACTGATCCTGCCCAATCGCTATCTGAATATGCAATTAGTTCAGGTCTCTCTACATGTTTAAACCATATTCCATAATCTGTAGTAGCTTTTACATAGCGAATAACTCTCTTTTCAATTTTTCATTTTGAGCAATAGGAGTAGAGATGGGACTACATCTTTCCATGTTAAATTTTTTAAAGATATTGGTAGCATATTTCTTTTGACAAATGAAGATTCCATCCTTAGATTGATCAGTCTCCATTCCAAGAAAGTAATTCATCTTACCAAGATCAGTCATTTCAAACATTTTCATCATGTTTTGTTTGAATTCTGTAATCATCAACGAATTGCTACCTGTGATGATAAGATCATCGACATAAAGAGAAATAATTAGTATGTTAGATCCTTCTACTTTAATGTATAAAGTCGCTTCATTTAGACTCTTTCTGAATCCTTATTGATGAAAGTATTTATCGATCCGGCTATACTATGCACGTGGAGCTTGCTTAAGTCCGTACAAAGCCTTTTTCAATCTCAAGACATTATCTTCTTTTCCTTTAATTATGAATCCTGGTGGTTGTTCAATATAAATTTCTTCATCCAAGAATCCATTAAGAAATGCAGAGACTTGACATCAAGTTGGTAGATTATCCATTTACGTTGTGCTGCAAGCGCAAGAATTGTTCTGATTGTATATTGTCTTGAAACAGGTGCAAAAGGTTCATTGTAATCAACTCCAAATTGTTGTGAATATCCTTTCGCGACAAGCCTTGCTTTGTATTTTTGTATTGAACCATCTGGATTTTGCTTGGTTTTGTACACCCACTTTACGTCAATAGTATCCTTGTGTGGTGGTTTGTCTACTAAAACCCATGTATGTTTTTTTTTTCAATCATGGAGATTTCTTCTTTCATTGCAGATCTCCATTCTTTGTGTTGAGTTGCCTGCTCGTAATTATTTTGTTCATCCGAGACAAAGTAACAAAATTGAACTTGCTCAGGATCTAGATAAGGCATTCTTTCAGTATTTTCGTATAAATTTGACATTCTTCGAGTTTTTAAAGGTGACGAATATGAAAAACTGTCATATTCATACCTTGGTGAGTCTGGATCGTCTGAACTACTCTCAGACTCCTCCTGAAAATGTTGTTGAGTTTGACCAACTATTGTTGGTGTTGGTTCTGTTTGAAATGGTTGAGTTATCACATATCTTTTCTTAATATCGTTATGCTCCTAATCCAAAAAAGTATATTCATCAAATACAACATCTCTGCTGACTTGAAGCTTATTATTTTGTGGGTTGTAAACCCGATATCCCTTGGACTGTGAACTGTAGCTAAGAAAGATTCTTTTTTCAGATTTATCTTCCAAATTGTGTCTTTTTTCACTTGGTACATAGATGTAACATATACATCCAAATATTTTCAAGTGATTCACGGATGGTCTATGCCCACACAATGCTTTAAGTGATGTTCTTTTATGAATAGCCTTGGTAGGCAACCAATTTTGAAGGTATACTGCTGTGTAGACGACTTATACCCAGAATTTATTTGGCAAACCTTTGTCTTTCAGCATTGATCTTGCCATCTCCGTAACGGTTCGATTTTTTCTTTCGCATACACCATTTTGTTGTGGTGTATATGGAACAGTCAATTGTCGACGTATACCTTCCTCTTCACAGAATGCTTTAAATTTTGATGAGGTATACTCTGTCCCGTTATCGCTCTTTAGACACTTGATTTGAAAGCCACTCTCCTTCTCGACATGACTCTTAAATTTGTTGAAGATTTTAAATATCTCCGATCTCTCTTTGAGAAAGTATACCCAAGTCATTCGAGAGTAATCATCAATGAATAATATAAAATATTTGCTATTATCAAGTGAGGGAGTCTTCATAGGTCCACACACATTTGTGTGTACTAATTCTAATTTCTTGAATGCTCTCCATGTTTGTCCAGTAGGAAATGGCTTTCGAGACATTTTTCCTAACAGACATCCTTCACAAACACATGATGTTTATGGAATTACTGGAAGACCTTTGACCATATATTTTCTTGAAAGAATTTTCAGGTTCTGTAAATTACTATGTCTATAGCGCTTGTGCCACAACCACGCTAGATCATTTGTTTGGGCCTGCATTGATTGTTCTTGTGCTTTATAGTTCCATTCAATTGGAAAACATTTTTTCTACATCTTAACACATGCAATATTATTTCCTTTTGGATCATGGATGGCACATGTATCGCTTTCAAACTGAATTGTGTATCCATTTTCCATCATTCGTGGAACACTGAGTAAATTTTGATCAAGACTGGGAACGTAAAGTACGTCCTTAATCATTTTTGTTCCTTTCTTTGTTTGGACAACAACTGTACCTTTTCTTTCAGATTTTACCACAACTTCAACTTTTATTGATGAGTCTATTTGTGTGAAAATCTGAGAATGCTTGGACATGTGATTGGTACACCCACTATTAATAAGCCAAGCATCTTTTTGATTTGGAGCACCTTGACTTGCTAAAAAAAGTTGATCATTTTCCTCTATCATTTTGACATACTCGCTTGATGTTTCTTGAATCTACACTCACTTTCAGTATGATTAAACTTATTGCAATAGTTACATTTCATTTTTTCTTTGTACTAGCAGTTCTTTTCTGCATGATTCGTTCTTTTGCATATTGAACATGATGGAAACTTTTCTTTTTTGTCACTTTCTTTGATGTTTTTGAGAATCAACCTTCTGGGTGATCCTCCCATTTTATTGTGCTTAAATGAAGAAGCTTTATATTTTGATTGAAACACCCCTTCTTCTGATGATTCAATTCTCCGAGATATTCTATCTTCGTGAATTTGTAATGATGATACTAGTTCCGAGATAGTTAATTGTGTGAGATCTTTAGATTCCTTTATCACAGTTACTACCGTATCAAATCTATCCGATAAGTTAATCAACATTTTTTCTACCACTCGTTGATCAGTTATATTTTCTCCATTTGATTTCAGCTCATTAACCAACTTAATTACTCGGGAAGAGTGATCTTTGATTGTTTCTCCATCTTTCATTTTCAAGTTCTCGAATTCTCGTCTCAAATTCTAAAGTCTTATTTTTGTCGTTTTCTCATTTCCTTCAGAATTCATTTTTAAGAATATCTCATGCTTCCTTTACTGAAGTTGCATTCATGATTCTGGGAAAGATTGTATATGTTACTGCAATATGAATTTTTGCTAATGCTTCAGCATCTCTTTGTGGCCAGTCAACCTGTGTAGATGTTTGTGTTGTTGTGGTGGCCTTTGTTGATGTGGTAGCCGTGGGTATCCCATTTTCCACAAAATTCCATAAGTGTTGGGTTGTTTGGAGAATGACCTTCATTTTAATACTCCAGAACTTATAATTTTCTTCATTGAAAATAAGAATAACTTTCTGCTGTTTTGAACCAGAAAATGTCATTGTTATATATATAATATTGCGAAAATAATATATTGGCCTTTTTGATCTTAGAGGCTCTTGATACCAAATGTTGGATTTTGATGTAATACACCGATAGTGCTAAATAGTAATTAGAAGATAAAAGAGAATAAGATGTGTTTATAATAATAACTCTTTTCCTTACCTTCTATACATATACATGAATATCAACCCATATTTATACTGTTGGGTTAAGTATATATAATATAGTAAACTAAATGCATATCACCCATATTAACGATACTTATTTAATAATTTACAACCATTACATTAATGTTCAAATAATATAAACTTGTAATTGATTTTACTAAATTCGGAAGATCTTCATTATTCATCAATTTCAAGAAAATTCTAATATTGTATTTTTATGTTATTTTGTTTTGATGGTAACATTTTATTTATATGTTCAATCAATATTTTATTCATTGAATATTTAATTTTTAATTATAAATATTTATTTTCATAGCAGCCAATTAACATAACTTATATTTACTGATACATGCATGCCTATATAGATAAAGAATACTTCAACTACATTTTCTGTCGAAACAAAATGTTAAGGAAAATATGTGGAAAAAATTTAAGATTTTAAAATTTTAAGATTGTGCTTTCGGTGCGTAGAACGGGTAAAATGTTAGATAAAATTTATAATGTTTCTTTCGAATATAAAAATTGAGAGATATTTGAGTAACATCTCTGAGAGCATAATAGATACCGTATAATAGTTGGTTAGAAAAAATTATATTAGGACATAGTTAAAATTGTACACAAAGGTAACAAGAAGAATTTCAATGGACTTAGCTATAATGACAATTAAGTATAATTTTTGCTAAGGGAAATTTTAGTTCGACAAATATAGTCAACTATGATTATCTATAATTTCTGCTAAGGAGAATTATGCATTAGAGCATCTCCAACCACAAAGAACTCTTAGCTAAAAATGGATAAAACATGCTAAAAATAAAAATTATAGCCAACATGTAAAATTTTGCAATCTTCAACGGGACATTCTTGATAGCCATAAATTTAACTAACCTCAACACATTGATTATTGTTATAGCCAAAATTCGTTATTGGATTTTTAGGGTAGATTCGGGTCAAGTAATAATCAATTGAGGATATCCAAGATGCAATTAGGGATTGAATTGATACAAGGGAAGCTCAGGTCTCGTCCTCATAGGGGAGAGGGCGCGCCCCTTTGGCCGTCCAACCCCTGAGGACGCGTCCTCTTGATGTGGACTGACAACTTGACATGAATGGATGACTTGACAGAGAATAACAGCTAGACTGACATGGGATTATCATATGGAAGACTTAGGGCTTGCCCTCAGAGGGGTAAGTGCACGCTCTTTTAGGCCGTCCACCCCTTGAGAGCGCGCTCTCTTGGTTTGAAGTAGTTACTTGGTGGTGAAGGACGACTCCATTGGCTTGATACTGGCAAGATATTGAAGACTTCTCCCTTAGGACGAGCCCTAAGGGAGGGATGTCCATTGTTGAAGGCCTCCAGGGGTTTGCCTGGTGATGATTTCTGTGTTGAAGGCCTCCAGGGGTATGCCTGGTGATTGAAGACCTCCTCCTGTATTCAATGGGCGCGTCCTCATTGGGGATGTGGGGTGAATCTTGGTGTGTGCTTTGGGAGCTCTGTTCATGTACTCAATGAGCGCGTTCTCATTGGGGAACTTTGGAGTAATCCTGCACTTTGCACCCAAACGCTTGGGATCACTTGTCCTGCAATCTGGTGGGTGCTTCTCATTCGGGGGACAAGGATGCGTCTGGCATTTGGGGTAAGTCATGGCTATACCTGCAACTACTTTGGTCAGGGAGACAGCTGGTAGCGGTTAGTGTCGGCTCCTAAGTTGGGTCGATGCCGTATCCGTGAAGTCCCTAGACTGTAGTTGAGCCTTGGGCCTTTGTGACTAGGCCTCATCGTTGGACATTCCTAAAGCGAGTCGAATACCAATTCCAGAAGATGGATCAGGTATCCTAGTGGGCCTCAGAAATCAGAAACCAGCCCATATAGGTTACTTGCTCCCCAAGAACTACGTTGGGCTTGATCCCCTATAAATACGGGGTACGTAGGCACATTGGAAGGGGTTGGAAGCGAAGAGCTCAACGAGCCACCACCAAGAAACCCTTACAATCTCAGCCCCCAATTCATCACAACCACCACACTCTGATGACTTTCCGGCGAAGAACCACCGTCATAGATCTTGATTCCGGTGATAAACCTCAAACTTTGTTAATACCAAATTCCTCCGTTAACAAATTGGCGCTAGAAGGAGGGGTGCTGATCAAGATCATAATCTTAGGAGGAAGAGATATCTCGTCATGATGAAAGTTCTTAGAAGAAGGTCTGCCAAGATTTGGAGGATGGCCATGGGTACTACTTCATGCTGGCGGCAAGGAGGTAGATCCAAAGATGGTGAAGGATATTTCCATGTATACTTGAAGGTGACAGTTTTTATGTATACTGGGGGGTGATTCTGAGCAAGATCCAAAAAGAAGGCGCAACTATCGGGAGCACGTCATCATCTTCTGGACGCGCCCTCAAGGTAACACCTAACTAGTTTTGGTTTTGCTTTTTGTTCCTTGAGTTGTTGCAGGAAGAAGATGAAGGAAAATCCCCAATAACTCTTAGGGCGTGCCCTAAGGATGATGCTCGAGGATCAGATGGTTCCAACAACTTCTATGATGATTCGGCGGTTGCTCACGTCCACGCCTCTAGGACGCGTCCTCCAGGTACTTTGTGAAATTTTCGATTATTGAGTTTTTTGACAGGTGGAAAATTCCTACTTTGAAGAATATCTCAAGAATTATCAAGCTATACGTCCCAACCTGAAAGGACGTGTCCTCTACTTCAAATATGCCTTCTCAGCATGTCTAAGGTCCCAAGGATCGTTTCTCCCCAAGGACGCGTCCAATGGAGAAATGTCTACAAACAATTCTAATGAAGAAATGACCAGACAAGCTCCAATACTTGAGTCCCTTTGTCGTCTCTCAAGTGTGTCCTTCCTTCATGGCGCGCACTCCGAAACTACTCCTATGTTCAGACAAATTCCAACGAGTACATGGAGAGATGATTGACTTGTACGGCTTCCTGGTCTTTCAGGACGCGTCCTTCCTCCGTGGCGTGCCCTCAGGAAAAAGAGTTACTGATCAACATGAACTCCAGCGATTTTTAGAGGAAGGTAATAGGGAGGCAAGGCCCCGTGATCCAAAGAGAGTGCCCCCTGGTTACAGGTTGAGGCCTCATGGTCATGAGTGAGCCCCCTCATGTGACAACTCAATTGATAATATCGGAGAGCGGCCCCATGATTCACATAGTGCGCCCCCTGATTCTTGAAAGAATTATAGGTTGAGGCCCCGTGGACATGAGCGAGCCCCTCCGCGTGAAGAATTCATTACTTGAATTTTAGAGGAAAGGAAGCTATTGGAAGCAGAGGCCCCGTATTCCATAGTGAGAGCCCCCTAATTACAGGTCGAGGCCCCATGGATATGAGTGAGCCCCTTCACGTGATAATTCAATGAATGACATAGGAGAGCGGCCCCCTGGTCCACAGTGAGTGCCCCCTACCTACAGGTCGAGGCCCCATGGACATGAGTGAGCCCCTCCGAAAAGACAAGACTTTTATCTTCAGAGAACGCGTCGTCACATCCTCAATAATAGAAGACATGCCCTTTAAGGCGCGCCACAAGTGTATCAGCCTCATATGCCAAGGCTTCGACTTTAAGCATGATTGTACAATCCCACAGGTTGCAGCAAGAAGAAGAATATTTGGAGTAGAGGCCCCATGGATCTTAGGATGCGCCCCCTGATCAGCAGGATGCGGCCCCAAGGTCATGAGTGAGCCCCTCCACAGAAGAATGCTATTTTCAAATGGATTAGAAGATTAGAAGGGACTTCGACATTGCCCTCGTCCATATAGGCCGCCCTACGCAAGAGGGCGCGCTCTCACGACACTGGGGGGTAGTACTAATGCATCTCCCGACCCTTCCTATGAATAACAGAGTATCTTTACGGGGATGCTTCTTCATGAAATGATGTTTGAAGATACAATTGACGCCTTTTGTGTGCCCCTTCGCCAGATAAAGGCGCTGAGGTGCGGCCCTAGGCTAGTCTGGTGAAGGTCTTCTACACGATAAATTATATAAAAGATAGTAGTGATTAATATTCCCCTCCAACGGATGCCTCCTTGGGAGATGCCTCTTAGTGAGATGCCCTTCATAGGATGCCTCTTTCAGAGATGCCTCATATTGAGATGCCCCTTTCGTGGGTCAAGATTCGAAGTATTTTGTGACCGGAGAGTGCCCCTAAAGTTTTAATGAAACTTTTGAGGGTGAGGCCCCCGAATAGTCATGTAAGCGCTTGATGGAGTAGTTTCAACAAAGTGATGCTTTGGTTCACCATTCTACTAATAGTTGATTGAAGACGGGAAATGACTGAATAATAGCCTACAAGGTAAATTAATTACCTCCTAGTCTAGGGGGGTAGTTCATATACACTTTCCCTAGTTCTAGTTGAGGTGATGAAATTTTGAAAACTTTCGAGATGGTTTGTTTATATAGGGCGTGCCCTCTAGGGTGACGCGTCCTATAGGACGACGCGCCCTCAGTTAGATGATAAAATACGAAACTCTTCCTATTTGAAATGCAAGTATGACAAGCAAGATAATGCAACAAGAGAATATAATTCCGGGAAACATATCCCATGGAGTTACCGAAAGCACAGACAAATCAAATACAACTTACAAGGCTTAGAAGTGAGGACCTGCACCTCAATAATGTTCAGAAGACTTAGCAAAAGGAATAAAGGTCATATCAAGCCTCGGGACGCGTCCTGAGTGTCATCAGCAAGAGAAGTGGAGATGTTTTCATCCGTAGTATCACTTGTTTTAGCAACATCGTCCAAAGGCTTTTCAGGAACAACATCGGTCCCAGAAGATTAATTTCCCTGATACTTGGGAAGAGAAGTGATATCTTGTTCATCATCAGGAGGCACGTTTTCAGAGGACACGTCCTCATTATCTTCAAGGGGTCAAGAAGACAGAAGTATAGATTCTCCCTGAAATGGAAGAAGTGAACTCAGTGGCATGGAAGACATACTCCCAAAGCCTTAAAGAAAAAGTTGAAGCTTGTGGATGCGCCTTATCATCAGGGCGCACCCTCATACATACAAGGTTGAAAAGTGTTTTCTGCAACTGTTCCTTGAAAGACAGATGTCATGTCAAATTGCTTTTCTATTGGTTAAATTAAAGAAAAAAACATATTAGCCCATTTAGGGCGCGCCCTCCGAAGAATGAGATCCCATCAGCACCGTTTGATGTGTTTTTTCCAAGTATGCCTTGACATGGGACAATATGAAGAATATACAAGCATAACAAGATTGGTAGGAAAGGAAATAGAGAATTCCTAAACTTGGAAGGAATTAGAGTTATTTGGACATAAAATACAAGGAAATTCGGATTTATTGATCTACACGCGCATACATTGTTGTTTGGGCCATAATTGGAGTTCTAGACATCAGAATCAGACGGTCTTACAGCCCCTACGAAGATAACATGATTTTATACAATCCAAAAGTAGTCCAAAAATCAAGATTCCAACTGGAGAAGTTCAGAAACAGGCCTAGAAGTCAGATTACGAATTTTACAAACAGAATCCAGTTTATTTTGGGAAAGTGAAGATAAACAAGCAATATGAGTAGAGTTACACGGTGATTGCTGAAAAAATTGCCTTTGTGTTAGAAATTGTGTTGCTGGTGGAAAGATTACCTTCATCGTCATGACACGTCATCCCTGCCTCCAAGGGTTTTTATTACTTGAAGGCCGGTGATCTTACTTGGGCTATAGACGCGCCTCCCTCTCAAGGCGCACCCTACAATGTTGATGGTCTAAGGTGAATCTCTAATGTGCATATTATTGTGTTAGTCTATTAATGGAATTCTTGAAGGAGGACGCGTCTACAGTCTAGCGCACGCCTAAAGGAGAGCAATTTTGGGATGAAAGACTTAAATTTTTGTGTTATGGGAGAAGTGGAAGACTTGAGTTGATCTCCAAATCATTGTTAGGAGATTATACTTCGTCACAAGCTGTGGTGTATAAGAGAGGTTTACACTTGTGCATAATGCCTCTTGTTTCCTATGCCGGGTTCGCTCATATAGGCTTAGAGGTCGGATGTGGAAAGAACATGAAGGCGCGCCCTGAAGGAGACAAGGTTACAAAGATTTTTGGCACTTTGAAGATTAGAAATTCCATACTTCATCTCCGATTTCACATGGAATTGGGGGGTAGTTGTTATAGCCAAAATTCGTTATTGGATTTTTAGGGTAGATTCGGGTCAAGTAATAATCAATTGAGGATATCCAAGATGCAATTAGGGATTGAATTGATACAAGGGAAGCTCAGGTCTCGTCCTCATAGGGGAGAGGGCGCGCCCCTTTGGCCGTCCAACCCCTGAGGACGCGTCCTATTGATGTGGACTGACAACTTGACATGAATGGATGACTTGACAGAGAATAACAGCTAGACTGACATGGGATTATCATATGGAAGACTTAGGGCTTGCCCTCAGAGGGGTAAGTGCACGCTCTTTTAGGCCGTCCACCCCTTGAGAGCGCGCTCTCTTGGTTTGAAGTAGTTACTTGGTGGTGAAGGACGACTCCATTGGCTTGATACTGGCAAGATATTGAAGACTTCTCCCTTAGGACGAGCCCTAAGGGAGGGATGTCCATTGTTGAAGGCCTCCAGGGGTTTGCCTGGTGATGATTTCTGTGTTGAAGGCCTCCGGGGGTATGCCTGGTGATTGAAGACCTCCTCCTGTATTCAATGGGCGCGTCCTCATTGGGGATGTGGGGTGAATCTTGGTGTGTGCTTTGGGAGCTCTGTTCCTGTACTCAATGGGCGCGTCCTCATTGGGGAACTTTGGAGTAATCCTGCACTTTGCACCCAAACGCTTGGGATCACTTGTCCTGCAATCTGGTGGGTGCTTCTCATTCGGGGGACAAGGATGCGTCTGGCATTTGGGGTAAGTCATGGCTATACCTGCAACTACTTTGGTCAGGGAGACAGCTGGTAGCGGTTAGTGTCGGCTCCTAAGTTGGGTCGATGCCGTATCCGTGAAGTCCCTAGACTGTAGTTGAGCCTTGGGCCTTTGTGACTAGGCCTCATCGTTGGACATTCCTAAAGCGAGTCGAATACCAATTCCAGAAGATGGATCAGGTATCCTAGTGGGCCTCAGAAATCAGAAACCAGCCCATATAGGTTACTTGCTCCCCAAGAACTACGTTGGGCTTGATCCCCTATAAATACGGGGTACGTAGGCACATTGAAAGGGGTTGGAAGCGAAGAGCTCAGCGAGCCACCACCAAGAAACCCTTACAATCTCAGCCCCCAATTCATTACAACCACCACACTCTGATGACTTTCCGGCGAAGAACCACCGTCATAGATCTTGATTCCGGCGATAAACCTCAAACTTTGTTAATACCAAATTCCTCCGTTAACAATTATATTTGTCGAATCTCTAGGGACCTGCAGTGAAACTTCACAACATCTATTATCATATTAAAATAATACATTTTATCTATAGCAACTTGAAATATTAATAACATACTATTTTTAAAATATAGCTAAATATTATAACTAACTCCATTGGAGCACAATCTCTTACGGGTTGAGCAAATTTTACATAATTAGCATTTTATATGATTTTAGCCAACCAATTTAGCTAACCTCGTTGGAGATGCTCTTAGAGTGCTATTTTTTTACATATTATTTATATCATGTGTTACTTAAAATATTATAACCAAGAATTATTTAAGATCGAAGATGCTCTATCCCCAATGGTGTTGGCTAAAATCGTTGGCTAAAATCATATAATATAGTGATTATGTAAAATTTGTTGAACCTGTAAGATATTGTGCTCCAATAAAGTTGGTTATATTTTAAAAATAGAATGTTATTATTATTTTAAGTTGTTAAAAATAAAATATATAATTAGAAAATGGTAACAGATGAGGTAGAGTTTTACTACAGTCCTTAGAGGTTGGACAAAATTAGCCAATATGAAGCGGTTGACAATATTTTTGACTAACCGTAATGATATAAAATACTGATTATGTAAAATTTGTTGAACCTGTAAGGTGTTTTACTCCAATGGAGTTGGCTATACTGATTGACTATATTTTAAAAATAGTATGTTATTATTATTTCAAGTTGTTATAAATAGAATTTATCATTTCAATATGGTAATAGATGACGTGAAATTTTGCTACAGGTCCCTAGAAGTTGACCAAATATAGCCAATATGAAGAGGTTGACTAAATTTTTTGCTAACAGTTATGACCCATTGGAGAGACTACATATTTACATAATCTCTATATTTCTTATTTAAGGCATGCCACATAGGATTTTAGCTAAGGGCTTCTCATGATTGAAGATGCTCTAATGAAGACAACATCATAGTTAATTATCCGGCAAATACGCAATGAATACGAGGACATTTCAACCACTTGCATATTTTAAATTGAGTTTTTGTCGAATCGAATGAACATTAGTCCAAATCAGATCTAATAATTAGTCAATGTTTTTAATCATAATGGAATTTTAGTTGAACAGGGACGGACCGGCCATGCATCAACATTTCACATGCCTAGGTTTCGGGAAGAGGGTTTGTTTGTTTGTTCGTTTAGAGACTACTCACTCACGTTCTGCATGTCTCCAGAAACCTGGATATTATTTAGGTTGTCAATCAAGACGTCCCCACCATACAAGGACTAAACATCTCATCACCCATTTGTTTCATCTCATGTAGGTTCATCTA
This sequence comes from Heracleum sosnowskyi, assembly GCA_030848705.1. Classification (NCBI taxonomy): domain Eukaryota; kingdom Viridiplantae; phylum Streptophyta; class Magnoliopsida; order Apiales; family Apiaceae; genus Heracleum; species Heracleum sosnowskyi. The sequence goes on along the minus strand of CM061235.1, from coordinate 157,032,034 downwards.
GCATGCAACAAGATATACTAATTACTGTACCCAACACATCCCGTGGGCTTTTGACGTAGTGGTATCTCTTTGCTCTCCCTTTTCGGTTGTTCTCTTTTTACGATTATTGAAGGATCGAAACTTGTCAAAAATAAGACAGGCGTGTGACGTGTGTATATGCATTTAGTTAGCAAAAACAAAAGAAAGATATTAAATGGTGTGAATAATATGCTAAAGAAAATAGTACTTTGGTATCATAAAAAAAATTATAATGATACAATACTAGACTGTTTCAATCGTGTTGTAATCGATTAACGAGTTAGGACAAACCTCTAACTCGAAATCTCAATGATACAAGCTGCGTAACGTTATGTTTAAATGCCTAATATTGGAATTGATCCAAACACAAAAATGATCAGACTTGCTTGTTTCTCTTACTTCGTGGATAAGCAGCAACATTTCAATAAATTTTAGTCACTGAAGAATTAGGGACTGAATAGTTCACCCAAGTGAATGACTTTGTCAAACAAATAAGTGAGACGAGGTTTTACGCATCCACCAAACTGGGTTGCATAACATCAATTACTTATGTTTTTCCAATACTAACTTGTAAGAACACTTCTTCTTTTGTAAATGGCATAAAGATCACTGGAGATGGCTACAGTACTTGAAGATACAGCCAGCAGCATCATAATCCAAGGTATTAGTTTATCTTTCTTTACTGCACTTCCATTAGCATCCCTGCAAGTACAAAACAAACTCATAATTACTAGAATGGTCTGTTTTCGCCTGTTCGGAGTTAGGATTTGACCCGGGAATAAGTAAATTGGGGGGGGGGGGGGGGGGGGGGAAATTGACTGGGTTTGTAATGCAAGGGGGAATCATAAAAAACAAGCCTTGAAATAACTAATCCACTTGTCCTCTCAAATCAATTTTAAACAATACAGCACCTTTGTTTTTGGACTGCAGGTGATCTTTTATCTTCTATTAATGATGACCCTAGCGAGTAGATGGGGACTATAAAAAAATAGAAATCATGAAAGGTTAGACAACTTCTCTTACCTAAGAGCAACGGCTGCCGGAAAAATGTAACCTACAGCTACAGTAGCTGTGGCACCCGTAAACTGAAATGCATCCCATATGCTAGGCACAAAATTTGCTCCCATATAAATAAATCCCATGAGAGCTATTGTCACTGAGAAGAACCTTCGATTGTCAAAGATGAGAGGAACGGCATGAGGGAACATGAGGCCATCAAGGTTGAGACGGAGTGAATAAAAAACAATAGGAAACACGAGCATTACATGGATGCCATAGCTCACTCTCACTAAATCGTTGAGCATTGAGCCATAAGGAATCCCCAAATCGCCATCAAAATTTGCAAGTATATCATCCAAAGTTTGATCCCCAAACAGAAGAAATCCAAAGAAGCTAGTTGTAATGTACACAGATGAACAGAAAACAATTGATGTCTTCACTATGGACTTCATTTTCATCGGATCATTTAATTCATTCTGGATGGGGTGAACTGCAAAAAGAATTAAAAAAATGTTCCATAAATTACCAAAATGTTAATTGTATCTTACTTTATCAATGCAGACATTATTGTAACGTCCAAAATTTTGAAAGCAAATATAGAGAAGGAAACCAAAAAACCTTTCAGATCTTCTTTCTTGAAGATTTAAAGAAAGTGTCTACAATCTTACAGCTCCAATCAACACAGTACCTTGAGCCTTCCCAAACAATCTATCATTTGTGTTCACTAGGAAAAAAATGTTTCTATTTGTGTGCAAGTAAAAGTTCATATCAAGGAATATTTTGCAAGCACTGATTGGACTTTAGGCCCTTCTAATGTCCTAACATGAAACAATTCCTAGAGGTTATTGCTAACTTGTTATTTCAATCTGAAAAATAAATAAAAAAAAATTAAAATTTAGACAATTACATTTTTACTCTCCAAGAGGTATTAAGTATTGCAATCATGTTCAACTTTTTTCACGACAGTAAGACTTTCAGACATCAAATACTGATTTGTTCAGAAACCGAGTGACCACAGACGATACATTGTTTAATACCAAAAGTTGTTAGTCCTATATTATAACTATGCTCAACAATGAGGTGTGTGGGTAACGGAAAAAAAAAGAGGCCGGAAGATGGGTTTCAAACTTACTGTTGTGGTGACAGATATAAGCAGTCACGAGTATAGGAACAGTTGTAAATAGCTTCCAGAAAGATGCCTGATCATCAAGTTGAGGCAGCAAACGTGGCATACCAATGCTTCCATTCATTAATTTTAAGATTGCAACTCCAGCGGTTATTACCACAAAGACAATGGCCAATCCTACCGATAAAGCTGAAGTGTATTTCAGTGAATCTAGCAAACACCAGAAAATAAGTTATCAGTGAAGATCCCTCTGGAGAAACATGTTTTGGTACTTTTTGCCAGTACAAAAGAAGAATGGTCACATCAAAAAAGTGACTATAAAGGAATACGCTATTTGTAGAAAACAAAAAATTCACTCATTCTAAATTTCTGGACTATCTTTGCAATATTTCAATACTGGAAAAAAACTGAGACTGTCTTGGTCATAGACTATTAGGTTCAGTTAAAAGCTTCATTATTAACAAAGAAGTTTTCAACAGATATTATCAATCTATAATATACACAATCTCCCTACAGGATGCAACTAATACCACTAAGTCACGGCATTAAGGCTAGCACCTCAGTTTTCTAGTCTTCCGCTCATTGAACATGTATGATACACCTCAATTCTAGAAATCATACGATAGCTATCACTTTAATATGAACATTTATTGTGATGTTCTGGCATATAAATAAAAAAATAAACACTGCTTTTTTCCCCAATTTGGTCAAGTGACAGAAATCTAATCCCTCAAAACCTTCACTAAGTGGATTGAAAAGTCCAGGGTTTCCCCAACAATGCTGATTTTCTCATTTCTTGAATTATAAACGCATTAAAGCAACATAAGTTCATTCGTACCAAGTACTATATGACACAAGTACGTTCTCATAGCATGAGTTACTGGACTACTAACTAGATAATGGAGTTGATGACGTACCAAAATAAGGGAAAAGTAATGCAGAAATAACGTTTTTACTTTTTAGGATATGACCTTCTAATAAGAGCTTTGAGCTTACATAACATGTACAATCACTGCACATATGGCTCTAGCTTCTTTTCTCTACTATTCATCTATTTAATGATCACAAACAAAAACATCCCCCCCCCCCCCCACCCCAAATTTCCTTGCTAGACGACATGATAAATTTTTATAATAAGAAGATTATGTAATGCTAACAGTTGTTTTCTTAAGAGTGGTTTTCATATGTTAGTACGACTTCGTTTAAGCTGTACATAGATGTTTTAGAGTTATTTATAATGCTTAAAGGATTCCATATTATATAGCTTTCTCTAATTTATATGTCTGTTAAATTACTTCTGCAGTAAAGTTGAATGTGCTCACTCGTTTTACAAAAAAAAATTATATTTTTCTAATATGTATTCCTACTACCGTTTCCCGGTAAAGTTAAGCAGTTGATTTATGTTTAATCTTCATGCACAAGAAAGGTTCTTAACAGTCCAATCAATTTAAGGCATCTCAGAGTATTAAATCTCATATGGCAAGACACGGCATATACTTCCCTTTTTTTTGGTTGCAAAATTGACATGTCATACTTGAGATTGCTTATACTAGAAATTGCATAATACTTGACTGAATTAAAGCAATGTCATTAATGAAATGTATGCGACTCACCAACACGCTTGAATGATATCAAAGGAGCAAAAACAAAAACTGTGGTGAAAATTAGCACGGAAGAACGTGTTGTCCACCACCGATCACCAATCCATTCTTGCATCAAACCAGGATGTTGCACATTATCTGATACTGTTCCCGATAGAACATCACCTATACAATCAAATAACAAACAGTTTCAACATCACTACCACAACAAGTACACTTCCAACATGCCTCCAAATTTCATAACCAATCTTCAAACCAAGTCGACAAAAGAAACTTACAACATCCGCGACATACTATTTACCTTTCCACCATATACTAAACAAAGATCATTCACTTATTTTCTTCACATGATATACATTTGACATAATTTATCACACGAATACCAACCGAACAACATACCTAATGCAAACCTTACAGCCTAGACTACTAAATAACCCAGTAATTCTATACATATCATCTCATTTCCGCATTACCAAGCATTCATAAATCATTAACTACTTTAAAATAGTATCCCTAATATCAGGCATAATCAACAAACCACCTAAAAAGTTAGCAATTCAACTCGAAAACTCGACAATCACGATAAGAACAATACTATCAACTTATAAATACATTTCGAGATATTCATAAATCATAATTCATAAATTCAATCAAAATGATCAAATAGAATAAAAATTACCTAATAAACAAAAGTGAACTACCATCATCCAACCATACCAATAATAATCATATACGCAATAAGCATCCCAAGATTATTGACCACAATACAGATCTGCAACAACGTCCTTCCACCACCACCAAACGCATCACCAACTAGCGCACTATACGTCGACACTTTAGAAGCTCTCGTAAATCTCAAAATCAAATCTATCGATGCCTCCGTTAAAAAACCGACCAGAATAATTACGATAAGCCCAGGTACCATGCCAAGTTGTTTAAGAGTAGCTGGTAATGCCATAATTCCGGCGCCGACGATCGTGGTGGAGAGATTGAAAACGGCGCCGGAAAATGAAGCGCCGGAGATGATAATTGAGTCATCGTGTTTGTGAGGGAGGAGTGGTGTTGTTTTTGGGCTCCGGCGAAATTTACGATCGGAGGTTGGCATTAGAAATTTGTTGTTTGTGGAAATTGAGATTTTAGTGTGTGTTTTTAGTGTGTGTTTTGTAATTTTTTAAGTGGGGTGTAGTTTCAGTTTGGTCTAGTTGCGGACACGAAGTCAGCAATACATGTACAGTGTGGTGGGGTCGTTTCAGTTAAATTATTTGCGGAAATACTATTTTTTTAAATTTTTTAAAACAAATTTAGTATATTTTAAAAATATTTGCAAATATACGAATACGATTTGCGACCAAACCAAAAGCACTCCAAATATTTTTTTCTTTACGTTTTTATAAAAAAATAATTAAAATTGTTCTTGATTTCAATTGAGATTGCATTGTTGCATCTTGTTTAGTTGCTCATTACTCTATAGCTGTAATGATTGAAATTACATATTGTGTTTAGAAATGACATAAAATTCGATAAGATGAATAGCCGATTTATTTTAATTCGATTGGATTTTATTGAATTCGATATTTTGGATTTGGATTTTTAATCTGGATTCAATTTTTGGACCGGAAAAAGTTTGGATATAGATTTGGATATTAGATATTCCGATCCAAACCCGACCCCATATATATATACATATATATATCTATACTATATTATTAAAGACGAAACATTAAAAGTTTTGGTCGGTCGGTCGGTTGGTCGGTATTTGGGCCGATTCACGGGCCTATCTATAATCAATTTATTAATAACCAATTACCTTTTTTCACTACATTACCTATTTTATATATTTTTTTTAAACCAAACCAACTCATCTTCTAAAAATAAAACGGGCAACATATATATAATATGGTAATATTATTATATATTTATAATTGATTACCTTTTTCAGCTAAAACACATTATTTTTATATTTTTTACCTAAAACAACTCATCTTATAAATAGGACACATATATGGAAACCAAGTTATTGATAACCAATTACCTTTTTCAGGTAAATTATATTACCTATTTCATATATCTATTTAACTAAAACAAATCATTTTCTAAAAATAAGACGGGTAATATATATATAAAATGGTAATATTATTATATATTTATAACCGACAGCTAAAACACATTATGTGTTTTATATTTTCTAACTAAAACAACTTATCTTCTAAATATAATACATGCAAAATAAATATACAATGGTAATATTGTTTTATATAAATATTAATAAATAACAAGTTATTCTTTTCAGCTAAAACAAATCACCTCTTTTATATTTTCTAACTTAAACAACTAATTTTCTAAAAGTAATGCAGACGTATATATAAAAAAATTAATATAATTTTATATAATTGTTAATAAGTAACTAATTGTCTTTTTAAGAATATTACCTGTTTATATTTTTTAACTGAAACAACTCATGTTCAAATTAAATATAACACGGGCAAAAGATAGATATATTGGTAATATTATTATATTAAACTTATGAAATTCATGTTTATTATAATTTTTTTAACATTCAATTTAAACGAGATAATTAATTAAAATAAAAGTAATAGTATATTCAAATAAACTCGGTATATTGAAAAAGCACATATTTTGATATTTGCACTTGAGTCCCTTTTTAGATTTTTAAGAGTAAAAAAATACGAATCATTAGATATGTTATTTTAAAATATTTTATATTTTAATATCTAAAATACTACTATTGATTACGTCAATAATATATTAAATTTAAATATTATATTGTTAGATTTATAAATCCAATATATATATATATATATATTAAAATTTTATCAAATTATATATAATAACTAAAATCTAAATAAAAAATAAGAAAATATTAAAGAAGACCGTGCATCGCACGGGATATAAGCTAGTATATATATATATATATATATACTATTTATATACTATTATTTTAAAGACGAAAAATTGAAAATTTTGTAGTCTGGTCCTGAAAGTTTTTGTAGCCTGGTCACTCTATTCATAGCCGTTAGATATTTCTAATCAAATCGATGAGAACCGTTTAATAAAATATTAAATTTATTATATATAATATGTTTTTTATTTTTCCTAACTAAAACATCTCATTTTTCAATAATATCGCAGACAGTTTTATATAATAAAATAACATAATAAAGTTAATAATTGCTAATAACTAACACATTACCTTTTTTAGCCAAATTGTATATTACTTTTTATATTTTCTAACTAAAATTTCTATTTTCCTAACTAAAACCTCTCATTTTCTAAAAATATCACGAACAGTTCTATTTAATAAATTAAAATAATAATATTATAATTACTAATGAGTAATGACTAACTGATTAACTTTTTTTTTCAAAACATATATTTTCTTTATATTTTCAAAATAAAATTTCTCCTAACTAAAACTTCAAAGATATCACGGGCAATTTGATTTATTAACATAAAATACTAATAATTAATCAATTACCTTTATTAATCAAAACATATATTTTTTTTATAACTAACATTTCTACTTTTTTATTTTTCCTAACTAAAATCTCTCATTTTCCAAAAATATCACGTGCAGTTCTATTTAATAAAATAAAATAATAATATTATAATTAGTAATAACTAACCGATTAGTTTTTTTTGCCGAAGTGTATATTATTTTTTATATTTTCTAACTAATATTTCTCCTAGCTAAAATCTCAAAAATATCACGGGCTATTCCATTTAGTAGCATAAAATACTAATATTATAAATACTAATAATTAATCGATTACCTTTATTAGCCAAAGCGTATTTTTTTTAAATATTTTTTAACTAAAATTTTTCCTTTTCTAAAATTATCACAAACGACATCTATACTATCTATCGGTACGGTACCTGTTTTTTGGTACATGTTTTTTGATAATTCGTGATTTTACTTAATTACCCTTGCTTATTTATAAAAAAATAATATTATATAATAAGAAATATTTATAACGGGTTACCTTTTTCAGCTAAAATACATTTTTTTTTTCTATTTTTCCTAACAAAATCTCATCATTTTTTCAAAAATATCACGTGCAATTACCTTTTTCAACTAAAACATGATAATTTTTGTATTTTTTCTAAAAAAATCTCATCCTTTTTCAAAAATATCACGGGTAATTACCTTTTTCAAAAAAGTAGGTGCATCAAAAAGTACAGGAATGCGCAAAAAAATATGTATACTATCTATCATACTATATATAATATACGAAACATTAAAATTTTGGTCGGTCGGTACCAAAGTGTGTTTACTTAATTACTCTTACTTAACAAAGTGTTTTTACTTAATTAGCCTTATTTATTTATAAAAAATAATTAAATAATAACATTACTTGTTTATAATTAACTAGGTTACTAAGCCGCGCTTCGCAGCGGCATTAAAATATATTTGTTAAGAAAAAGGATATTAGAATAAAAATTGTGAAATTAATATCTATAAAATTATTTAAATTATCAAATAAAATATATTCTATAAAATTTGCATTTGGGTAGGTAAGGGTCCACCATCCTCCTTGTATAAATTTGTATCAACCATCTCGGCCAACTTTTCCCACAAAGTTATGGCAGTGGTGATGGAGATGTTTGAGGAAAAAATTAAAATAAATAAATTGAGGTAACCAAAGAAGTAATATAAAATTACAAGAGCAATAAAAATCAATTAACGGTTATATTAAAATTAATATAATGCATAACTTACTAATTTGTGACAACCTTGAGATCTCTTTTTTTCGAACCGTCTTTGACAACTTCAATGTCACCCAAGTAGGTCAAGCAGCCCACAACATTTAAATCAACATAGAAAAGATAATATTAGAACATGATAGTTTGAATTATAACTTATATAATAGTATTAATTATATATTACTCTAATATATTATTGTATCAAAAACCTGAGAGTATGTTGGTGTCACTAATATGTGCATCAATCATATCTAGACATATGAACTGAAATCCATGCAGTGATATATTGACGATGCCTTCTTCCAATCTCTTAGGCAACGTTATGCGTATGAAGAGCAATTTAGACCCATGTGATAGTGGTCTATATTTCCCTGTACTTGAAATAACTTTCGGATTTTTGATGTTGTACACGGAGCCTTCCTCTAAAAGATTTTTAAATCAAGAGACCAGAATCTTCGGGATCGTAGCATGGATCAAATTTTTCTGTCATACAACATATCTTAGAAAAGTTAATAACAACAAACTAATAAGTTATAAGTATATATATTGATTTATTAACCTTTTCATCGATCAAAATCATGTCAAGACTGATCAGTTCTTCTGGATTGACAGATTCTCACATTCTACACACTCATACTTATCATCTAGGTATAGTTGTTGTCGTTCAAAGGATTCAACATGGTGTAGGCCATAGTTGTATTGATTGAAATATGGTAGTAAAAATTTGAAGCTATAAAAAAAAGTTTCGGTGTAGATTTTTTGTTATGAATGGTCTTTAATTTATAGGTGTTTGTAAGGTGAATAACATGAAAATCCACGAAAATAATAAGGAAGTTCTACAAATTCGAAAATAATAAGGAAGTTGTAATTTTCTAAATAAAAGAAAGTTCTATCAAGTTTGAAAATAATAAAAAAAAGTTCTATCAAGTTTGAAAATAATAGAAGAGAATGAAAATAATAAGGAAATTGCAATTTTCTAAATCAAAGGAAGTTCTATCAAGTTTGAAAATAATAAAAGAAACTTCTATCAAGATTGAAAATAATAAAAGAGAAAATTGCAGCTATTAACATAAGAGTCTACAAATTCGAAAAAAAAATAAGGAAATTGTAATTTTCTAAATCAAATAAAGTTCTATCAAGTTTGAAAATAATAAAATAAAGTTCTATCAAGTTTGAAAATAATAAAAATGTAATTTTCAATTTTTTTCCTACAAAATTGAAAATATTTAAGGAAGTTGTAATTATTTATATTAAAAAATTGTGAAAGATAAAGAAAGTTTTATCAAGTTTGAAAATAATAAAAGAAAGTTCTATCAAGTTTGAAAATAATAAAAGAGAACGAAAATAATAAGGAAGTTACAATTTTCTAAATCAAAGAAAGTTCTATCAAGTTTGAAAATAATAAAAGAAAGTTCTATCAAGTTTGAAAATACTAAAAGAGAAAATTGCAGTGATTAACATAAGAGCCTACAAATTCGAAAAAAATAAGGATGTTGTAATTTTCTAAATCAAATAAAGTTCTATCAAGTTTGAAATAATAAAAGAAAGTTGTACGAAGTTTGAAAATAATAATAATAAGGAAGTTGTAATTTTCTAAATCAAAGAAAATTCTATCAAGTTTGAAAATAATAAAAGAAAGTATTAAGTTTGAAAATAATAAAAGAGAAAATTGCAGTTATTAACATAAGAGCCTACAAATTCGAAAAAAATAAGGAAGTTGTAATTTTCTAAATTAAATAAAGTTCTATCAAATTTGAAAATAATAAAAGAAAGTTGTATCAAGTTTGAAAATAATAAAAGTGTAATTTTCAATTTCCTTCCTACAAAATTGAAAATATTTAAGGAAGTTGTAATTATTAATATTAAAAAACTGTGAAAATTTGAGAAAATTAGAAAAATAGAACGGAGCGATTTGAGAGCCGCCACCTCACCGTCCCCGTCTTCTCCTTTATATAAGTATATTGATTGATTACTCCCTCCGTCCCATCAATTTGTTAACATTTGGAAGGGAGGGCTCGCCATGCATTTTAAGCCTCCCAAAAAGTATAGTTTTATAAATTATTTTAATTTTTTTTCTTCTGAATAAAAATTTAATGTTACAATTTTTATTCAAAAAAGAAATTTTTTAAAAGTAAGTAATGAAACTATATTTATAAGAGTCGTAAAATGCATGTCAAGCCCTTCATCCCAAATGTTAACAAATGGATGAGACGGAGGGAGTACTTTGTTATCTAAAACACATTATAGATTTTTTATAACAAAACCGATACATTTCCAAAAATATCACGAGCAATTACCTTTTTCAACTTACTTTTTCTATTTTTCTTACTAAAATCCCTTCTTTTTCTAGAAATATCACGGGTAAACCCTTTACTTATCTATAATATCTATACTTATCAATACTATTATATAATAGACGAACCATTAAAAATTTGGTCGGTCGGTATGATACATTTTGATTTTACTTAATTGTCCTTTCTTAAATTCATGTTTTTACTTAATTAACCTTACTTATTTATAGAATTATATTATTAAATAATAATATTACCTATTTTATAACCAATTACCTTTTTCACCTAAAATACATTATTATTATTTTTTTCCTAACAAATTCCCCTACTTTTTCAAATATATCACGGGCAATTACTTTTTTTAACTAAAACATGTAAGTTTTTCTATTTTTCCTTACTAAAACCCCTCATTTTCCAAAAATATCACGGTCAAACATTTAGTTATTTATTTTTAAACCTAATATTATAATTATTTTTTTAAAAGTTTACATATTTTAACATATTTACTTATTTTTCTTGACAAATGCAATTAATAAAAATATTAAAATATAAATAATCAAATATCTATTTATAACTAATTACCTTTTCAGCTAAAACACATTATAGATTTTTTCTAACAAAGTCCCTCATTTTCTAAATATATCACGGAAAATTGCCTTTTCAATTTACTTTTTCTATTTTTCTCACTAAAATCCATTTTTTTTCTAAAAATATCACAGACAAACCCTTTACTTATTTATTTTAAAACGTATTTAAATAATTTAAATTATTAAAATCTCATTTTCCAAAAATATCACGGGCATTTAACTTTTTAAACTAAATATATGTTACATTTTTTATTTTTCCATACTAAAATCTCTAATTTTCCAAAAATATAAGTTTTAATAATATATTAGTTTAGTAATAGTTTTTTTAAAAATAGGTAAGGGTAAATAAGTAAAATCATTAAGTACCGACCGTCCGTCCGACTATCAAATTTTTAAATTTCATTTTTAATAATATAATAATATAGAGCTCTAGAATCACTCGATTCATATTTATTTATTTTCTAAAGCTCCTCGATTTTGAAAAATTAAAATCAAAACTTCCTCAATTAGCTCCTATTTTTTAGAAAAAAAAATCAAAACTTTTTAATATTTTCTTTTATAACTCCTACTTCTAAAAAGAGTTCTCTAAAAATTATAAACCTAATAAAATTATATAACTAGAGTTTCTCAATTTTAATTAAATAAAAATTAATTATTCACATTCGAATTTATAGCAAATATAATAAATATGTAAAAATCAATCATGTTTACAATTTAATTGAACAAATATTTATTTTAGTTTTAGTTTATTTAAATAATTGAATCATAATTGTTTCTGAAATATATTTTAATGAAGGAATTTTTTGTTACTTTTACAAAGTTTAGCTCCTCTATTTTAATTAAATAAAATTAAATTTTCTTATTTACATTCGAATTAACTGGAATGACAATAAATATATAAAAATCAATTATATTAAGAATTTAATTCAAGTAAGGTAACAATATTATAATAATCAAATTATAAACCTAATCAAATTGTATAAATTGTATAAATATTATAAATTGTATAAATATTTTAATTAATTGTATAAATTAATATTAATTTTAAAAAATTGTATAAAGTAAGGTAAATATTTTAAAAATTGTAAAATATTATAAGGCCGCTGCGAAGCGGGCCTTAGTAAACTAGTTATTAGGCCATCCAAAATTAGGTACCCTGTAAGGCCATCCAAAATTAGGTCTAACAGTTTAAAATATCAAAATTCATATTCAAACTAATATAACAACAGAGTAGTAGTATGTAATTGGATTAAAAGTTCATGTTAAAGGAAAATAAAGATAGTAGTCATCTCCTTCATCCCAACATTGTTGATGAAATCTGTCAAAACAATTAAGCATTGTTAGTCGGTAGGTCATCACATAAACATAACACACAACAAAGATAACATAAAAAAAATTATCTATTAAAATTGACTAAAATAAAGTAAAAGAACGTGAAAAGATAATTAAACAAATTGGAGAGTCAATATGTTTGTATTGATTTATATAGAGATGAGGATGAGATACATTCCCATAATTAATAAGGAAAAAAAGGAAATTTAATTTTATTGAGTTAAAATAGAGAAGCCATAGAAAAATAATAAATATTTCTTTTTATATATAATATAAAGATATAATAAAGAAGAAGACAAAGATTTTAAAAAAGTTTCAATTAGAGGTATACTTACATTTTATACAATTATTTCTTTTATACAATTTTAAATTTAAAAAGGTTTAGATTTTTCTTCTAAAATATAGGACTTAAATAAGGAAGTTTTAATTTTAAAATTTTTAAATAGAGCTCTAGAAAATTAGATAAATATGAATCAAGCGATTCTGGAGCTCCTGGAGATTTTCTTTTTTATATATAAAAGATTTTTAGAATACTTGTCTTTTATAAGTACTACATTTTCTACAAATTAGGAATTAAAAAGAAAAATTTCAGTTTTTAATATTTAAGATAGAGGTGCTCAATAAAAATAGATTAAATTGTATATTTACTTTTCTCCATCACTAAAGATTTTAAATGCAAGAATATTAAAATTTTATATTTACTTTCCTCCATTAGTGAAAATTTTAAATGTAAGAATATTAAAATTGTATATTCACTTTCCTCAATTAGTGAAAATTGTATATTTACTTTCCTCCATTAGTGAAAATTTTAAATGTAAGAATATTAAAATTGTATATTCACTTTCCTCAATTAGTGAAAATTTTAAAGTCAAATTGTATATTTAGTTTCCTCTATTAGTAGAGATTTAAACGGAAATTGAGACATTTTCTAATTAAAATTGTATATTTACTTTCCTGCATTAGTGAAAATTTTAAATGTAAAAATATTAAAATTGTGTATTTACTTTCCTCAATTAGTGAAAATTTTAAAGTCAAATTGTATATTTAGTTTCCTCTATTAGTATCAAATTGTATATTTAGTTTCCTCTATTAGTAGAGATTTAAACGGAAATTGAGACATTTTCTAATATTTGGTATTATTAATTCAAAAATTTGAGAAAATTAGAAAAATAGATTCAAGCGATTTGAGAGCGGCGGTGAAATTGAGACATTTTCTAATATTTGGTATTATTAATTCAAAAATTTGAGAAAATTAGAAAAATAGATTCAAGTGATTTGAGAGCGCCACCTCACCGCCCTCGTCTTCTGCTTTATATAAGTATATTGATGATTATTATTTTTATTAATTATGTTTTAATATTCTATTAATTTGCATTTGCTAAAAAAAAAAAAAGTAGGCGTGTTAAACTTTTTTAAATAATTAAAAATATTAAAATAGATTTTAAAATAAATTAATAAATGTTTACCCGTGATATTTTTGGAAAAGGAAGGGTCTTAGTAAGGAAGAATAGAAAAAGTAACATGTTTTAGCTGAAAAGGTAAGTGCCCGTAATTAAAAATATTTAAATAGATTTCAAAATAAATAAGTACGGATTTGGTCATGATATTTTTGGAAAATGAGGGGTTTTAGTAATGAAAAATAGAAAGAGGTAATGTATTTTAACTGAAAAGGTAGTTGGTTATAAAAATGTTATTATTTAATAATAATTTCTTTAGAAAATGAAAAAAATAGAAAATAATTTCGTCTTTAATAATATAGCTTAAAACCCGTACGATGCACATATTGTTTTTAATAATTGTTAATTTTATTATTTATTACTTATATTTTATTAATTGCATTTATTAAAAAAATAAGTAGGCGTGTTATACATTTTTAAATAATTAAAAGTATTAAAATAGATTTTAAAATAAATACGTAACGGTTTGCCCGTGATATTTTTGAAAAAGAAGGGTTTTAGTATGAAAAATAGAAATTAGCATGTTTTCGTTGAATTTTAAAATATAAAAGTAACGATTTATCCGTGATATTTTTTTACAAAAAAGGGGTTTTAGTAAGAAAAGTAGAAAATGTGAAATGTTTTAGTTGAAAATGTTTTAGTTGACAATCGAGAAGGTTGTAGCTGATTTGGGTGCATCTGATATTGATTCTCGATTAGAGGAGCTTTTGATTGATAGTATTCTTCATGCATTCCAAGAGCAGACCAGGGACGATGCTAATAATGTGATGCAGTGGTGAATTCTTTAAGGCACAGGGTGAAATCTTACCTTCCCCAAATTTGTGGTACAATTAAGTGGCGTTTGAACAATAAGAGTGCAAAGATGAGACAGCAGGCAGCGGATTGCAATGGTCATGAGACAGTGTGAGGAGGAGCAACTCCTGGGACATCTCGGTGTTGTCTTATTTGAGTCTTTGAGAGAAGACTATCCTGAAGTTTTGGGATCGATACTGGGAGCGCTAAAATCAATTGTTAATGTAATTGGTATGACAAATATGAATCCTCCGATCAGGGATTTACTTCCACGTTTGGCCCCGATCTTAAAGAATCGGCATGAGAAGGTTCAGGAACTGAACTGTATTGATCTTGTTGGTCGAATTGCTGATCGCGGAGCTGAGTTTGTTCTTTCAAGGGAGTGGATGAGGATATGCTTTGAGCTTCTTGAGATGCTTAAAGCCCACAAGAAGGGAACTCGCCGGGCAACAGTGAACACCTTTGGGTACATTGCAAAAGCTATTGGACCGCAAGACGTTCTAGGAACCTTGCTGAACAATCTTAAGGTTCAGGAGCGCCAGAATCGTGTTTGTACAACTGTGGCGATTGCTATAGTTGCAGAAACTTGTTCACCGTTCACAGTTTTACCTGCATTGATGAATGAATATCGTGTTACAGCAGACCAGAGCTGACAATGTTTGTCTAAATTGAGTCCTTATGTCGATCTGTGGACACCACTTTCACGACTATTAATGAAGTGACCAGACTACAAAAAGTTTCAGGACCACACTAAAAACTTTCAGTGTCGGAAAAGAAATATGAAGATGTATACGACTTTGCAGCAGCAAATTTCTTTTCTCTCTGTTTTCGGGGAAAAAAAGGAAGAGCAGTAATTTATTTCTTTTTACAGACAAGTTATTTTTAGAAATTGCACAATATAGAGAACTAAATATTTACACGTAAAACTGCAATTTCCTTCATCTTATCTTTGCTTATATTCAAAGTTTTTATTA
This sequence comes from Heracleum sosnowskyi, assembly GCA_030848705.1. Classification (NCBI taxonomy): domain Eukaryota; kingdom Viridiplantae; phylum Streptophyta; class Magnoliopsida; order Apiales; family Apiaceae; genus Heracleum; species Heracleum sosnowskyi. Next base: position 157,016,135 of record CM061235.1, on the reverse strand, counting down.
TTTACTAGTGTTTTCTTGCCCGCGCTCCGCGAACGGGCTTCCAATTTTATTTATTTATTAAGTATGTCACATTCTTTTGATTTATTTAATGATTAAACCTACAATTATAATTTATAGGTAGAAATTAGTTTTGTAATCGTTTGTTTTTTTCCACGATAAATTAATCTTTTTGCTTGCAATTTTATTTATTTATTAAGTATGTCACATTCTTTTGATTTATTTAATGATTAAACCTACAATTATAATTTATAGGTAGAAATTAGTTTTGTAATCGTTTGTTTTTTTCCACGATAAATTAATCTTTTTGCTTGCAACATTTGACCTTGAGTTTACTTACTGTTAGGAGAAGGTGAGTTTGATGTTGATAAAAGTATTAAAATATTTATAAATTCTTTTTTTATAGAATATATTTAAGATTTTGAATTTGGATTCGAAGATGTCTTTCGAGATATGGCGTTAGCTCGATAGGAGCTTCAACTATGAAGATATAAGATGTGTTTGAAAGATATTCGAGAAATTTTTAACTTTGTAAATCTTGATTCAAATTGTTTGACTCAATTAAGTCAATGACTATATTTATTTTTGAGAAAACAAAAGTGATTTATTATTAGATGTATAGGACCGTTAATATAAAATTTGATTTGATAAACTATGTATATTTTATTTTTATTTTAGAGGAAAGAAGTTATACTTATAAGTAAATATAATTATTTTCAAAACTCACCATTTAAGTATAAAAAAATCTTGGTCAATATGATAAATTATTCAAAATTTTAATTTTGATTTTTTTATCAAAAAAAGATCCAAGATGATTTATTTTCTTTTTTAACATAATTTTGTGATGATTAGATAACTTAAGTGATAAATATTTATATCTTGTCGTATGATTGATGTACCAATTAAATAAAAAAAAATACTATATGATTAAGCATTAAGAAATTAAAACTAAGAAATTTTCATCGTATAGTGGAATCTTAGACATGCATATATCATTAATTTATAGAAAAAAAATGTATATTGAGATTAAAAAAATTAAATTAAGTTAATTCATTTTTAATTATATTAAAATCAAAATTGAATATTGATTTGATAGTGTTGAAGGAGGAGAAAATAAATTGAGAAGATCAAAGAAAGGAATATAAATTTTTTGGAAATCTAATTTTTGGATATACCTAATGTAAATATGTTAATGTGCATAACTTAATTTGTTTGTAGTAATCTAAAATTTGATTTCAAAACTTACCATAATTAACGAAGAAAACAATAAAATGCATGATTGTGATAACCATATTTAGCTAATAACATTAATGATTACATTTATAACAATGCTGACGTGGCTTTTTTTAAAATTATTTTTGGAAGTGAAATTACCTTCTTACCCTTTTAAAATTGTTCAGGAATTATTATATACATAGATTCAAGGTGCATATTTAACAAATAAATATCCATATAATGCAAATCAATTTATAATCAACTCAAAATCTAAGTAATTTCATAAATTAATTCATACCATATATAAACCTGCACTTTCTACTTATTTCCAAAGTTTCACATGCATTGAGAGAGCAATATATATTCTCATCTCCCATGACAAACCTGCGCCTAAACCTTTTCTTTCTTCACCTCTCACAAAACTTGTTCAATGGCAGACGTTCATCAAAATTTTAATTCTCGTCGAGATTTCAGTTCTCACAGTTATCAGGTTCTCATGCTAATATGTTACCCTGCATTTACATTAAATTATGTTTTTCGATGTATATTCCTATACTTGTGTTGATGCTAATAATTTCATTATATGTTTATTTTTACAGGTTTGTGTGTTTAAAATACAAATCAACTGTTGTGAGGATTGTCCCAAGAAACTGAAGACAATTCTGCAAGCTCTCAGTGGTACCTTTTTTATTCTAACATCTCTTGATGTAATAGTAAATATATTATTTAATCTGTTCATATGTTGTTTTTGATTGTGAAAATAATGATATAACTGATACTGATCAGATCGAGATTTTTTACGAGGCTAGAGAGGTTATCGCTTTAGAGAGTTTTAATATACTATATGCGGTGTAGGTGTTGATTTTGTGGAAATTGATGCAAGACAAAATAAGGCAACAGTGAAAGGCACAATTGATTCAAGGGAAATCATCAAGGAAGTGGAGAGCTTGGGAAAAACAGCAGAGATAATGTATGAGGGAAAAGAACCCAAGGTTGAATTAATTGAAGAACATGAAGAAGAAGAAAACGCTTTACCTAATCACTCCTTTCGTCACAAAGATTCCTCGTTTCATCACAGGAACTCTTCAGATCCTCACAATGACTCCTCTTGTCGTGCCCATGGCAGAGGCAACCGTCATGTACCCGAGAAGCATGATGGCAGAAGCAACCGTCATGTACAGGAGAAGCATGATGACAGGGGCAACCGTCATGTACCCGAGAAGCATGATGGCAGAGGCAACCGTCATGTACAGGAGAAGCATGAGAATTCTGAAAGGAATGCTTACTCTCGAACAGAATATCCGAAGCATATATGCATGAATCAATATTGTACAAGCCACAAGAGAGTAACTTCTGACAAGAAGTCTGAGCCAAACACGAACAATGGTGCCGCCAGTTATACACCATTGTATCTTGGTGGTCCACCTCCAATGTTGAATCCGTTTGATTCACCTCTATTTGGTCCGCCGCCACCACTAGTACCATCACCATTTGGACAATATAGTAATGGACATGGTTATCATAGTAATGGACATCGTCATGGTTGCAGTGTTATGTAATCACTCTTAGTTGATTTGCTTGTTTGGTTTGCATTAATGTTTTTTTTTATGAACAAAATATTATGGAACTCAATTTCTCATTAAGAGAGTGTTTACTTATTAAGGCTTTCTTCTGCCATTGAAATTTAACTGGCAACCCATTATCCTGCTGGGATTTTTGTTGATATCTTGCAGTAAGCCTCTCGGAGTTTCTGCCTTCTGTTTCTGTTCTGCTTGCAACATATTGGCATCTTCTGAACTTCTATGTTTGAGTTTAAATTTCTGCTGCACTGCATCTTTAGTTGTCAGGTTCCTTGGTATCATTTTTCTCTGGAGTCTTTATCTAATTTGATGGCAGAATTTTCTGAGACCGAACCTTCTATACTTCTTTTTGCCCTTTCACGATTCTTCACCACAACGGATTTGAGCTGAGGAATTACTTTGATGCTTCCAGCTTTATGTGAAAAACTGTTGTTCTTAGTTTCTGATACGTTGCTGTCTTGTTTCAACACATTGTATTTTTCAGAGTTTTTTTTTTTTTGCAAAAATGCGTTTTATTTTTAAAATTTTAAGCATTACGATTTAAAGCTAATTTATGCATTTTCCCCAAGCAACTCTTTATAATTTTAATTATAAAAGTCACCTGAAGCTTTATGTTGCATTGTTATGTAATCTCATTATTTCTAGAAGCCTATTAGTTTATTTCTACCTTCAGTGGCTTTATTTTCTTTGATTAATGTACTTGAACTTGTTATTGATTCAAAGAAATTGTTATCTCTTTAGAAATTTGCAGCAGGAGTCTGATTCTCAAGCTATTGAAATTGGTCAGTGATTACAATCTTTGCATGTGCAGTGGCACTTGGCTATCTTGAAAAGTTTCGGTAATTGTAGTATCTTTAAACTGCTGTAACTTTAAATCAAAGGAGTTGTATTGTAAGAAGTTAGAGCGCAGGTTTCTGTTGCTGATTACAGTGAAGTGCTTTTGATGGTTTCTGCTGAAGTCGACAGTCGATGGTAAGTTAATGTTTTGGTTATATTTGTCTGCCTAGTGGTGATAGCAGCTAACTACTAAGGTAAGGAGCATTTACTCCTGGAGCCAGCATGAAGTTGTCAATACCGGGAGCTGCCTGCATCTGGAGAGGCAGTGGCATAAGAATCATCACAGGTTATTACTGGAGGAAAGTCTATAGCCCGCATTCTGTAAATCAGGAGAAACAGGAATCACTGACGGTAGTGAATGCTTAACATTTAACAACATAGTGCATTCCATTTGACACAATTTTGATCCACTTTCTTGAAATTTTGATCCAGGCTGGTTAATCAATTCCGTTGGAATAACCATACACTCTGACTCCAATAGCTCTCCTAGCTGTAATAACCGGAGACAAGTTGCCTGCATACAGTTTATACCAAAATGGCTCATATGTAAACTTCTTCACCATATCTTGCATACGCTTTTTAACTACAATGATATGGTTCTGCTGATCCAACTTTGAACCACTGACTTTCAATGGATACGACAAGTAGTTGAGTTAAGACATAAGGGTACGTACGCTAGTACGCCATCAAAATGATTATTGGCACGGGATACCCATGTCACATTGCATCAAATAATCTCTTAATAACTCCTAATATCTCGTTTTCTTATTTAATTACAACTATTTTTATGTTTTGACTTTTTAGAAAATCAAATCCTAATATAATATCTTTTAACTTATATCATTTTTAGATAATAACTTCTTTTTATATGATATAATCTTGATCATGTATTTTTAAAAGTATTGGATCTAACGGTTGAGAATGTTTTGGCGGTATTTAGGAACAAACTATCATGATAACATCATTAATTTTTCTTAATATTTATAATTTTTTTAATTTATAATTTTTTAAATATTTATTGCTAAAATATAATATACTTTTTTTGTAATATGTTAAAGATGCGGGAACTTTGAACTTTTGAGAAAATAAATTATCAATTAAATTTTATTTTTTTTGTAATAGTTCTTCTTTTAAAGTAGTACACCGTGATCAAAATTCTGTATAAATTTCATTTTTTTTTTATAGTATATCCTGTAAATATCTATGTTATTATATTAAAGACTAAATAATGAAAGTTTCCTTATAAGTTTGGTCGCTTTGTTTGATCACTCAATCCATAATCGTGAATCTTTCAAATTAAATTGTTGAAAAACGTTAGATATAACAGTAAAATTATCATGTAGAATGATCTAAGATTTGAATCTACCAACAACATATTAAAATTTATAGGTTTTTTTGAAAAATAAGAATTTTTTCATTTTTTCTTGCAAATATATGTTATTTGATAATATTTTTTGTAAAATACGATTTTTCTGAAAAGTACTATACTAATTGATTAACAAATTTTTAAAGTTTCGAATTTAATAATTTACAATGTATATAGATTTAAAAAGTTTGGCCTCTTTTGAGTCTAAAATTTCAAAATAAGATTTTTTTTTAAATATGAATATATTTCTGCTAACAATGAAATTAGATCTCTATGAGTTCTTATAAAACAAAATCATCATTTACGTATAATTTATTATTTAATAATAAATAATATTTGATTAGTTATGATGTAAAACTTAATAAAATAGGATTAAAAATATGCACAATTTTATAAAATTTTATCCTCGTATTATTATATTTTTTGTTGATTTTAATTTTTCTTATATTGATTTTAATTTTTGAACATTGATTTCTAAATTTAAAATAGTTAGAAAAAAGTAATTAAATTGGTGTTAAAATAATGATGACATAATAATTATTATTAGAATTTAAATATTCACTTTATTAATTTGGGCTTTATCTTGTGCTTTAAAAATCAGATTTTGACGATTTTACACCCCACATGAAGATAACTAAATTATCTTTAATTAAAAGACGGTTTAACAATTTTTATCTAGGTGGAATTGTCCATGGAAGAGAAAAGAAAGTCACGAATTTTTTACATGGATAATTCTATTCAATATAGAAAACTTATTTATATTTGGTATATTTGGTTTAAATTATCAAAATACACTTTTTAGAATTTAAATATAATCCTATTATTAATAAAATAAACTTTTTTAATATTTGATCTAACGATTTTCATTTATCTAGTTAAGATATAATGGTCCTTATTAATTTGTTTGTCTACTACCAAAATTTGGGATAAGATCCTTATTATGATTATTATATATATACAGATTTAGTATAATAAGTATCTTACTAACTGCTTTTACTTTTAATGTTTCGTTTTTATTATCAAAACACATTTCTTAGTATTTAAATATAATCCTACCTTTAATCAAATACACATTTTAATATAAGTATTATATTCAAAATTATCATTTATGAATATGAAACCCTCAATATTTTAATAATATTTTGATATTATCATTTTATGTTTGTTATATGTAAAATAATATAATTATAATTTGGATTAATCAGATCGATTTTAATTTTTTCTTAAATTGGTTTTAATATTTTATTGAAATAAACATAGAATTTATAAATTTAAAAGAATTAGGAAAAAAATTAAATTGGTGCTACAATAATAATAAAATATTTATTAAAATTTAGATAACTAGTTTACTAAGCCGCGCTTCGCAGCGGTTATGTAGTAATTCCTATAATTTTTTTGAAAAATATTTTACAAAATATATTTTTAGCTAAAATAATAATTCTAACATTAAATTAAGGTTTATTTTAAATTCTCCATTTTTTCTTGGTCATTTAATGAAATTTAGAATAAATATATAAAATGACAATTGTTTATTATTTTTCATTATTCTAATATTGTATCAAATATCAGTTTATTTATCACAATTTCTATTTTTCTTTAAATTCATATTCCAACTTATATTTTAAAATAACATAACATCAAAGCTAAATTCTAGCATATAATATGTTCCTCCTAGGTCTCTCGTTAAACATATTTTCTCCCAATGATCCGTTTTCTCATTATTACCGAATCTAAATAGACGACAAACTAATTTACTAATTAATTACATCATCTATTAATCAATCTCATTATATCATAAAATTTAATTTAAATATTTTTAAGATTTTAATTTTTATTGTTTAAAATATACATACTCAAGAAAAAAAAATGAAAATAAAATAAGACTTCCATATTTTTATTTTGTTTTATATAAATTTGCATTTTCTTTACGTATTATTTTTTATATAAATTATAACTCATGGTTGTAGATTTCGGAAATCGGAACAAATCGATTGAGGTACCGTATAGCGATTTATCGGCAAATCTGGGATTTGTCGAAATGATAAATCAGAACAAAAATCGGATAAATTTTAATATTTTAAAAATATTTAATATATTAGTCTTGTATATAATATAATAAATCATTTAAAAATAATTCATAGCAATATATCAGATTTCAAAAATCGAACAAGTCAAATATTTTTAAACGATAAATCGGCGATTTATCAGTGATTTTTAAAAAATCGAACGATTTTTAAAACACTAATATAAGACAAAAATAAAAAAGTAATTTTTAATATATACTACATAGAGTAAATGCACAATTAGTAAGATTCAGAGAGCTTAATAGTTAAATAAATAAAAATATTCAAACAATTTTTACCCTCAATAATTTGTATAATGCATATCCGATCTGCTAATGTAGTGAGGACATATTCTTCGTTTCCTACTTGGTAGTCTCAGTTTTTGACTTCCTGCCAATGAGACACTGTGATCCTTCACTGTAATACACTGTAGAGAGAAATCTAAAACGGTAACATCGAGTTAATAATACAAATAAAAGTCATATAGTACTTGCACATATGTATTACACATATAATACGTTAATATATTTTCACACGAGTGATTTTAACAAAATTTTACACATCTATCTTAGATGTTTCCGTTCAACACCTAGTCATAATTACTGAGTTTTTTTTTCTACATGCAACCAAATAAACAATACAAAAAGTTAAGTAATTAAATAGACTTCACTATCTTTTGCATAATTAATATTGCCTGTAACATATGCGGCCAAACCTTAAGATAATAATCTTTTAAACTTTAAAAAGATCATAAAAACACCAAAGCAAAAAATTAGACCATAAAGAACACATGTAATTTTATAGTAACATGTTCTTTAAAAATAAATTGAAAGAAAATTATGAAGACATATAGAAAAACCTGCAAAAAAGATTATTCAAAAGATTAAAATATCAAACAGAACATGAAGAACAACTAAAAGGAGAATCATGCACTCATAAAGCTAAACCCTGCATAAATAAAAAGTTAATTAGCACACAAATAACCGTAAATCATGCGAAGACATCCTACGCTGCGGAAAAAATATCATGTTCTGTCGCCATATGCTGATGTTTGATTATATACTATGTTTGATGGGCTTATATCCAAATCGATCTAAATTATTTTTTAATTTTCTTCTCTAAAAAATTTAGGACAATATCACAAGAATCTTAAAATTATATATTCAGTTTTCTCCATTTGTAAAGATTTTAAAGGCAAAAATATTAAAATTGAGATATTTTCCAATTTTTAACATTAATTATTCAAAAATTTGAGAAAATTAGAAAAATAGAACGGAGCGATTCTAGAGGCGCCACCTCACCGCCTCCGTCTTCTCCTTTATATAAGTATATATATATATATATATATATATATATATATATATATATATATATTATATATATATATATATATTAGATAATAAGGAAGTTGTAATTTTCTAAATCAAACAAAGTTCTATCAAGTTTGAAAATTCTATCAAGATTGGAAATAATAAAAAAGAAAATTGCAATTATTAACATAAGAGCCTACAAATAATAATAAAAGAAAGTTCTATCAAATTTAAATTCGAAAATAATAAGAAAGTTGTAATTATTAAAATTAAAAAGTGTGAAAAATTGAGAAAATTAGAAAAATAGAACGGAGCGATTCTAGAGGCGCCACCTCACCGCCCCCGTCTTCTCAATATAGTAGAATTTTCTTCAAATGTTAAATAAATTATTTGTTATTTTAAAAAGAAACTTAAAAATTGTTTTTCAACTTTTTAATTTATTAAAAGAAAGTTCTATCAAGTTTGAAAATAATAAAAAAGAAAATTGCAATTAATAAGAACCTACAAATTCGAAAATAATAAGGAAGTTGTAATTTTCCAAATCAAAGAAAGTTCTATCAAGTCCTACAAATTCGAAAATAATAAGGAAGTTGTAATAATTTTCTAAATCAAAGAAAGTTCTATCAAGTCCTACAAATTCGAAAATAATAAGGAAGTTGTAATTATTAAAATTAAAAAGTGTGAAAAATTGAGAAAATTAGAAAAATAGAACGGAGCGATTCTAGAGCGCCACCTCACCGCCCCCGTCTTCTCCTTTATATAAGTATATATTGATAACTTTACTGTTTGGGCTCTTGGGCTCTATCTTGAGTTAATTTTAACGATTTTACAGCCCACGCGAAGCTTACAAAATTATTTTTAATTTAATGAAGGTTTAATAATTATTATTTAACTGGAACTATCCATAAAATAAAGAGAAAAGATAATACGGATTTTTACATAAAGATTTCTATTCAATATAGAAAACCTATTTATAATAGGTTTAAATTATCAAAATACACCTTTTAGTATTTAAATACTATCCTATTATTAATCAAATACAATTTTTAATATTATATCTGACGGTCCTCATCGATTTGATTATTTATAGTTTTATAATCCAATGGACCGTATACTTTTGGTAGTACAGTGATCGACCAAAATTTTGGATAAGATCTCCCTTACGCTTATTATATATAAGGAGTTAATACGTTTTTGAGCTAAAATTATAAGGTAGTAATCAATATTTAAATAAATGTTCGATGCTAGTCTCATTACTTAAACAAACATATCAAAATTTTATTTTATGATAACATTTTTAAAATGCAAGTTAAATTATACGAATTGTACTCGGTAAAGAAAAAGTAATTGCTCCCCGTTAAAATCATTTTAAAACTGGTTCATCATATTATTTTAAAACTAGTTTATCATATTATTTGTAAAATATTTTTGAAATTTATAAAATTTATACGAGATACTGTCCTCCTTTAACCCAAAAAATAAAATTAAATCAACCCGCTCGACTCGCCTAATCCGTCCCAACTCGAAATGCTGGTCCTGAGTTAAATTTTTCCTGCCCGGCCCGGATTCGACTCGTTCAACTAAGTGTCTGTCCTGTGCTCGCCTAGAACAAACCCGACCCGTGTCAAGCCCAGCCCGGCTCGCACGAACCGCACATGGCCAGCTCTGGCCACAACCCCACTCAAAAACCAGTACAGGACCATACACTTCCTGGTACATGGCCACTCGACCAACAAAAAGCAACATATATGTGACACTTCTGCAAAATCAGAAACTATGCACTCCAGGTCCTTGCAAAAACTAAAGAACGGTAAAGACACCAATTGCAACATACTAAGACCTACACGTCCATGTAACATCTTGATGCCACTCATGAGAATCAACACCTAGAGGGGAGGGGTGAATATGTGTTATGACTAACAATGACCGATTTTAAATATTACCAAGTTATGTGACTGAAAAATCAAAAATCAGTATGTTTTGCTGTCTGGCAGCTTACTGAGTTCACAGAATATAAAGTGACAGCTAGCTACGTTGTGCAATGCAGTATAGAAAATGTGCAGAAAGTAAAGAACACACAACAATTTTAGCCAGGTTCGACCCCTATCTCCTATAGGTCTACGTCCTGGTCCTCTACCAACACGGCAAAGGAATATATTATTGATCAAAGTGAATTACAACTACACAATACAATAATATATCTCCCTGATCTCCCAGTTACTGTTTGCAGCTTGCTGAAACACCTTGTTCCTTGAACGCAGCTCTCTAAGTACTATACTAAACCAAGTATAAACTCCTCTAGCTATCAAGTTCCTTGAACCCTTGTTTCCCAAGCTCACAAAACCAGCAACTACCAACTTACAAGTTGAACAATACAAGTATAATCAATTACAATTGAATATATGAACTCTAATCAAAGATATAAGATGTAATATATATTAGATCTCAAAAGTATATGAAAGAATATATCAAATCAGTTCGAAAGTACTTGTGTTTTCTGTTTAAAGTCGTCCAACCTCTGAGAATGAAAACAACACAAGTATATTTATATGAAACAATGATTTTGAATTAATCGATCAACAACCAACGGTCTTGACTACCAAGTCTCACGTATTTTGTTCCTTGATTAATTCAAACCCAACGTTCATGAAAGTAACGTTTAGAAACCAGAAGAATAGAGAAAAAGAACGTTAAGAAGACACGTTCAACTGGTTTGTAAAGCCCAAAAGAATAGAAGTTGTTAAAGAATAAAACGTGTATAAACAACTTCCTATAATATAGGGATTATATATATATGAAAATAAATTCGAAATAATTTGAGCCCATATATATATCCATGACTTATATAACTGATAGAGTCCTTACAAATCAGTTCCTAGAAGATTTCCTATAAAATAGGACTGAAACTCTATCTTCTGAAAGTGTTGCCAGCTTGCTGTCTGCATACAGAATTAGTCTGCTAGCTTCCTGCCTGCATAGAAAATTAGTCTGCCAGCTAGCTGCTACAACATGTTTTGTTAGAAAATACACAATATTTATCTCCTGCAAAACCATGTTAGTACAACACACTTAACCCAGCTTGCTGCTATAGTGTTATCATCAAAACACCAGGGTTTCAATCTCCCCCTTTTTGATGATTACACAACAATATTCAGGAGCAAAATACTCCCCCTAAAATTATGCTTCCCCTGCAAAAAGATTATCCAAGCAGCAAAGCATATTTTCATGGCATCACATTAAAATTTAGCATTAGCATAAATTCACATTAAAATCATGTGACCCAAAGAGTAACTAGAAACTCCCCCTAAATTACACATGCTATGATCCTGAATTTTCTCCCCCTTATTCATCAAAAAGGTTATTCACATGTTATCAATAATAGAAAATTCAAATAAGCAAGGATTATCATGCTAAGTGAGCTAATATTACCAGAAAACTGTAGGCAGCTTGCTGTCTAGACATTGCACATGCCAATTTCCCTACGAAGAACAGAAAATCTTTCTTCGGCCAATGGCTTAGTGAAGATGTCAGCTAACTGGTATTCTGTAGAAACAAATAGTAGCTCAATTGTTCCTTTTTCAACATTGTCTCTCAAGAAATGATGTCGAACATCAATATGCTTTGTTCTTGAGTGATTCACCGGATTCTTTGAAATATTTATGGTGCTCGTATTGTCACAATAAATTGGAATCTTGTCACATTTGATGCCATAGTCCCTGAGTGTTTGGATCATCCAAAGAATCTGGGCACAGCAGCTTCCTGCAGCTAAATATTCACCTTCTGCAGTGGATAATGCAACAGAAGCTTGCTTCTTGCTTTGCCAAGACACCAAACTCTGTCCTAAAAATGCACAAACACCACTTGTACTCTTGCGATCAGTTTGACAACCTGCATAATCTGCATCACTAAACCCAACAAGATCAAAAGCATTTGTGATTGGATAAAATAAACCAAGAGAAATTGTGCCACTCAAATATTTGAATATTCTTTTAACCGCACTCAAGTGAGACTCTTTTGGTTTAGATTGAAACCTCGCACATACACAAACACTATACATTATATCAGGTCTAGAGGCAGTAAGATATAATAAACTACCAATCATACCTCTATACTTGCGAATATCAACATCTATACCTGGTTCATCTGCTGTCAGCTTGCTGGCAGGAGTCATTGGTGTTGATTTCAGCTTGATATTTTCAAATACAAATCTTTTGAGTAGATTCTTGATATACTTGGATTGATGTACATAAATACCCTCTGGAGTTTGCTTAATTTAAAGACCCAAAAAGTAATTAAGCTCTCCCATCATGCTCATGTCAAACTCACTATGCATACACTTAGAAAACCACTCGCACATATCATCATTAGTAGATCCAAAAATAATATCATCCACATATATTTGTACAACTAAAATATCAGTACCATTATGTTTAGTAAATAATGTGGGATCAATTTTACCTCGAATGAATCCATTTTTGATCAAAAACTTACTTAACCTTTCGTACCATGATCTAGGAGCTTGCCGCAATCCATATAATGCCTTCTTCAACTTGAAAACATGATTTGGAAATTGCTCATTCTCAAAACCAGGGGGTTGCTTGACATAGACTTCTTCCTTTAAGAATCCATTTAGAAATGCACTTTTTACGTCCATTTGATGTAGCTTGATCTTCTTGAAGCATGCAAATGAAAGTAGCATCCTTATTGATTCGAGCCTTGCAACCGGGGCATAAGTTTCCTCAAAATCTATTCCTTCTTGTTGATTATATCCTTGTGCAACAAGTCTTGCTTTGTTTCGACTAACCGTACCAAATTCATCAACTTTATTCTTGAAGACCCATTTAGTACCAATGATTGAAGCATCTTTAGGTGGCTCCACAAGTTCCCAAACATCACATCTTTCAAATTGATTGAGTTCTTCTTGCATTGCCATGATCCAATTCTCATCTTGAAGTGCTTCTTTAACATTCTTTGGTTCCTCTTGAGCTAGAAAGGCCGCAAATGCACAAAAGTTGGCTTGACCCTTCCTTGTCTTGATTCCTTCTGATTTATCACCAATGATCAACTCTGGAGGATGGTTCTTCACTGTTCTTGTTGACTTTGGCAATGAATGTTGAGCTATGACTTCCTCATGTACTCGAATTCGCTTGGATGGAGGAGAGGCTTCACCACCTTCATAGATAGGCATCTTTTCTTGTGATCTTTGACCTCTTGGACCTTCCAAGGTGAGCTTTGACAACTTAGCAATAGTTTCATCTACTGGAGAAGAGGTTTCAGTTTGCTTTTCAGCTTCTGTAGTTGTCTCAGGCTGGTTGGCAGCTTGCTGCGATACAATATTTGTCACTGGCAGCTGGCTGTCATCACCTGCACCTGCAATATCTTCCTCATCTCTTGACAGATCAACATTAGACTCTTGAAATGAAACATCTATAGACTCTTCAACAATACGTTTAGATGTATTATACACTCTATAAGCACGACTTGTTAAAGAATAACCCAAAAATATTGCTTCATAAGATTTAGCATCGAATTTACCATCTCTATCAATAGTTTTGAGTACAAAGCACCTGGAGCCAAAAACTTTGAAATATCCAATGTTTGGCTTCTTATTCTTCAGCAATTCATAAGGAGTTTTGTTGAGAATAGGCCTGATAAGCACTCTGTTCAGAACGTAGCTTGCTGTGTTGACTGTTTCTGCCCAGAAACTCCTTGGCAGCTTGCTCTCGTGCAGCAAAGTCCTTGCAGTTTCTTGCAAAGATTTGTTCTTTCTCTCCACAACTCCGTTTTGTTGTGGGGTTCTTGGAGCAGAGAATTCATGTGAAATACCTCTTTCTTCACAATAATCAATGAAGTCTTTTGATATGAATTCACCTCCTCTATCACTTCTTATACCTATAAGTCTTGTATTCAACTTGTTCTTAAGTAAAGTGATTAGCTTCTCAAATTCACTCCAATGCTTTTATATGTTTCCGGACCAAATAAATCCAAATGGAGAAGCTCTAAAGGTTTAGTAGATGATACCATTGTCTTTGACTTATGTGGAGTCATGATTTGTTTGCCTAATTGACAAGCCGAACAGGTTTCCGTCTTGACATACTTCAATTTGGGTAGTCCTCTAACTAGCTTCTTTGTTGACAGCTTGCTGAGTAAGTCCATATGAGCATGTCCTAGCCTTCTATGCCAAAGATCTGGGTTTGTATCCACAGTAGCTAAACAACAGTCTACTTCCTGCATCTCAAAGTCCAACATATATATATTTCCTTCCCTTCTAGCAACTAGGGGGACTTTGTTAGTGCCAACATTAATAGTACATTTCTCTTTATCAAAAACAACAGTATGTCCATCACCATATAACTGACTTATACTAAGCAAATTATATTTAAGACCTTGAATATATTGTACTTTATCAATAGAAATGTTACTATTACCAATTGTTCCTTTGCCAAGTATGCGGAGTGTTTTGCTATCACCAATTGTAACACTACCACCCTTTTTCATCTTGAGGCTAAGGAACTGAGATTTGTCACCACACATATGTCTTGTACATCCACTATCCAATATCCATTGATTTGCATTGACTTTAACCACAAGACATACCTACAAAACAAAGAATAAACAACTCAACGTTTTGGTACCCAAATTTTGTTGGGTCCAGCATGGTTAGTTGATAAAACATAAAGAACATTCAATTCAGATTTCTTGATCCACATTTGGACCACTTTGGATGCTCGATTTCCTGTTTTCCTTGTTCTGGCAGCTTGCTGTCTAGAAGCTGTCTGTCTGTTCCAGCTTGCTGACTTAGCATTCTGACTTGGGCAATGATGTGACAAATGACCTTTCTTTTCACATTTGTAGCATATTTTCCAAGGCATAGCATAATTATATGGAATACCCTGTTTGCCTTCATATTGAAAAACATTGGTCTTTGATGTAGAAGCCATTCCAAGTCCTTCTTTATCCATAGGAACCTTTGTTTGTTTCATAATAGTCTTTAATACTTCTTTTCCTTGAAAAAAATTTCCCATGCCTTTCTCAAGCTTTGCAACTTCAGCTTCCAATTTCTTTATCTTCTCAGCTTGTTGAGTAGCTTCAATTGAGATGGATTCTCTGATTTTGAACGTTTCAAGACATACATCTCTTGCTTCAATTTCTTCACGTAGCTCGCTGAGTTCCTTCATCAACGTGTCATTTCTTTTGAGGAGCAGCTTGTTAAACCCTTCAAGTTATGTTAGCTTTCCCTTTAGATCAGAAATGAGATCTTCATGATTGTTTGATGGAGTCTTTTCAACCATAAGCTCATAAATGATCTTTCGAAGAGAAGCATTTTTCTTCTCAAGCTTATTATTTTCATTCTTCAATTCCATGAACTCCACAATAGATATATTATTATGTTCCTGCATGGTTAGTGATTCTAATATAACATTTTCAGAAGATATATTAAACTGAAATGATTTTACCGCACTAGATTCAACATCTGAGTCTGAATGTGATACATCACTATCTACAAGAACTTCTTCGGTGTTTCCTCGAACCACATCATCATCAATGCCAATCAATGCAATATTTAGCATATCTTCGCTTGAGTCTTCATTGGAATTAAATTCCTCGTCACTCCAAGTGATTTGAGCCTTTGCTTTGTTTTCGTCTCTTGAGGCAGCTTGTTGGTTTGACTTGAAACATACATCTTCTGATTTTGATGTAGCTTGATAATGTATTTTTAATGTATCCCATATATCCTTTGCTGTGCTACATGAAGAAACCTTGTCAAAATCTGAATCTGAAAGACCACATATTAGTGTGTCCTTTGCTCTTCCATCATAGCTTGATTTTATCAATTCCGCCTCGGTAAGATCATCAACATCTTTTGGCTTGCCATTATTATCCAAAAAAGTGAATGGACCGTCCTTAACGACTCTCCACTCAAATGGATTTCTGCTCAAGAACACCTTCATCTTTAGTCTCCATAAATCATAATTTTCTGCCCCATTGAGAAGTGGTGGCGTGTTTAATGATTCTCCCTCTACATAAAAGTGTGCCATAGGATCTGTACTTTCCTGTTACAGAAATGTTAGTACACCAAAGCTCTGATACCAAATGAGAATCAACACCTAGAGGGGAGGGGTGAATAGGTGTTATGACTAAAAATGACCGATTTTAAATATTACCAAGTTATGTGACTGAAAAAGCAAAAATCAGTATGTTTTGCTGTCTGGCAGCTTACTGAGTTCACAGAATATAAAGTGGCAGCTAGCTACGTTGTGCAATGCAGTATAGAAAATGTGCAGAAAGTAAAGAACACACAACAATTTTAGCCAGGTTCGACCCCTATCTCCTATAGGTCTACGTCCTGGTCCTCTACCAACACGGCAAAGGAATATATTATTGATCAAAGTGAATTACAACTACACAATACAATAATATATCTCCCTGATCTCCCAGTTACTGTTTGCAGCTTGCTGAAACACCTTGTTCCTTGAACGCAGCTCTCTAAGTACTATACTAAACCAAGTATAAACTCCTCTAGCTATCAAGTTCCTTGAACCCTTGTTTCCCAAGCTCACAAAACCAGCAACTACCAACTTACAAGTTGAACAATACAAGTATAATCAATTACAATTGAATATATGAACTCTAATCAAAGATATAAGATGTAATATATATTAGAGCTCAAAAGTATATGAAAGAATATATCAAATCAGTTCGAAAGTACTTGTGTTTTCTGTTTAAAGTCGTCCAACCTCTGAGAATGAAAACAACACAAGTATATTTATATGAAACAATGATTTTGAATTAATCGATCAACAACCAACGGTCTTGACTACCAAGTCTCACGTATTTTGTTCCTTGATTAATTCAAACCCAACGTTCATGAAAGTAACGTTTAGAAACCAGAAGAATAGAGAAAAAGAACGTTAAGAAGACACGTTCAACTGGTTTGTAAAGCCCAAAAGAATAGAAGTTGTTAAAGAATAAAACGTGTATAAACAACTTCCTATAATATAGGGATTATATATATATGAAAATAAATTCGAAATAATTTGAGCCCATATATATATCCATGACTTATATAACTGATAGAGTCCTTACAAATCAGTTCCTAGAAGATTTCCTATAAAATAGGACTGAAACTCTATCTTCTGAAAGTGTTGCCAGCTTGCTGTCTGCATACAGAATTAGTCTGCTAGCTTCCTGCCTGCATAGAAAATTAGTCTGCCAGCTAGCTGCTACAACATGTTTTGTTAGAAAATACACAGTATTTATCTCCTGCAAAACCATGTTAGTACAACACACTTAACCCAACTTGCTGCTATAGTGTTATCATCAAAACACCAGGGTTTTAACTCATAGGAACAGAACAATCTAGGCTCTGAGACAGAACAGATGAGGTGACAATCCAGAAAACTCAGCATAGGAAGCACTTCGGAATAAAAAGAATTATCATTCACAAAGAAATGCCAGGATTGAGCAAATCCGTGTCTACTGTTTGCAGCTAAAACCCGTGTCTGAAATTTGTCGCAATGCCCATAAATTTAAATTTGTCGCAAATCCGTGTCTACTATGTTGAATCTTCTACCTTAATTTGCAACTGAAGCATTTGACTATTTGAGAAATAACAAAACAAGACGTCAATTTTACAGTAAACCTGGATGGGTTATTTATGTGAGAAATTATTTGATCAGTTTTAAAGTTAGTAATGAACTTGTGATATACTACCACTGTTCTGCCTTTCTTCATAGATTGTATCGTTGGAGTTAATATGTTATTTTTTCAATGTTAGAAATCATCAACATTTTACTTAACTTATCAACTTATTCTTTGATTTCTTTATTTTTCCAATATTTTATATTTTTACATTTGTGTTTTTAAATATTTTTTTAATTTAAAATACAAGTGTTGAAATCATTGTATTTAAAAATAATTTTTTCAAATTTAATTTAGCAAATTCTTCACTAACTTATAAGTAAATTTATCCAAACACCCGTATAACTTATAAGAATTCATCAATTTATAACTTATATGACACTTACTCATTTTAAACTATAAGTCGTGATACCCCAAACACGGTAAGCCGAATCTATGCATATTATAATTCCTGAACGATTTTCAGGGGTACAAAGGTAATTTCACTTGCAAAATAAAATGTTGAAAAAGCCACGTCACTTCTTCGGTTACAAATCCAATATTATTGCCTCTTTTGGCGCATGTCAATCAAACCTAACTCAATCCATGTTTTTCAAATTATCTTAAGCAGAAATTTTGGAGTCTCTATTCTTAAACTAGCGTGAATTTAAATATTCTCTTAAACTCACAACAAAGATTTAAATTTAATTCCTTCAAACTCTAAACTCTAAACAAAAGTTGAAGTTTTGATTATGAATGGATAGGTCCTCCAATTGTTTGGCATATTGTCCTTATAATCATGTTTTTGTTTTAGTTTGTGATATTTATTTGAAGTGCTTTTGATGTACTATTGTTTCTCTGCACCTTAAAACTTTCAGATGCGTATTACCTGTTTGACAAAATGCTCAACTCGATTTTGTTCAAGAAAATGATTATATACGGGAAAAGACAATTAAATTGTTCTTCGCGTGCTTCCCAAGAATATGGAAGGTTTGTCTATTCCTGTTTAGTTACTAGACAAACGTTCTATGTTGTACTTGCAAAGTATTTTTTAATTTAATTTTGAATATATTTGTTGGAGTATTTGGTTGTGTTTTTTCATTGTAACACGCTCACGTATACATACATATGCATTTTTGAAAACAGAGGGTGAACAATGAGTACAGAAGGGATGCAATATTGTCACAAAAAGAACCGAATATCTAATTATCTTTGGTTATTATTGTTTACTTTATAACATCCATATAATATATAGAGTACTACAATTTGTTTTAATTTGTAATGATTTCTTTTACAGGTGATCGAGAATTATTTATTTCTCTCAAGTACAAAATTGTTTCTCTCAATTTATATTTTAGCAATGCTTCATATTTAGGTACTATGATTCCCAAGATTCGAATCCTTGACATCCCGTAAAGGGAACTCTTGACATCTCGTAAAGGGAGCGAGAGTGATACCAGTGGACTAAGAGGTCACCGGTTGATGTTTGTTATATTGTCTCCTATAATTTTTAATGATTTGTTTTTTCCTTTATTTTATTTATTATACTTTTTACAAAGTAGTAAAAAGACTAATAGTGATTTAAATACTGTATATAGATTTGTGTGAATGTTGTTTTGCTGATGGGTAAAAAAAAATTTAACATTCAGTTTTGATTAGTGAGAATTTTAACTATAGAATCTATTTGTTCAATCTTGATCGTGGTTAAACCTTTTTTAACCAAACTTACCTGATTCGATATTTTGATTATAGACCGACATTCTCATTTTTGCGGTACTTGGAGTGTGATCGATATGCTCATATATTGAATATACAAAATTACAGTTATCGTTAATAACATTGTTATTAATATATTTTTTTCCAACACTTAACATTTATGTTCTAATGAGTTTTGTTGTTATCTACAGAGAAAAGAAGAGGAGAAAAGAGAAGTTTCCATAAGATGCAAAAAAAATATTGCAAAAACATGGAGATTTTGATGCTCTCGGTACTATGTTTCAACTTATAATGCAGTTTTTAATATATTATGGGATCCCAAGAAGTTGCAATCAGTAATCTCTATTTTCATTTGTATGTTTTTCTTATTTCCTTCTTATGTATATAATTTTTTTATAGTTTTGTGTACCTATATTTCTTAGGTGTTGATGTGGACAAAATCCTGAATACAAGAGGAATACAAGAGGTGCACTTCTTGCCTATTTTGATAGTTCTAGCCAAGAGGAGCAACAAGGGTGTACATGAAGGAAAAATGTGTGAATTTAGCAGCTCTTGCAAGTATGTTATAATGAAACTAGAAAACGTATCATATTTATCAAGTTTATCTTAATGATATACAAATGTAATTTATGTAGAAATTGACCATATAAGTGATTGAAGAAGAGTTGAGCAGCACTAACGAAATAAACAACTTGAAGAAGAGGTGAAACACTATCAGTTGATCTGTTTGTAATAAGGGTAGTTCCAAGACTTCTTAAAGATATAAATTTTGCTTAAACCATCACCCGGAAACTCACCAGGCTGATAGATAGTGCCCTTCTTCCTCAGGTGCCACTCATACAGTGCTATAACATCACCAGCTCTAACACCAGCACCTAAAGCTGGATGGGTTTATACATAGAGGTTCATTGATTCAACAAATATAGTCAATCAAAATTGATTATCTATATTTTTTTAAAAAGGGACCGCTTCAACTTTTCAATAAAGTTTAACATCTATTTTCTTCAAAAAAAACATTGATTAACATTTCATTTCATCGTTAAAATTCAATTTTGAGTTGCAGAAATGTAAGCCGTAGAAATCCATTCATTATAAATATGGACACAAAAAATGTAAATTATTAAAACAATATTTTCAATAATGTCACATGGTCATGCTCAAAAATAAGAATGACATATATGTATAATTTATAAGAATATAATCAAATTTTATTTCTGACTTGGAACTTAATAAAATTCAGCTAAACTATTAAATAAGTTCTAATGTAAAGATTTAATATTAATAAGTCATAGACATACCCAACTAAACATTTTTTAATTGGAAAACAAAGTTGGAAAAATGTTTATTTGAACCGGTGTTCTAAAAATCAGTTCGACTCGGCGAAGAAACGGAGTAATGAGTACTCGGAGTAATCGGAGAGCACTCGGAAGGAGTACTCGATTCAAAAATCCGACGTATAAAAATATTAATTTTAATTTTAATATTTTATAAATGATGTACATACAACATTATTAATTAAGTTATTATCTTAGTAAGTCTTTTAATATCGTTTTAATATTTAAAATACTTAAATATTGTCTTACTTATTAAAAAATAGTACTCCCTCTGTTCCGTTCAATTGTTTACATTTGGGTTGGGCACGGAGGTCAAAGAATATAAGTAAAGTAGGCGAAACAGTAGGAATGATGAGTAAAGTTGTGGGACCCGTCAATATTTAAGGTATAAAGTAAGTAAAGTGGAGGAAATTAGTGGAAGTAGTTGATTTTTATATTATAAAACTTTAATATTTTTGGAAAGTTTTGGAATGTAAAGAAATGGATGGGACATCCCGAAAAGTAAAGTTTAAAGAAATGGATGAGACGGAGGGAGTACTAACTTTGTGAATTTTTTTTTTGCTATAACTCATTTTTTTTTATTTTTTTTATTACAATCCGATTTTTCCCGAGTAATCCAATTTTTTTCCCGAATACTCTAATTTTTCCCGAGTTTGACCCGAGTCAAGTATAAAACCGAGTATAGCAAAATTGGATCGACAATAGGCCCAAGTCCGAGTACTCCCCTGACTACTCGGTCAAGTAATCCGAGTTTTAGAACACTGATTTGAACATAACATAATTAAACTTAGTTACCTCATTACCTAAGATTTTGTCGATGTGTTGCTGATCAGAGAATGTTTCAACTGTGTTTGATTTTTCATCGGTTGTGGTAAAAATTATCATCTTTTTATTTTAAAACAAAAAATTCAACGCCCGTGCGCGAAGCGCGGGCACGAAATACTAGTTTGTAATAATTTCTTAATTCTTGGTCGTTAATCTGCGATCAAACTTGGCCCAAACTCGAAAGATATACATGCCCATCATCAGTTTTGTTTTAAACATATTGGGCCTCTTTGAACAACTTGATTTATATACTTTAAGTTGATAAGAGCTTACGAGAGGTGTTTGTGTACTCAAGTTATTTGATAACTTATAACTTATAAATTGATAAGTTGAATGTTAGAAATCACCAACATTTTACTTAACTTATCAACTTATTTTTTGATTTCTTTATTTTTTCAATATTTTATATTTTTACATTTGTGTTTTTAAATATTTTTTTTAATTTAAAATACAAGTGTTGAAATCATTGTATTTAAAAATTATTTTTTTAATTTAATTTAGCAAATTCTTCACTAACTTATAAGTAAATTTATCCAAACACCCGTATAACTTATAAGAATTCATCAACTTATCACTTATATGACACTTACTCATTTTAAGTTATAAGTCAACTTTTTTGTGATATCCCAAACACGCACATAATCGTAAGTGTTATTTTGAATACATAACTATTTTAGTGCGTGTTTGGCATATCACCAAAAAGTTGACTTATAACATAAAATGAGTAAGTGTCATATAAGATGAATTCTTATAAGTTATACGGGTGTTTGGATAAATTTACTTATAAGTTAGTGAAGAATTTCCTTAATTAAATTTGAAAAAATAATTTTTAAATATAATGATTTAACACTTGTATTTTAAATTAAAAAAATATTTAAAAACACAAATGTAAAAATATAAAATATTAGAAAAATAAAGAAATCAAAGAATAAGTTGATAAGTTAAGTAAAATGTTAGTGATTTCTAACATTCAACTTATCAATTTATAAGTTATAAGTTATCAAATAAACTGAGTACACAAACACCCCCGATAATCTCTTATCAACTTAGCATATGCGGCCAAACAGGCCCTAATTAGTTATAAGTTCTTAATTAAAATTAATTAAACATCATTTTACGATAAAAAGTTCAGATCTTCACATTGCTTAATTTTTTTTTTGACAGGACATTGCTTAGATTGAATTAATATATTTAAACCATAATTTATATCACCCGTCAAGTTTTATTTTTAATTTATTTTCGCAACTAAAGCACTAGTCACTCTAAATTTAAATATGATTTGCAATAAATAATTTACCACGCATATTTTGTTCCGCATCAAAGCCAAAAACTACTAAAAAGAGAGCATTATATACTATATATAATTGGTATAAGGGAGTTTAGGTGGTTTGGTCGTCAGGGCTAAAACAGTAAATTATTAATTATTATTATTGTGAAAAAAGGAAAAATGTAGATATACTCGAAATACAAGCAGATAAGCTCACAGTTAGTAATGAACTACACTATATATCATTTTATTGAAAAGGAACGTGTAGTATCTAAATATTTTAGAGTGAAAAAAAATAAAAAATTTAAATATAATTGGTATAAGGGAGTTTAGGTGGTTTGGTCGTCAGGGCTAAAACAGTAAATTATTAATTATTATTATTGTGAAAAAAGGAAAAATGTAGATATACTCGAAATACAAGCAGATAAGCTCACAGTTAGTAATGAACTACACTATATATCATTTTATTGGAAAGGAACGTGTAGTATCTAAATATTTTAGAGTGAAAAAAAATAAAAAATTTAAATTTAGTGATTTAAAATTCAAAGGAATAAAGATTTCATCAATAATATACAAAACTATTTTAATAAAAAATGAATACTAATCAATTTTATTATAATATTTCTACTAAAAAGTAGTACTTGGGAAATCTTAAAAAAGTATATATTGTATAAATTAAATATTGTTGATCTAATATACAAAATCAATTAAAATGAAAATTAAAAAAAAAAACTAAATATACTAAAATATAAACAAAGTGAGTTAAGTTCTATAGAGACCATAAAATATGGAGACCTGGAGACCCCATACGTTCTTCAATCTAAATTTAGAAAAATATAATATTTTATAAATTATGTTCTATGAAAATAACTATTTTCATTTAAAATATTTAAAATTATATACGTTTTGAAACTAAAATATAGCAAAACATATTGTTCTGAAAAACATGTTCGGTTTGCAGAACATTCATGTTTAGTTTGCAGAACTTACATATTTTCAAAATTTTCAATGAAATAGTGATTTTTAAAGAATATACTTTGCAAAATAGTACGTTTTGCAAATTTTTGATTACAAAATATGATCTATTTTGTAAAATTTAGATTGCAGAACGTACGTATGTGATCTCTGGGTCTTCACAAAAAGATGGTATTCAAAGAATTTAACTCTAAACAAAGTTAAAAAAATATAAAAATAATTATAAAAATTCCCGTGCTTTGCACGAGTATAATGCTAGTATCCTTAATTAATTCAATGTGACATTAGTCACGGGAGCGCGTAATAAGTAATGAGTACACGACAAATCACATCTCTTTAACGTCTACGTATAACAAAAAAGTTCACCTGCTGGCCTGGCCTGGGCCTCTCTCTCTCTCTCTCTCTCTCTCTCTCTCTCTCTCTCTCGCTATAATATACCAGCACAGCAAATTCAAACGCCAGCCAGGACTTCTAGAGAGAGAAACAATATAAACCAAACACATCACACACATAACTCCAATATATAAACGTTACAGTTATCCTAATTCAATCTTTCTTCTACCGAGCTCCAATTGTAACTCTGACGTCGCTCCGGCCGGTCGTCTCCGTCACCGTTTCTTCCTCCGCCGCATTGTCTATCCAATGGAGGAACATTTGTTGTACGGATCGATTCTGGCTTTGTTGTTAGGGTTTGTTTTATCCTACGCTTTGTTTTTTAAGCGAAACGGAGTCGTAAATGACGCCGAGAAAAGCGCTAATACTACTACCGCCGTTGCACGAGAATGCGGATCTAGAAACGGTGACGGAGATGACGCCGACGTTATCATTGTCGGCGCTGGCGTTGCCGGCGCCGCTCTCGCTTACACGCTTGGCAAGGTACTATCACAATTGCTGTATTTCATATTCGTGTGTGTGTATATGTATGTATAGGATTGCTCTCTACGGATACGTTATTGTATGCAAATTTTTAGAGGTGCTGACAGTATAGTTAAACTCAAATGTTATGATTGAGAAGTTGGAGGCTTAATTTTTCGAGACTATGCAAATGTTTCCAGCTGTTGATTGAATGTTTTGATTACGTAAACAGTTGTATTGCGAAAATGAATTGAGGAATTGTAATTATGAGTGATTTTGTGTTTTGATTGAATTAGTGAGATCTGGTTTGTTAGATGGAGTTGTGTGGTGAATGAGGACAATGAGAAGTTTAGGAAGCTTCGTTTTTATTGAATTGTTCTTGTTTTTCTCTACCATCAGTTTTTATGCAAGTTGTTCTTGTTTGACAGTGAATGATCTTTTAAGTTGATAAAATAATTAAAAGTACAATATTGGCTGACCACCTTTACGAAGACGAGTGTATGTATGTTGTTTGTCTATGTTTGATGCTTGAAGTTTAGTCCTGCTTTTCTTAATTGTATATTGGGGGTTTGAATGTTCGGTTTATGTATATGTATTTTTATGGCTTTTGTTTTTTAAATATATACAATGATTTTATTTCATCAGTAAACTTTGACTTGTTGATTTCTATCATTATATGAGAAATGTACTATAGATGCACCTTTGAATTTCCATCGTATGGTTTGTTGTAGGACGGACGTCGGGTGCATGTAATTGAAAGGGACTTGACAGAGCCTGATAGAATTGTCGGAGAACTTCTACAACCAGGTGGCTACCTGAAGTTGATTGAATTAGGACTGGAAGGTATACCAAATTTTGTTTGATTACTAGCTATCTATGCTGGCTTTATCAACTGTCTATCTTATCAGTAGATTCTTCTTCATTGAGACATGCTATTGTTTGAACTGCAGATTGTGTGGAGGAAATTGATGCTCAACGAGTGTTTGGTTATGCTCTTTTCAAGGACGGAAAGAGTACTAGACTCTCTTATCCTTTAGAGAAATTTCACTCTGATGTGTCTGGTAGAAGCTTTCACAATGGACGGTTTATACAAAGAATGCGGGAGAAGGCTGCAACTCTTCCTAAGTATACATCTTTGTCTTGTTTATCCCCTCCCCTTCCCTAGATCAACAGGAAGTTTATTACATATTCACAAAATAAGAGGATTCACGGGGATTTTTATTTACTGAAGTAAGCATACCTTGTATATCCCACTCGCAAGCAGAGTCTGGGGTGGACGAGATGTAAACAGACCTTACCCCACTCCTAATATTAGTGATGTTGTTTTCATAAAGACCACCCCCCCCCCCCCCCCCCCCTCCCCCCACTTTTGATATTCATTGAAAGTAATTTGTCACATCAAAGGAAAGACTGGTTCAGGCCTAGCAAAAGAAAATTTGTTACATGTATTATACTGGAAAATATAGTAACCGATTTATGTTTATTGTTTTGTAGTGTTCAACTGGAGCAAGGAAGTGTCACATCTCTGCTCGAAGAAAATGGAACTATCAAAGGTGTACAATACAAAACGAAAACTGGTGAAGAAATGAATGCATATGCCCCACTAACTATTGTTTGCGATGGCTGCTTTTCAAACTTGCGACGTAATCTTTGCAGCCCAAAGGTGAGAGCAGCAGCAGTATCTTTTAGATGGTATCTGCTATAAGTACTAACTCTAATTTCCATCTACTTTGACTGTTTACTCACAGTAACCTTTTATCTTTGCAGGTGGAAGTGCCATCTAGTTTTGTTGGTCTAATTTTGGAGAATTGCCAACTACCACATGCAAACCATGGGCATGTCATCTTAGCAGACCCATCACCTATCTTGTTTTATCCCATCAGTAGCACAGAAATTCGATGCTTGGTTGATGTTCCTGGTCAAAAGGTGCCTTCAGTCACAAATGGCCAAATGGCCACATATCTAAAGACTGTCGTTGCTCCTCAGGTATTCGTCAATCTCTTTGTTATCTATGAAATGTGAAATTACACGCAAATAGTCCAGTGAAATTTCAACCTGGTAGCAAAACATGACTAATATGTTCTACATATTCAGATTCCTCCAGAGCTGCTTGATGCATTCATAGCTACAGTTGATAAAGGAAAAATAAGGACAATGTCTAACAGAAGCATGCCGGCTGCTCCTCATCCTACTCCAGGGGCATTGCTGATGGGAGACGCATTTAACATGCGTCACCCATTAACTGGTGGTGGTATGACTGTTGCCCTTTCTGATATTGTTGTCCTACGCAATCTTCTAAGGCCTCTCACTGACATGAATGACGCATCTACTTTATGCAAATATCTCGAATCGTTTTACACATTGCGCAAGGTGAGTTTTGCTAGGAGCTAAAGTTGCAGTAGTGCCTACAATATTATCAGATGAGATATTGTTTCTGAAGTTGAAGCTGAGATTCTACCAAACAAATCTCATTGTACATTTATGTTTTCTTTAACAGCCCGTGGCATCCACCATCAACACACTGGCTGGTGCTTTGTATAAGGTGTTTTGTGCCTCCCCCGATCAAGCAAGGAAGGAAATGCGTGAGGCCTGCTTTGACTATCTTAGCCTTGGAGGTGTTTTCTCAGAAGGACCAGTATCCTTGCTTTCTGGTTTGAATCCTCGCCCATTAAGCTTGGTTGCCCATTTCTTTGCCGTGGCGATATTCGGTGTAGGCCGCTTGTTACTGCCTTTCCCTTCACCTAAACGGATGTGGATTGGAGCCAGATTGATCTCCGTGAGTGCCTACTAATTTATTTCATGTTGCTTGTCATTTCATCAACTTTTAGTGAGCCACACTGTTTTAAATGGAATCTAAACTTTTTTGAGTTTGTGATTGTGTTAACAGAGTGCATCTGGAATAATATTTCCCATAATCAAGGCAGAAGGAGTCAGGCAGATGTTCTTCCCTGCAACGGTACCCGCTTATTACAGAGCTCCTCCATCTTGTTGTAGTTAAAAAGTTCTGATCTGAATACAACTAAAGATATCTGTTAATGTATTTTGTGTTACTTGAGGTTGTTTTCTTTTCAGTATCTTCTTTAGAGTGCATGTGTATATTCAAGGTATATGCCAATTTTGTCCTATCAATTTCTTAATTCGTTTGATGAGAACCATCGCTTGCACAGTTCTACTCATGAGCGCTAGTAGCTCATGCCTCATGGTGTTTTGACTTCTCAGTTCTCAGTTGCTTTATAACATTTGACTGTGGTAAAGTCTCAGCTATGCTAATGTAGATTCTTGGCTCGGTTTTTGCTCAGAATTCATTCGAATTTGCGTTAGAATTGACTTGGATTTGTTTGGGCCGAGAGAAGTAAAACCTCAATCTAGTTCTTTTCACTCTAATTAAAAATGAATTTTGAACTAATATATATTCAGGTTTGGAGTTTTTAAAGACCACCGGAGAAAACTATTTACGTTTCATTATAGTTCTCAACATTCGAAGATAAATTAATTTCATTAAATTTATATTTTTTTCCTTGTCCTTTTTTTGCTAGAAATTTGTCCCCAAATCTGAGCCACAACTTTTGTATACTGGACAAGTTTATTAATCTGACTCGTAAACTAAAGTTTCGAAAATTATTAGATTTGATCAGTGGAAATGATTAGTCTCAGCTTTTTGGAACAAAGTCATAATTTAGTGCGTGTTTGGGGTATTGTCAAAAAATTGACTTATAATTTAAAACTAGCTTTATAACTCGTGTGAGGCACGAGTATGATCAAGATTCATATTTTGCTGAACTTATTACATGTTTAAGAAATAAATTACTTGTCATTTTAAATTAGTTTTTTTCCAATTTTTAATAGGACCTACTATTGTTCACAAAAATTGTAAGAATTTTGAAGTTTTGAATTTTGCGGTAGTCGTGATTGAATATGGACGTTCATTAGTTTGGAAGAGGTAGTTAATGGATTAAGAAGAAAGTGAGTTGATTTGCATCGGTTGTCTTAATTTTATATGTTGTGTCTGTAATATACACGCTAGCAGCTGTCTCTCATTAATTCCATCAAATGCGTGAGAGTCAGCCACTTGCACTGTTCAGAGTGTATGATTTTTGGTTTGGGCGTATATAACGAAAACTAAAAGTCCGACATGATCGATAATTTTTTAATATTTCGGATTTAACGATACAGTTTAATATACGATACAGTTTAATATACACACACACATGTATGTATTGACATATTAATTTTGAAATATTATTAAGTAAATTTTTGAATACCAAATTTACTCAGGCCATCCGCTATGCACTAAGATATCTGAAATGTCTCTTTCTTTTCACACAATAACATATTACTCCTTTCAGCATCAATTTTCTTTTCACACGGTAACATATTACTCCTTTCAGCATCAATTGATCAAAGTTGCACTCCGGTCCTCAGTTTCATTTAGCTAATTGAAAAATATGTTAATTTTAGTAACCAAAAGCACACATATATTCTTCTGAATTCTCAAATTTTATTAAATTTTATGAATGTTTTTAGTGTGATAAATGAGTTATTCGAATGTTGACAAAAGTATGTGCTGCCATTAGTTAATTTGTTTAAGTGTTATAATTTAAGTAAATATTTGTTTTTATCTGTTTATGTGCAAATTTAAACCCCTTTTCGTTATAAATATAATGTTAAAGGTTTAGTAGACGATATTAATTATCTAATCATTTAAGTAGTTGTAGAAATATAATTAAAAATTATTGTATTTAATATTAATGGATAATAAATATATAGGTATTAATGACGATTAATGAATTAAATGTAATTAATATATGCATTAATTACAGAATTATTATTATATAATAAGTAGGGGTAGTTTAGTAAATTGAGACCGAATAACTGGGGGCATAATCGTAATTTCACTCTGAATTTTTTGTCTCACACAACCCCCTAGTTGGTCTATTATATATAACTAGCATAATAGCCCGTGCTAGGCACGAGGTATTTTCTAACAATGTACGAAAGTGCGGATTGCTTAGGATTTGAAAATTATGATTGTACACGATTTTCCAGGAAATGAAATATATGAGCTACTAAGCCTTGTATTTTAAATGTATGAACCGAATGAAATGCAACCAGAAGCACCATGAATGTTTAGTCAATGACGTAACATAACCACCCCTGCAAGGCATGGGAACCTTTCTAGGTAGATTTAGAATTTGAAGCATGTAAGTTGCAAATGTATGCCATGGCATCTGTAGAATGTACTTTGCACATTTACCTACATTTACCTGTATAGAATGTAATTTCTAGTCTGCACATTTACCTGCATGTCATCTCCAAATTTTTTACACCCTTTATAAACAAATAGAGTTCCAAATATGAAGTACCAGTTTACAACTTTACATAGAGAGGTCAATATCCAAAAAGCAACTCCAAGCTTCTTGGAAAAGAAGTAAACATTAAAATTGAACCATGTCATATTTAAGCTGTATATGAATCATCTTTGTTATTACAACAAACAAGTGAACATGAAGACAAGTGTTGACTCCTATACCTAGCCGGTGCGCCTGTCACATAGACATTATAATTTTATTCTTGGTAGATGTATGGTATCGATGTTGGCATACATTTGTTTCATACCATTCCGCGTGAATGAGAGATTTGACCATCAAGTTCATATGGAAAAATGTCTTTAGTTTACGGCTATTCTGGCAAAATATTTCTAAAGAGATAGGAGGTGATAGGATACTATTTAGGCTGTCTTCTGACCATAGATTGCAGGCTATTTGATTGCCTTTCTTCCTGCGATGATACTGATGATCACAACTTTTTCAAATGCATATGATCCGTGACTCTGGCCCCTGCAGTTTAAATAAACATTTAGTTCCTTTGGTACTACACAGTTGTTTTGAAGCTGGCATTCCTCTAGCAGGTTCATGCTGAATGTGAGGACCATAACTGTAAAGATATTAAAAGAAACTAAAATTAAGGTGAGCAAAAGATTGGTCCCCATAAATTTTCTGCATAGATCAGGCGACAACCTTTGCCAGTTTATTATAATCTCTTTGCTTTATTGGTGCATTAAGTCATTTTTTTGGACATGTCAGATGTTTACTTTGTTTCTAACAATATTGTATAATTAATCTTTGATAAGTCGGTACGTGATAAGTGGGTAAGCAAAATAGGGCAACATCGAAAAAGTGAATAGTTTGGTATAAATAATGTTGAAGAAGTATTTACAAGACAGGGGTGTAAAACTAATATCAAAATGGTGTAAACACTGCCTAATATCCATGGTTGGTTTTTGAAGTGATTTTTCGAAGACTGGTCGGTAAAGCGAATAATGGCCATTTTATTACCAGTTGATGGCAGCCGGCAGGGATGTGTTCTCTTGCACATTTGGTGCAATAAGATATCTACCTGAAGGTGAAATTTCATTGAACAACACATGTATGAATCAAAATGACAAGCTATGTATGGAAGGACACCTTTAATAGTTGCGTTCATGGGCTCCCTCGCTTTTCTGGTACACTTATGTACCAGAATTGCGGAACTGGTACAGCTGCGTACAACTTTGCAAAATTGGTATAGGGCGCCACAGCCCGTGGCGCCCCTTGTTTATCCATTTTTTTGGTTGGTTTGCCGTTGGTAAAATTGCTTGTTTGGCATCCATATTCAAGGTTTAAACATCCATTTTCAAGATTGAAAAACTGAATTAATAAAAGAAAAAATTTGGTTTTTATTTTGGCATATTATAGTTGAACGGTCCAATTTTGTTAAAAGTTAAAAATTGAGTTACAAAAATTGGATAAGTTATGAATTTTTATTAGCCGAACATGAGATCCTGAAAATGCAAAAACAAAAAAAAATATTATTGGTCCGAAAGCGACAAGAAGACACAACTTTCAAGTTTTGTAAAAGTGTCCCGTGAATATACAGGAAAATGTAATGATAGTGTGTATGCAGTTCTGAATTTATTTTGGCATAGTACGAACCCGTGAATACATAGGAAAATGGTCTCGTGATCTAAACTATTGTCTTTAGGTGTTAAAGAATTTGAATTATGACTATAAATACCCTATGCTCATTCTCGTCATCTTTGTAAAATGGCAAATGGTTATACTAGTGATGATATTTTCAGAGCCATGGGTAGAAAATGGCTATGTGACGATGATTTTGTGTACTCAATGAACCCTAATCATCGTTACTCAAGTCAGGCAATAACAACAATGCAGAGGGAGTGGGAGTGGCGTACGCAATGTCTTTCTTGTTGTGTTGAACAATGTCGCTCGAATGGACTTAGAATACCGAAACAACGCGCTATACTGATGCAACGCAATACTCCACAACAACTTGAAGTTGCATTGTTTCGTGCACGAGAGGAAGAGAACCGAATGCGTTTGCACGTACATCGACATAGTCTAGCAGCAGATGCAAGGATGTTTGCAGAGGATGGAGACATGCTACGTGCAAGACAGTATCACCAATGGAGCGTGAGTGTTGATAATGACTCAGACAGCTTCATGTCTGACGAGGACTAAACTATTGTACTTTTTAATATTCAAGTACGAGTAATTGTTCAATTTATGACTATGTTAACTAAAGACATGCTAGTTTTGCATTGTTAACTAAATTTGCATGCCATAGGAAATGAAATGGAAGCGATATTAAACCCACACAAATAGGAAATGAAATAAAATAAGTACATGTAGGAAATGAAATCACACAAAGCAAATACTACAAATTCATATGAAAACTAAGTGGAGCAACGTCAAACTGCATTGGAACGTAGAGGACAAAGTTTGCTCCGTTTTGTATGTCCTTCTTGGTTACAGCGGCTACATTTTATCCCCGAACGCGATTGGTCCATCTCAGTACGAATTCTTACAGACTCCCCCTTGTCGCCACATTTTTTCTTTATCTTTTTGCAGGCTTCATCCGGTACCAACTTACCATACCTCTGCCACTGTACCGGTAAGACGTAGTTCCAACACTCAGTAAGATCCAATGGATATATGATAGGCTCCCATAACTTATGCAATTTGGAAGTGTAGTGGTAAGGTTCAATCCATTTTTTCCAATCAAGATTCTCTGCCAAACAACCAGCCAATACATGAGAACAAGGCAAATGATAGCACATCCATTTTCCACAAGTGCAACTCTGTTTACTCATGTCCACATTTTGGGTGCGCCCCCCCTTTGTGCCTCCTTTAACTCGATAGCGTTGCGTAATAACTTTGAAAATCCCTAGTTGTTTACTGAATGTATGCACCGTATGTGATTTAGCCTTTTCCATATATCTGCTTATCATACTCCCTGTACTTTGGCATAATTATTGACCCCGCTGCATAGCATCGACAGTTTGGTTGCGCTGTGTGTTGACAATTCTAACAGTCTTGTAGAAGATATACTCCATCATTGCCGTTTCAGGAAGGAAACAAGCCATTCTTATGCTACCATTGAAGCCTTCCATCACGTTTGTTGTGGTTTGACAATATTTGCAATAAATCTTGCAGAGATTTTTTTATGATCCTGCGTTGGTAGATCAACTAAACAAGTGTGCTCCGTGCACTTTGTGATTTCAAACAATCCATGGGTCTTTTTCTTCGCGGCTCTCATTCTCCAATGACAATTTTCCACCACACACGTTGCAATAAACTGATTTGGATTGCTCATCTCCACAATATATGTCCGGTTGCTAGTAATGTGCATTTGTCGCACGACATGAATTAACATTTGTTTGTCATTAAACGTTTGACCAACGGAAAGATCTTCTGTATCTTGAGATAAAGCAAGGTAGTTTCCAGCTTGGTTGTTTAATACCACTGGTGAATATTCCTCAGTTTGAAACCAAGTTGCCATTGGAACATGGTTCCTCAATACCTCTTCATCCTCCTCGGATGATACATCCTCGTCCTCATCACTGTTAAAATCTTCAGACTCCTCACTGCTTGAACTATTGAAATTAAATTCAAGAGGATTATCATCTATGCATGACAACTCTCTTCCCGTCATTGTATCACGTGTTGGAGACCGTTCTACACAATCTGTTCGGTTATAATATTTATGCATGTCAAGATCCTCGCCATGATGTGTTTGTTTCACTGCTTGGCTACT
Organism: Heracleum sosnowskyi; assembly: GCA_030848705.1. Taxonomy (NCBI): domain Eukaryota; kingdom Viridiplantae; phylum Streptophyta; class Magnoliopsida; order Apiales; family Apiaceae; genus Heracleum; species Heracleum sosnowskyi. The sequence goes on along the minus strand of CM061235.1, from coordinate 156,982,081 downwards.
AGAACCCCCCCCCCCCATATCCGTGAAATCCTTCATTGTTTTCACCTTCACCGAAAAAAGAGTTTGACCATCCCGTTGTTCCGAATTCAGGAAATTGGTTGCTCATCCCATGGTTGTGTTGGTAACTTGGTTGGGTAGGCTCATAATGCGTACCGTAAGCATTAGAGTATGGATCCTGAGCTTGAATCTGTTCGGCCTCGATGAACACAGACACATCACCCCAACCCATCTGCATGGTCCGAGGGATACTCAACAACCTATCGACATCCACGTCGGAAGTAATATAACCTAAGTAATATCGCTTAACGACATTACCGATACCCATTTCTGGATGTTTATAACTTATGCGCAAATTCCAATGATTGTGACTTATGTTCATAACCTCATAAACAGTTGCCTTGAATTCTTCAAATGTCGTTCCAAACATAACATAACGCATACATTTTGGATCCGTGGAATATGTTATATCACCATTTTGCCTAATTACTTTTCCACCCCAAAAGAAATTCACATTTACACAACCTTCCATTTGCCTAATATGTTATAACTAAACGAAAAGAAAAATTACATACGTTTGTAGAGAGGATTTTGGTAACTGAAGTTAGTGGGCTGTTGAGGAGGTCTGAAATGAAGTATGAAGGAGGTCTGTAACAAGGGATAATGAAGTATGAAGTATGAAGGAGGTCTGGTAACTGAAATGAAGTATGAAGTATGAAGTTAGTGGTATTGGTTGTTGAGAGGATGATAGGTTCTGATATAAGATAAGAAAATCTATAGAGATAAGATAGGATAACATATCGGAAGTGATGTTGTACTGCAAAGGCACACAAACCAATACTGAAATGAATGTTACAAATTTACTTTAAACATATGAAATGGTGTAGTTATCATTTTTGGACCAAAATTTTACATAGTTACGCGTAATATTATTTTTTAAATTTTGGATAGTCCCAAAGTACAACAGCTCATGTTTAATTTAAAACAAAGAAAATGCTAATATAATTTTTGCAAGTATAATCTATAAACCTACAAAAGAGAGAGTTACAAAACAATTTTACCAACGGCAAACCAACCAAAAAAATGGATAAACAAGGGGCGCCACGGGCCGTGGCGCCCATGCCAGGGTCGTCACGGGTTGTGGCGCCATATACCAGTTTTGCAAAGTTGTACGCAGCTGTACCAGTTCCGCAATTTTGGTACGTAAGTGTACCAGAAAAGCGAGGGAGCCGCGTTCATGTGCATGTGCAGAAGGAACCGGTATTCAATGCATCTGTTAGGAAAAATATCAGTGAAAGACAATAATATAAAATTTGATGCATATAATTGTTGTGAGGATTACCTTTCAATTGTCGTAGTGTTGGGATATGTATGACATCTTTTATTGATGAATAATTTTTTCTTGGGCCTGGATTATATCCTAGTTTTGATGGTAGTTGAAATATAAAATTCCCATAGGTTGCTGCAGGGTTTGAAACGTGAGAAATTATAGAAAATTTGCGGGCCAAATGACTTGACCAGACTTCAATTATTTTCACAAGCCGCAGGTAACAACTAAACACAAGACATTTCAGAAGTTCAATTATATATTACAGCGGATTTAAGGTTTGAAGTCCCTCCAGGCACTTTAGAAATATCAAGTGCATAAACTTGTATATACAAGAAAGAATGACAGTCTGTGTAATAGTCTCGGTCACCGTCACAACCCAGAACGCCGGTTTACTACTAAAAATATTTCGTTCTATCTCGGCAGAAAGGAAATACATTTAGAAAGAGTCATGTACATAAAAGGTGCAGCCCTTTTAGTTAGCCACGCCCATAACAATTGTCACAAAGTTGCCTCTTTTAGTTAGCCATTCATCTCTTGTTAAGTGTATCTTTTCCTATATATGAAGCGGCCAGGAATATTATGCGTGCAACAGAGGACTCGTATAATTCAAGTTAAATCTAAAACATTTCAAACTGAAAAATGTTTTCTATGGACGACCACCTTTTTTTATATAGTTTTCTAAATGTTCCGTCATTTGCATTTAGTTTTAACGTACCAAAATAGTGAACATTGCAGCATATATACCCCTTAATTTTTAATAGTGCCGAAAATGGAACAATACAAGTGCAATTTAATGCTTGCTATAGTGGTGGACAAGGAAATAATATAGAGGAACTGATAGGTTCATATCTAATTTAATTTCATAAAACTTTATTAAAATCCACAACTATCAAATTATAATGACTTAAATTGCATTGTGTTATCCCAAATATATAAAAGTTGCTAAAGTAGGTACTGAACTATTATATTTCGGTAAACTTTTCTGTCAAAAAAAAATAATTCGGGCCAACACAATGCAATTAAGTCAATTATAATTATGAACTTTTATCGTGTATATGTTCTATAAGTTAAATTTATTTATTTGTTAATTTGTGGTATCAAATACCAATAGGTGAAAAGACAAGTCACCCTGAAATTAAAAAGTGGTGACAACTTGAAACAAATAAAAGCATGTTACAGAAAAAAGACTATACAATTCTGGAAACAAATTTTTAATTTTTTTTCTAAAAGCGCAAAGGGAAAAAAACACTGAAATGGTCATTTAGAAAAAAGAAAAAAAGAAAAGAGAGGCAAACAAGCACCAATACTGCCTGAATGTCCAGAGTTTTAGGAACATGATGATTTTAACCATGCAACTAAAGGCAAGTGAAGTACTAAATGTAGCAGATTGTAGTGTAAGGACCGATAAAACATAAAAAACTTATCTCTGAAAGTTGTGTTGGGATTATTTTAATCTAAACATACTTATTTATCTATTTTATGTATTTCTGAATAAATCAACGTTACCTTATTAACGTTGTAGGAAGAGACTAAGTCACCTCAGGTAGTTGCTTGGGTTTAGGAGTTGAATAAGGTGTCTGGAGGAAAATAAGGAATTAGTCCATGTTTTTAGTATTGCAGTTGGTGGACAATCTGTAGTATTAATATTCTCTGTAAACACTAAATCAATTACAACGTTTTCCATACATAGTAAATCATTTGTGTTTGTTCTGTTATTTTCTTACATTTCTTTAACATCTGGTATCAGAGCTTAACAATCCTGAGGAGCATATTTGAAAGCGGCGATGGAAACAAGCAAAACGAAGGAAGGACCGTATGGGGTGAGTTATCCAATGCTTACAAAAACAAACTATACCATCTGGGCAATGAAGATGAAAGTTTTCATGCAAGCACATGGGGTATGGGAAGCAATAGAAGCTAAAGATCCTAAAGTTGCTGTCGAAGAAAAAATGGATAAGAAGGCACTAGCCGTCATCTATCAGGGTCTTCCAGACGAAATGTTGTTGACAATAGCTGAGAAAAAGACATCCAAGGACGCATGGGGAGCCATCAAAACTCTGTGTTTAGGTGCAGATAAGGTGCGAAAAGCTAAGGCCCAGACACTCAAATCTGAGTTTGAGTCATTGAGAATGAAAGAAACGGAACCATTAGATGATTTTTGTATGAGATTGAGTGGCCTGGTAATGAATATCAGGGCATTAGGAGAGAAGATTGAAGAAGAATATGTTGTTAAGAAGTTATTGAGAGCTGTTCCAACCAAGTTTCTCCAAATTGCATCGGTCATTGAGCAATTTGGAAATTTGGATGCTATGACTGTCGAAGAAGTAGTGGGGTCTCTTAGAGCTCATGAGGAACGCTTGAATGGACAAGTGGAACACAACGAGGGACAACAGTTGTTACTGACAGCTGAAGAATGGTCCAAGAAAGAGAATAGTGATGAGAAACTCCTCCTTACGCGAGAGGAATGGCTGAAAAGATCAGCAAAAACCACCCAACCTGGTAACAGTGACTATCGTACAAAAGATAATCGAATGGTGCGCGACAGGAGCCAAGTGAAGTGTTTTAACTGCAATAATTATGGCCACTTTGCTGCGGAATGTCGAAAACCTAGGAAAGCAAGACCACAGAGGGGTGAGGTCAACTTGGCACAGCTAAATGATGAGGAACCTGCTTTGTTAATGGCAGTGTGTGAAGATAATACTGGTGACGTGATTTCTGTTACTGAGAACAAGGGGCTAAACAGTGTGCAAGAAACTCGGGAGAATACATGGTATCTCGATAACGGGGCTAGTAATCATATGACTGGCCATCGAGAAAAGTTTGAAAAATTGGATAAATCAGTAAAGGGAGAAGTAAAGTTTGGTGATGGCTCGTTAATAAAGATCGAAGGAAAGGGGACAATTAGGATTGCGTGTAAAAATGGAGAAACCAGATAATTGCATGGAGTGTATTACATACCCTCGCTCAGGAGTAATATTCTAAGTTTGGGACAATTTTCAGAGGAGGGAAATCGCATTGTCATGGATGGTAAACATCTGTGGGTCTATGACAGTCATGGGAAATTGCTCATTCATGTCACGAGGTCAGTTAATCGTCTCTATACAGTTCATATTGAAGAGGCACAACCACACTGTTTGCTGACTAAAAACGAAGAAGAGGTCTGGATGTGGCATCAAAGGCTTGGGCACGTGAACTTTAAAGCATTGCAACTCATGTCAAAAACTGATATGGTCCATGGACTACCTGATATTGGACAACAAAAGGAGGTCTGTGATGGCTGCCTCATGTCTAAACAAACACGTAAGTCTTTTCCCACAAAATCAAATTTTACTGCAACCACTGTGCTAGAATTAATCCACTTGGATCTATGTGGGCCTATTTCCCCACAAACTCCAGCTGGAAATCGATATTTTATGCTCTTGGTTGATGATTTTAGTCGCATGATGTGGGTATACATGCTTAAAACTAAAGATGAAGCTTTGTACTGTTTTAAGAAATTTAAATCGCTTGTTGAGAATAGTGTTAACCAGGGAATACGAGTTCTACGAACAGACCGTGGTGGAGAGTTTTGCTCAAAAGAGTTTAACAATTTCTGTGAAGAGCAAGGCATACTACGTCATTTTACGGCACCCTACACACCACAACAAAATGGTGTTGTAGAGCGACGCAATCGCACCGTAGTTGCAATGGCCAGGAGTTTACTTAAAGAAAGAAAGGTTCCTTTGCAATACTGGGGTGAAGCAGTCAGACATGCTGTCTACATTCTCAACAAATTACCTACTCGAGCCATGTCTACTATCACTCCACACGAAGCCTGGTTTGGGAAGAAGCCAAATGTAGAGTGTATAAAGATTTTCGGTTGTATTTCTTACATGAAAATCCCTGCTATTCACACAAAAAAACTCGACGATAGGAGTAAAATGGTTGTTCATTTTGGCAGAGAACCAGGCACAAAAGCTTTCCGTTTGTTTGATCCAGTCACAAACTCGATTCAAATCAGTCGAGATGTTGTCTTTGTTGAGAAAAAGGGCTGGAATTGGGAGACTACAGCGGATTCAGAGACACAACGAGGAGGTCAATTTATAGTAGAGGATTATCATACTGGTCAACCTGTTTTGGGAGATAATCTCTCAGCCGATCCACCTACACCACAGTCACCATACACACCACAAACATCTCTGTCCACTACAAGGCCCCAGTCTCATACAGACGGAACAGTTGTCTCTGATACATCTGATTCTAGCAGTACACCACCTCGACGATATCGAAAACTAGATGATATCTATGCTCATACAACAGCAATTGAATTGGAGGAGGAACTGTTGTTGATGGGTATAGACGAACCTGTTTGCTTTGAGCAAGCTATTACAGATCAAGTCTGGAAGCAAGCAATGACTGCTGAGATAGAGGCGATCGAGAAAAATAACACATGGACTTTGACAGATTTGCCAAAAGGTCATAAAGCTATTGATCTTAAATGGGTGTTTAAGTTAAAGAAAGATCAACATGGGGAGATCACAAGGCACAAAGCACGCCTTGTTGCTAAAGGCTATGTGCAGCGTTATGGGGTCGATTTTGAAGAGGTGTTTGCTCCTGTTACTCGTCTTGAAACAGTTCGTTTAATTCTAGCTTTGGCAGCAAAACACAGCTGGGAAGTCCACCACTTAGATGTCAAATCTGCTTTCCTTAATGGTGTTATTCTGGAGGAGGTCTATGTCTCCCAGCCTAAAGGTTTTGTCAAAGAAGATATGCCTCATAAAGTCTATAAATTACTTAAAGCTCTGTACGGCCTTCGCCAAGCACCAAGAGCTTGGTACTCTCGTTTAAACAAATGTTTGCTGAATCTTGGTTTTGTCAAATGTCCTTTCAAACATGCGGTTTATACCAAGCGAGATGGGGATCACTCTTTAATTATTGGTGTCTACGTTGACGATCTTTTAGTCACGGGCACTCATGTTTCTGACATCCTCAAATTCAAGGGGGAGATGAATCGTGAATTTGAGATGTCGGATCTTGGAAAGTTGTCATACTATTTGGGTTTAGAGGTCCTCCAAGGCAATGGTTTTATTGAGCTCAGGCAATCAAGTTATGCACGGAAGGTACTCGACAAGGCTGGAATGGCAGATTGTAATGCCGTTAAATTCCCAATGGATCACAAACTGCAACTTCATGCAGACAAAGCAGGTGAACCTGTCAATCCTACGCATTTCAAAAGTATAGTGGGTGGTTTGAGGTATTTAGTACACACGAGGCCTGACATCGCTTACGCGGTGGGAATAGTGAGTAGATACATGGAAAGGCCTACAGAGGTTCATATGAATGCAGTCAAAAGAATATGTCGGTACATCAAAGGAACAATGCAGTATGGATTAGTTTACACCAAGGGACATGGAAATTATATTCTTTCAGGTTTCTCCGACAGTGACTTGGCTGGTAGCTTGGATGATCGCAAAAGTACTGGTGGTATGGCCTTTTACCTTGATGATAATTTGATCACGTGGGTCTCTCAAAAACAGCGGTGTGTTGCACTCTCATCGTGCGAGGCGGAATTTATGGCAGCTACAGCTGCTGCGTGCCAGGCAATTTGGTTGCAGCGAGTGCTTAACCACATCATGGATGGCAACACAGGTCCAATTACTTTATATATTGATAACAGGTCTGCTGTGGACTTAGCTCGCAATCCAGTGTTTCACGGTAGGAGCAAGCACATCGACTTGCGTTATCACTTTATCCGTGATTGCGTTGAACAAGGTCTGATCGTGATAAAGCATGTGTGTACCAACGAACAAAGAGCTGACATTTTAACCAAGGCCTTAGCAGCAACCAAGTTCGAGAAAATGAGGAGTTTGCTTGGAGTTAAAAAGCTGGAGAATGTTTAGATTAAGGGGGAGTATGTTGGGATTATTTTAATCTAAACATACTTATTTATCTATTTTATGTATTTCTGAATAAATCAACGGTACCTTATTAACGTTGTAGGAAGAGACTAAGTCACCTCAGGTAGTTGCTTGGGTTTAGGAGTTGAATAAGGTGTCTGGAGGAAAATAAGGAATTAGTCCATGTTTTTAGTATTGCAGTTGGTGGACAATCTGTAGTATTAATATTCTCTGTAAACACTAAATCAATTACAACGTTTTCCATACATAGTAAATCATTTGTGTTTGTTCTGTTATTTTCTTACATTTCTTTAACAAGTTGGTCCATTTTCAAATGCCTGACATAATATGGACATCATAGTATGCACGGGAATGGAAATGTAAATGTTATTGGGGACTCCTTTTGATTATTTTAGGTATTATAAGCTATATTATTAGGGTTCTTCAATAGTTTCCTCAAGTAATTTATGTAAATAATACCAAGTATCCATCCTCCTTGCCTTTTATAGTGCACTCTGAATAAATAAATCACACCCATAAAACACTAAATAAAAGTAAAAACAACCGTGCTTGCTGCTTCTGCTAAATCATATATTTATTTTCCTATTAAAAAATACCTTTCCAATTGCAGCAGTGGTGTTACCAGCAGCATCCAGAGCAGTTGTTCTATCATGTATAGTGCCAATCATTCCGGCCATTTCTACAATCCCAACACCATTGTCGCTTACGGGACCATATGCATCAAAGGCTAGACCTGTAGAAATGGTGCTAAACATTCACAAAGCAGCCACTGGTACTCCATACATTGCTGCCAAGTTGAAGCTCACGTAAATAGCAATGGCTTTAGAAAATATGGGAAGGATTACAGAGTTATATCCCAGGGCCAAACGAAAGATTAAATTTGTTGCAGCGCCAATCCGGAAACAGTCTGCCACATCTCGCAATGAGCTCCATGCTTGGAAAATTAAACATTAAGAGAATCACTATAATACATGGGAATGTGCATCCGTAGAAAAACAAAAATCAACCAAAGGCTACAAATTTCAGGCTTGATATAGAGAAAAAACTACAAACCTGTATGCATTGCTAGTATAATACTCAGTAGTGTATCTGATAGCAAGACCAGCCACAAGCAATGGAAACACAAAAGAATATGTGCCTGCAGCATATCATCGAGTTATCAATGTGTAATGCAACATGAATAACTCAAACCTTAACGATGGGTGGTGGGAGTTTATATACATACCAATTTTTGACAATTTTCTGGTACCCCGAGTCAAAGATTGTAAACTTAATTTGTTGGTAAAGCAACAAAGGTGGCTATGGCAATCCCAGTAGTCACTAAGACAGTTAAAATTAGTAGTTGTCGCTTCAAGGAAGGTTCAATCTCACTCACATTCTTGACTTCAAAGAAGTCTTCACCAAACAATATTGTAATCAAGTAAACTACTATTCTCATTGCACTAATAATCAATGGAGAAGACATGGCTGAAAAGTCATGATTGATCCAAAGGATGATATAGTTGCAACAAAGAATGTTGCACAAGACGATTCACCATAAGACCCAAACATGTCAGATCCCATCCCAGGAATGTCTCCAAAATTGTCACCAATTATCTGCAATCACCTGTATTGAAATGTAAGTTTCTAAATATTCATTCTCTATAGAGTCTACAGAAGGAATGAAAAATGGAGCTCCGAGTCTCATCATAGAATGCATTTGCTATCATTTCCATTTTCCCAATAATAAGGCCCAACTACAATCTCTCTTTCAGAAAGATCCATTACATTTTTATTTGCAACATATCCCCTTCATCATCCATTACCATCCTCATGTTGTAAAATGTCCATTAAACATAAAAAAAAATGGCATTCAACTTTTGAAATGTGCCGGTTCATTTATTACACAGGATATACCTAGATGCACAGTATAAAAACTTGCAGCTGGGTTTCGAGGACTCTTCTGGAATGTTTTGTTCAACCTCAACATCAGCTGCTTTTGTGTAAATTTCTCCCCCAACCTTGCCAAAGAGTGCCACTGAAGAACCTCCGAGAACATAACCAGTGATAGATTTAGGGTTAATAGGCTAAAACATAATCAAACTGGCCCAAAACTTGCAATTGGGTTACTGAACTCAAAAAGCTTGCATTTACATAACTCAAGGAATTAAAACTTGCATTTAGGTAACTGTCGTTAACATCACTAACAGAATAAAAACTGGACTTGCAGCTTACAAAACTGAACTCAACCTCAACTTGCATTTACATTACTAGATTTATAAAAACTTATAACTTGGGGCACTGAATAAAAATAAACTTGCAACTGGGGTACTGAACAAAAATAAACTTGCAATCTCTTGGATGAAGAAATGGCCGAATGTTGTTGTTCTTGGAGGGGTTTGTGTTTTGCTCTTGCTTTCTTTTCTTTTGACTTATTAAAACTCAAGTAATACTTCTAATTACTTGTGGTTAAAATACTACTTAGTCAGCCAAGGACACATGTCAAGCATTGGGTGATTCTTCGAACTAAAATGGTGAAAATGTGGTGATTAATCACATTGTCATCACTAAACCACTTCTCTTTTCTTGTTTGGTTTCACATGGATGCTATTATATGTTGCATTTGATGATCTTACATGGTACTTCTCCTTTTGTTATGGTTTAATTCATAATCCGTTACGCTTTCGCTTTGTCGCTTAATCTCGTTATAAGTTCGAGTGATTTCGAGAACGTTGTGTTGCACTAATGCTAGAGGATATTCTCTTGATCTTTTATTGCCTTGGTTTAATATATGATCATGGATTTTTTTGTCTTCTTAACTCTCATAATGATCAATTAATAAATCCTCGATTGTCCGATGAATAGCGGAATAAAATTAAAGTTGGAATCTTCGGATTCTGATCGCGTTTACATTCACTTATTTATCTCATAGATCAACAATACATCTTTGCTACTTCAATGTTCCGACACGTATATAGTGTGGTATGAAAGGTTTTAATTAATCGGCAAAAGAAACTATTCATCAAGGTTTTAAATAAGTCCAAAATTTGGGGTTATTACACAATCTCTCTCAATCTAACAATCTAATCCCGAATACGATAATATAATTTTAACACGATTATCTTTTTTATGATTTTGGATAAGTACAATGTTGATTTCAATTGTTAATTTTTAAATTAAAAACTAAATTATTAATTTTAATTGAGTAAATAAATGTATATAAATGAAAATATGTAATGTTTTATAATTTTTTGACTTTGATTACCCAAATTGCAAGTTGAGGATCAGTTCAGTTATTCGATTGCAACTTTTTATTAGTTCAGTTAGTTAATTGCAAATTTATATTAGTTCAGTTAGTTGAGTGAAAGTTTTTTAAGTTCAGTAACCCAGTTGCAAGTTTTGGGTTAGTTCAGTGATGTTTTAGCCTATTAACCCGATAGATTTATATGGTCCCTCCCAGACATCTCCCTAAGATAGCTTAAATACATTAAATGAATTATAATGAACCAGAAGGCCGTTGCCAGCAAGAAGGAATCCCATTGCTGCACCCGAATGGAAAGCTGTTACAAATGCCTTGCCAACACCTTTCCTTGCTTCCAGAGTTCTTGCATTGGCATAAGTTGCAATCTTCATTTCAAGGAAACCAGACAGGACTGAAGTGAGAGCTCCAAGTAAAAAGGCTACTGTGGTAACAAGTGCATTTGCCAAAGGTGGTTTGCATTGTTCACCCTTATTATAAATGCAGGTTTGACTTTTTGTGTCAAAGCTGTTAACTGATCCAAGAAAGAGGAATGACAACAGCAAATACTACTGTTAAAACGCCAAGGTACTTATTATACTGGGTAAAAAGAAAAGATGTTGCCCCTGCAAATGTTGAATTTGGCAAACCAATTATACGTAAGTCACGAGTGTTATGGTACAGCCAGTTGTAAGAAAAATCAAACTAATGCTGCAAACACAAAAAATGCAAAGTTGAGACTACGTACTATTAGAATCTGATATTATTACCGAATGAATACAATTATAAAGATTTAAGAGTTCGAATCATAGTGTGTACTTCTATGGTAAAATTCTTTACTTGTTGTTAAAAGGTTTACTTTTGTGATGTGAAACATACTTCCGCAGATTTGTCATTGTCTACTTAAAATGTAGTCATTATTCTCAAACAAATATTTGTAACCAGATAAACATGCTTCCGAGCAAAGTTTTTGCAGAATACTTTTTAGGATATCAGGGAAAGCTCAAGCATATTAAAATTAATTAAATCAGGCTTAACAAAGTTAAAATGGATTACAACTAAAGTAGCAAATGTATGATAGCTACTACATTTCTACTAAGGCCCTGTTTGGAATTTGTGTGATTGTCTGTTGTCAAGAACAAAATTATGTCAGAAGTGATCTATTCCATAAAGCACATGAAGGTTTGGATAAATTAAAGTATATACTAACATGACTTTGATCTAATGTTCATAATATTAAACACATGAAGGTAATGATACAGTATTATATATCATAATTTGCAGGTCAAATGCAAAATAGTTAACCATTAGCACACATTCAGTATCTTCAAGATCAAATCAAAGAGAAAAATTACTATACTATATTCAATATAGCTCCTTGCACATACAAATATAAAAATAATCGTATAAGCATCAAATTAGAACTGAGATTGAGGCAAAACATTGAAAATTTCAGGCTCAAATGGTTTACATATACAGTACATCTACATAATCTACACACTTAAAATCTAGATATTATCCTTTAAAACTAATTTAATTTCAAGCGAGCTCCGATATTACCAACCATTTTTCTAAGAGATAACCAAGATTTATCAGATTTACAATATTCTTGGCACACCTAATGAGGCTAGTTGTTGGAGATAAACATTAAAATTTGTAGGTATATCTAGAGCTATGTGGTGCAAGAATTGATACTTGGTCACCCTAGTTTTATATATTCAACAAACTAAGCTCTAACCTCTGTATGAGGTTATCTGCAAATTCTAGGTTCATTTGTCTATTTTCAAACAAATAGGATTTCGAATCGAAGCTTGTAATTTCGCTTTTTTGTAACTTTTTACAACTTGAAATTAAAATTTATTAGTATGCCATTATGTAGTTCATAAAGAAATCAGAATCAACAATCTTAAAATTAAAACAATAAGAGTTTTATTGTTGTTCCAATAAACACAAGTCTCAAACTCCTGAGAAAGTGAGAACCCACAATCATGAAGTTTACACAGAAAAAAGTTGCACAAAAACATGGCATCCCACAAACCAGATACAAGGACAATTACATTTATATATCTATTATAGGTCGCCATCATGGTTATAATCACCGGCGTGGAGGGTTTTTTCTTTTTGAAGTAATAGGTTGTAGCAAACATATAGAGTAAACATAAAATGAAATATGAGACTGAGGCAGAGAGGATTACCAGTGTAATCAGAAGGGCAATCTAAAACTCCTCCGAAAATCAGCCGCAAAGATGAAGGGTAATGTTATGTAACAGTCGATTGATCTCGTATCAGTGGGTAAGAGTTTGTTTTATCAGTGGCACTGGCATGCACGTAATTCTGCAAGAATCAGGGATATTCTGATGTCGATATTCGAACTATAGAGTCCACATTTTGGGTAGAAACATTTATCTGCAGATAAATGAATAGACCCAAAAAATGAAATTGAATGTCACGACTAACTCATATACTGGTGAAATACTGAAATGTAACGCATCGTTGCAGTAGATTGTTCTGAACAGTGATAGACATGTAAATCTGTGAAAATCAGGGGCATTTCAGTAACTTTAGGGGTTTTATTTGCTCTTTTTGCCCGTGTGTTCTCCTATTATATATAGAAGAGAAGAGATATATATAATAGATGAGTAAGTGTCATATAAGTGATAAGTTGATGAATTTTTATAAGTTATACTGGTGTTTGGATAAATTTACTTATAAGTTAGTGAAGAATTTGCTAAATTAAATTTGAAAAAATAATTTTTAAATACAATGATTTCAACACTTATATTTTAAATTAAAAAATATTTAAAAACACAAATGTAAAAATATAAAATATTAGAAAAATAAAAAAATCAAAGAATAAGTTGATAAGTTAAGTAAAATATTGGCAATTTCTAACATTCAACTTATCAACTTATAAGTTATAAGTTATCAAATAAGCTGAGTACACAAACAACCCATAAGCTCTTATCAACTTATAATGCATAAGTTGAGCCACCCAAACAGACCCTTAATCAATACGTTTAATTTGAACAACAAAATATAATGGGTTTTCGCTTTTAGAACAAGCTAGGAGTAAAAATACTTGGTCAGTTGCTTTTTATATAGCTTGATTTTTTGTATACATTTTAAAATGACTTGATTAGGTATTGAAAATTATTATTTTTAAAATTTTATTTTTTTAAATTAAACTTTCTTTTACATACTTTTGTTTAAGAAAAAGAAAATTTCAAAAATAATAATTTTAAGTATTCGATTAAAATACTCTAAATGGTATGCAAAAAATCAAATGTCGTATAAAAAAATGGAGGAAGTATTAATATATATATATATATATATATATATATATATATATATATATATATATTTGGATGTTGTAATCTATCAATACTATTATATAATAGACTAAACATTAAAAGTTTGGTTGGTCGGTATGGTACGTTGTGATTTTACTTAATTAACTTTACTTTGGTTGGTCGGTATGATACATTGTGATTTTACTTAATTGCCCTTAATTAACTGTACTTCATGTTTTTACTTAATTAACCTTACTTATTTATATAAATATATTATTAAAAAATAATATTACATATTTATAATCAATTACCTTTTTTAACTAAATATATCACGGACAATTACCTTTTTTTAACTAAAACATGTTAGTTTTTCTATTTTTTCTTACTAAAACTTCTCCTTTTCCAAAAATATCACGGACAAACATTTAGTTATTTATTTTTAAATATTTTTAAATATTATAATTATTTTTAAAAGTTTACCTATTTTAACATGTCTACTTATTTTTCTTAACAAATGCAATTACTAAAAATATTAAAATATAAATAATCAAATATCTATTTATAATCAATTACATTTTCAGTTAAAACACATTATATATTTTTTCTAACAAAATATCACCTTTTCTAAATATATCACAGGAAATTGCCTTTTACAATTTAATTTTTCTATTTTTCTCACTAAAATCCATTTTTTTTTTCAAAAATATCACAGAAAACTCTTTACTTATTTATTTTAAAACATATTTAAATACTTTTAATTATTAAATTTTAAAACCTTATTTTCCAAAAATATCACGGACATTTCCCTTTTTAAACTAAATATATGTTACATTTTTTATTTTTTCTTAATAAAACCCCTCATTTTCAAAAAATATAACGGGCAAACCCATACGTATTTATTTTAAAATTTGTTTTAATGTTTTTAATTAATTAAAAGTGTTTACCTATTTTAACATCCCTACTTATTTTTTGCACAATTACAATTAATAAAATTTTAAAAAATAATAATAAAATAACAATTAACAATCAGTGCATCGCACGGGTTTTAAGCTAGTATTATTAAAGACGAAACATTAAAAGTTTTGGTCGGTCGGTCGGTTGGTCGGTATTTGGGCCGATTCACGAACCTATATATAACCAATTTATTAATAACTAATTACCTTTTTGAGTACATTACCTATTTTATATTTTTTTTAAACTAAACCAACTCATCTTCTAAAAATAAAATGGACAACATATATATAATATGATATTATATATTTATAATCAATTATCTTTTTCAGCTAAAACACATTTTTTTTATATTTTCTAACAAACACAACTCATCTTCTAAATAGGACAAATGCAAACCAATTTATTAATAACCAATTACCTTTTTCACCTAAAACACATTACCTATTTCATATATCTATTTAACAAAAATAATTCATTTTCTAATATATATATATATATATAATGGCAATATTATTATATATTTATAACCGACAGCTAAAACACATTATGTGTTTTATATTTTCTAACTAAAACAACTAATATTCTAAAGATAATACATGGGGAAAAAATATACAATGATAATATTGTTATATATAAATATTAATAAATAACCAGTTATTTTTTTCAGCTAAAACACATTACCTCTTTTATATTTTCTAACTTAAATAACTAATTTTCTAAAAGTAATGAAGGCAACATATATATAAAAAAAGTAATATAAATTTTATATAATTGTTAATAAGTAACTAATTGTCTTTTTAAGGATATTACATGTTTTATATTTTTTTAAAACTTATGAAATTAATGTTTATTATAATTTTTTTAACATTCAATTTAAACGAGATAATTAATGAAAATAAAAGTAACAGTATATTAAAAAAAACTCGGTATATTGATCACATATTTTGATATTTGTACTTCAGTGCCTTTTTAGATTTTTAAGAGCAAAAAAATACGAATCGTTAGATCTGTTATTTTAAAATATTTTATATTTTAATATCTAAAATACTACTACAGATTACGTCAATAATATATTAAACATAATATTATTATATTAAACTTATGAAATTAATGTTTATTATAATTTTTTAACATTCAATTTAAACGAGATAATTAATGAAAATAAAAGTAATAGTATATTAAAAGAAACTCGGTATATTGAGCACATATTTTGATATTTGTACTTGAGTCGTTTTTAGATTTTTAAGAGCAAAAAAATACCAATCGTTAGATTTGTTATTTTAAAATATTTTATATTTCAATATCTAAAATACTACTACATATTACGTCAATAATATATTAAATTTAAATACTATATTGTTAGATTTATAAATCCAATATATATATAAATTAAAATTTTATCAAATTTTATATTATAACTAAAATCTAAATAATAAAATATTAAAAAAAACTGTGCATCTAGAGTGATTTTTATGAAAATCTTTCCTATCAATAAACCACTCGTCCAGGTTGCTCTTGGCCTTGGCTGCTAAATTGAAAAGATAAATATCGAATATCAAATTATTATGTATCAGAAAATAAAGATTTAAGAAACATTAACAAAACATGAAAAATAAAAACTTTTTATGCGAGTATAAAATTTAGAGTAAATAGCACTTTACACCCCTTATCTTTAGTCACTTTTTCGATTTAGTCTCAAATTTTTAATGTCGGCAGAATGCATCCCTTAACTTTAAATTCCGCTTCATATTGCATCTTTTTAATCATTTTTCGTCCAAAATAACTGCCACCGTTGATATGTATAACTGTTACTGTTAATACTAGCTTATAGCTCGTGCGATGCACGGTTACTTAAATTTTATTTATAATTATTTTGTTTATAATTATATTTTAATTACCCATGGAACACACGATTGTTTTTTTAATATTTATAATTATATTTATTTATGAATATTTTAATATTTAAAAGTTATTAGTTTACATGATTAAATTATTGTTAAAAAAGATTTAGCCCAAAAAAAATTATAGTTAAAAATTTGATATTTATTATATTTTACACGCTCAATTTAATATTTGTTTATATTGAGTTATAAAAGTTAGATTTGGCGAATTTTACGGTCCATATGAAATTCACAAAATAATCTTTAATTTAGTTGTGGTTTAATAGTTTTTTTCAATTAAAAACTATTCTAAAACTAAAAAGAGAATAAAATGACGAAATTTAATATCGAGAATTCTATTCGATTTAGGAAATCTACTTATATGTAGTTTAGATTATAAGAATACCCTTTATTAACCAAATACAGTTTTTAATGTTAAATCTAACGGTTTTCACCTATCTATTTAAGATTAAACGATTTTTATTATTTTGATATTAAATGGGTTTCCTTATTTAATTACAACTATTTTTATGTTTTAACTTTTTGTAAAATCCAATCCTAATATAATATCTTTTAACTTATATCATTTTTAGATAATAACTTCTTTTTATATGATATAATATTGATCGTCTATTTTTAAAAGTATTGGATCTAACAGTTGAGAATGTTTTGGCGGTATTTAGGACCACAGGATAACATCATTAATTTTTTTTATAATTTTTTTATAATTTTTATTTTTTTAAAATATTTATTGCTAAAATATAATATACTCTTTTTTGTAATATGTTAATGATGTGGGAATTTTGAACTTTTGAGAAAATAAATTATCAATTAAAATATATATATTTTTTGTAATAGTTCTTCTTTACGATCAAAATTCTGTATAAAGTTCATTTTTTTATAGTATATCCCGTAAAAATCTATGTTATTATATTAAAGACTAAATAATGAAAGCTTTCTTATAAGTCTGGTCGTTTGATCACTTAATTCATAATCGTTGGATCTTTCAAATTAAATTGTTGAGAAACGTTAGATATAACAGTAAAATTATCACATAGAATGATCTAAGGTTTAAATCTACCAACAACATATTAAAATTTACAGGGTTTTTTTGAAAAATAAGAATGTTTTCATCTTTTTTTCTTGTAGACATGGGTTATTTGATAATATTTTTTATAAAGTACGATTTTTCAAAAAAATACTATAATAATTGATTAACAAACTTTTAAAGTTTCGAATTTAATAATTTACAATGTATATAGGTTAAAAAAGTTAGGCATCTTCTGTAGCTGAGTCTAAAATTTCAAAATACTGTTTTTTTTAATATGAATATTGTCATGCTAACAATGAAATTAGGTCTCTATGAGTTCTTATAAAACAAAATCACCATTTGCGTATAATTTATTATTTAATAATAAATAATATTTAATTAGTTATGATATAAAATTTAATAAAATAAGATAAAAAAATATGCACAATTTTATAAAATTTTATCCTCGTATTATTATATTCTTTGTTGATTTGAATTTTTGAACATAGATTTCTAAATTTAAAATAGTTAGAAAAAAGTAATTAAATTGACATTAAAATAATGATGACGTGATAATTATTATTAGAATTTAAATACCCACTTTACTAATTTGGGCTTTATCTTGTGTTTTAAAAATTAGATTTTGACGATATTACACCCTACATGAAGATAACTAAATTATCTTTAATTAAAAGATGGCTTAATAATTTTTATCTAACTGAAATTGTTCATGAAAGAGAAAAGAAAGTCACGAATTTTTTACATGGAGAATTCTATTCAATATAGAAAAATTATTTATATTTGGTATATTTGGTTTAAATTATCAAAATACACTTTTTTGAATTTAAATATAATCTTATTATTAATAAAATACACTTTTTTAATATTTGATCTAACGATTTTCATTTATCTAGTTAAGATCTAATGGTTCTTATTAGTTTGGTTGTCGAAGACCGTACGATCAAAATTTTGGATAAGATCCCTATTATGCTTATTATATATAAGGATTTAATATAATAAGGATATATATAAGTATATTACTAACTGCTTTTACTTTTAATGTTCCTGTTTTATTTACAGTGTATATAAAATTTTAAAATACATTATTACTTAAAAATTATTAAATTGAATAAAAATTATGTTATGATTATATAAAATTTTATTCTCATATTATTATATTCTTTATCGATTTGAATTTGTTCTTAATTAATTTTAATACTTTATTGAAAAAAACATAAAATTTCTATATTTAAAATAATTAGTGGAAAAATAAATAAATTGGTGCTACAAAAATAAAAAAAAATATTTATTAAAATTTAGATACTCACTTTACTATTTGGGTTCTATCCTGAGTTTTAGAAATTGAATTTTGACGATTTTACAACTTATGCGAAACTAACGAAATTGTCTTTAATTTAATGATAGTTTAATAATTATTATCTAACTTGACCTGTTGACCTACCCATAAACCGAAAAGAAAAGATGGTTAAGAATTTTAACATAAAAAATTCAATTCAATATAGAAAACCAATTTATAATTGGTTTAAATTATCAAAACACATTTCTTAGTATTTAAATATAATCATACATTTAATCAAATACACATTTTAATATAAGTATTATATTCAAAATTATCGTTTATGAATATGAAACCCTCAATATTTTAATAATATTTTGATATTATTCTTTGATGTTTGTTATATCTAAAATAATATAATTATAATTTGGATTAATCAAATTGTTATGTTCCTTCAGAAAAAAAAGTGTTTAAATTTATTTATGTACAGGAGTTCTCGTAAGTACAGATTCATGTGTATCATTGTTAGTATGATATACATCAGCATTATATTGATAATTTTTAATATTGTAATCAATATGAATTGTTATCTTGATATTTGGTTTAACAATTATTATCTAATTGGAACTATACATAAATTCAAGAGAAAAGATAGTTAAGAATTTTTACATAGAAAACTTTTAAATTATCAAAATACACTTTTTAGTATTTAAATATAATTCTATTATTAATTAGATACACTTTTTAATATTAGATCTAACAATTCTCATCGATCTATTTAAGATCTAACTGTAATTATTAACTAGCTTAAAACCCGTGTGATGCACAGATTATTATTAATAATAATTATTATTATTATTTATGTTTTAATATTCTATTAATCTGCATTTGCTAAAAAAAATAAGTAGGCGTGTTAAACTTTTTTAAATAATTAAAAGTATTAAAATAGATTTTAAAATAAATTAATAACTGTTTGCCCGTGATATTTTTGGAAAAAGAGGTGTCTTAGTAAGGAAAAATAGAAAAAGTAACATGTTTTAGCTGAAAAGGTAAGTGTCCGTAATTAAAAGTATTTAAATAGGCTTTACAATAAATAAGTAAGGATTTGTCCAGAATATTTTTGAAAAATGAGGGGTTTAGTAAAGAAAAATCAGAAAGAGTAACATGTTTTAGTTGAAAAGGGTAATTGCCCATGATTTTTTTAGAAAAAGAGAAGATTTTGTTAGAAAAGATAATGTATTTTAGCTAAAAAGGTAGTTGGTTATAAAAATGTTATTATTTAATAATAATTTTTTTAGAAAATGAAAAAATAGAAAAAGTAACATAATTAAAAGTATTAAAATAGATTTTCAAATTAATAAGTAAGGATTTGCCCGTGATATTTTTGGAAAATGAGGGATTTTAGTAAGAAAAAATAGAAAGAGTAACATGTTTTTGTTAAAAAAGATAATCGCTCGTGTTTTTTTTAGAAAAAGATAGGATTTTGTAAGAAAAAAAATAAAAAAAGGTAATGTATTTTAGCTGAAAAGGTAATTGGTTATAAATAATGTTATTATTTAGTGATAGTTTAAAAAAAAAAATAAGTAAGGGTAATTAAGTAAAATCACTAAGTACCGACCGTCTGTCTATCCGACTACCAAACTTTTAATGTTTCCTTTTTAATAATATAGCTTAAAACCCGTACGATGCACGAGTTGTTTTTAATAATTGTTAATTTTATTTTTTATTTTTTATATTTTATTAATTGCATTGATTAAAAAAAATAAGTCGGTGTGTTAGACATTTTAAAATAATTAAAAGTATTAAAATGAATTTTAAAATAAATAAGTAACGGTTTGTCCGTGATATTTTGGAAAAAGAGGGGTTTTAGTAATAAAAATAGTAAGTAACGTGTTTTCGTTGAATTTTAAAATATAAAAGTAACGATTTGTCTGTCATATTTTTGAAAAAAGAGGGGGTTTAGTAAGAAAAATAGAAAATGTGACATGTTTTAGTTGAAAAATGTAATTGTCAAATAAAATTATAAAAATAGATTTTAAAGTAAATATGTAAGGGTTTTCTCGTGATATATTTGAAAAATGAAGGATTTTAGCAAAGGAAATAGAAAAAGTAACATGTTTTAGCTGAAAAGGAAATTGCCCCTGGTTTTTTTAAGAAAAAAAAGGTAATATAATTTAATTGAAAGAGTAACTGATTATAATAATTAAATAAACAATTAAATAAGGCAAATATCATATCAAAAAATAGGTACAAAAAAACAGGTACCAAAAGTTTCAATGTTTCGTCTTTGATAATATAGTTTAGATAGAGAGATATATTCATAATATTAGTATTTTACGTTACTAAATGGAATAGCCCGTGATATTTTTGAGGTTTTAGTTAAGAGAAACATTAGTTAGAAAATATAAAAAAAATATACGTTTTGGAAAAAAAAAAACTAATCGGTTAGTCATTAATAATTATAATATTATTATTTTATTTTATTAAATAGAACTATTCGTGATATTTTTGGAAAATTAGAGGTTTTATTTAGGAAAAATAGAAAAGTAGAAATTTTAGTTAGAAAATAGAAAAAAGAATATACACTTTGGCTAAAAATGGTAATGAGTTATTTATTAGCAATTATAACCTTATTATGTTATTTTATTAAATGAAACTGTCTGTGATATTTTTGGAAAATGAGATGTTTTAGTTAGGAAAAATATAAAAGATATTCTATATACTAATTTTAATATTTTATCTAACGGTTCTCAATGATTTGATCAAAAATATTTAACTGCTATGAATGTAGTGACCAGACTACAAAAATTTTCATGACCAGACTACAAAACTTTCAATGTTTCGTCTTTAATATAATAGTATAGATTTGGTCGTATAGTGATCGTACACGGACCAGATCGATTTTAATTTTTTCTTAAATTGATTTTAATATTTTATTGAAATAAAATTAGAATTTATAAATTTAAAAGAATTAGGAAAATAAATAAATTGGTGCTACAATAAAAAAAATATTTATTAAAATTTAGATAATCACTTTACTGTTTGGGCTCTATCTTGAGTTTTAGACAAAAGATTTTAACGATTTTACAGCCCATGCGAAGCTAACAAAATTATCTTTAATTTAATGATGGTTTAATAATTTTTATGTAACTGGAACTATCCATAAACTAAAGAGAAAAGACAATTACGAATTTTTACATAAAATTTTTTATTCAATATAGAAAACCCATTTATAATTGGTTTAAATTATCAAAATACATCTTTTAGTATTTAAATACTATCCTATTATTAATCAAATACAATTTTTAATATTACATCTAACGGTCCTCATCTATTTGAATATTTATAGTTTTATAATCCAACGGATCATATACTTTTGGTAGTATAGTGACCGACCAAAGTTTTGGATAAGATCTCCCTTACACTTATTATATATAAGGAGTTAATGCACAAGAGTAAATTTAATTATTTTGGATGAAAAATGAGTAAAGGGGTGCAAAACAAAGCAAATCCAAAGTTGAGAGATGCATTATGTCGACAATAAAAGTTTGAGACCAAATCGAAAAAGTAACTAAAGTTAAGGGGTATAAAATGCTATTTACTCTGAAATTTAAATACAGTAAATATATAATATGAAATTGAAATACTTCATTACTGTACTTTTTGTGCTTGAATTTATTATTATTTAATTATTAGACTCAACGAAAATAAATAATTTCGAATATATTTTTGTATTGAAATCTCATTCTCATTCCGCTAACGCATAACTATTTCTGAAAAATCATAATCCTGGAGCCGTGGGGCGACCCGAGTAGAGAAACTGACAATGATTTGCAGGGGCACCCCCTCACGTCTCGTCCCCGCTAAATATACCTACACAAAACCAACTGCTATTTATAGCATGCATCCTATGATTCTCTCTCTTCATGCTTCTGGGTTTCTTTCTTCTTCTTCTTCCCTCCGAATCATCACAACTTAAATAAAAAAAAAATCAAGAACACACAGCGCGTAATAAATTAATTTTAATTTAATTACTCTCATTCATATAATCACACTTTATACTTTTATTATTTTCATTAATGTAACGCCTCTATCTCTCTGCATTTCCTGCAAATTTCACATCGGTACAGGTAATTTCTAACTCCCTCTGTGTATATTTATTTGTACACATATTTAAATTGTTATCTGCAGATTTTGCATGCTAGTTTTTTGTTCTTTAAGCTTTGTTTTTTTTTTAATTTATGATCAGCAATCATCTTTTCCTGAACTATATATATTTCCAGTTTTTTTTTTTAAATTTATTAGTTCTTATTTAAAAAGATTGGATGAATGAGTTATGTAGCTCAATATTGATTAATAAATAGTTAATTTTTGGCTCCTTCCATGAAAAGAATCACATTTTTGGCTCAATATTGCTGACATTAGGATGTACTGTTTTGTTTTTACACTTAAATTCTCCAGTTTAGTATTACAACTTCACAATTTCATGACCAAGCCGAGTATCCTTTAGTAATTTTGTTATTTTTAGTTAAATGCTAGAACAGTGATGCAATCTCAATATGCAAAAGGTTGCGAGATAGGGGTCCTTTTGTCAAATTGAGGGAGTAACATTTCGTTACATATCCTGATATCCGCTGTTTTCAATAACCTCTAGTCCACCTTTAGAAAGAAAAACTTTAACAAGAATAGGTAAGAGAGGGATCACAATTGCTAATGCCGGGTTGGCGTTCATTTATATTTTTTGTAATTATGCATAATTGAATCATGAATAGGCCTTGGATCACAATTGCTAATGCCGGGTTGGCGTTCATTTATATTTTTTTTTGTAATTATGCTTAATTGAATCATGAATAGGCCAGTGATATGTTTTTTGCTATTGACCATGCTGAAAAACATCAATGGTTGTGTAGGATATTCTATAAGACATTGGTTGTTGACCTTTGCAGCTGCTGGACCGATGTGCCACTTTGTTTCTTCAATATCACTCTTCATGGGAACTTCCCAGCTTTCCTTATGTTATACATCAGTTTTAAGGTTTCAGACATAGTGGAAGGAGATGAATTTGTCTGCTTTGTTGACTTCTGCCGGAATCAACATAGCCTTGTGCTTAGTGCTCTCCTCACTGTATTCTATATTAAGAAAACAACCAAGCAACACAAGCGTGTACTTCGGGCAAAGGCTCTCTCAAGTGCAATCAAAAGATCAGTTCGGCTTAGACAGATTCGTTCCTTCGGCTGGCTGGATAGTTAAAGCTTGGGAGACAACTGAAGAAGATTTATTGACTGTTGGGGGTCTAGATGCAATTGTATTTTTCCGGATAGTTGTTTTCTGGTAAGTATAGACTTTCTTAAAATTTTGTCAATGTAACTAAGTTTTTACTATTTTAGATTCATTCTGGGTGGTGATTTACCATTTCAAGTCAAAAGTTCCATAGGTGGAAGGAAGGTCTTAATATATGTGTTCATGAGCCATGCCGATGTGTTAAAATTTTTAGATTAATTATGTGTTCATATAGATTCTTAAGTTAAGGTCTCTGCAATTTTGAAATGAGGTATTTATTTAGTTTAAAGGTACTTGAAAGAACTTAAAATATCTAAGCTATTCTTAATATAACGGTCCATCTTTCTCAAGATTTTTCATCGCCATCTCTGTTCATTGTTTTGCTTTGAAGTTTGACCTACTAACATAAAGAAGTGCGTCGGATCCCGTGGTAGCAGGGGAAACCGTGAATAAAGTATAGTAGATAGCAGCAGGGGCGGATCTAGTAAGAGGCACGGGGGGACACGTGTTCTCCCTAAAACAAAATTTTACGTTTTTTCACCATTAAATTTTTTGAAAATATATGAAAGTGCCCCATAAAAAATTTAAAATATAGGGTATCTTCGCAAAATTTACTCGGTGCCCCCCTAAAGAATTTTTTTTTGAATCCGCCCTTGGATAGCAGGCAACTTCAATATCAAAAAAGTTGGCTGGGAATTCTAGGTCCACATAAGAGCTTGATTAGTGAAACCTCTTATCAACTTAGTCTCCTGTAGAATTATACTACATTAAAAAAAAAATCGTAACATTTTTCACTTTCTCTATCAGTCTGTCTTGTTCTTTTTTTGCATTAGTCCTGTCCTGATTTATCCCTCACCCCCATCTTAGATTCCTATCTTACATATTAAATGTAGAACTTGCAACAGCTGGCTAGATAAATTCTTTTACATTCACTTGCTTGCATCAGGCCTGACAGTTATTAGATGTTTGGTTGTAAAATTATCTTATTTATCAATCTGATATGTGTTATAGTTTGTGGTGGATACACAGTTAAGGTATTTTCATGGATAACGAAATTCGAATAATGTCCTTTTCTTTGCCTGATTGCAATAGTTATTCTGTTAAACATATAAGCACGAGGTAACACCTTTATGCTAAGATGCTGAACTACACATGCATCTTTATCACTGTCTGGGAACTATGCTTCTATTTTTCTCAGATGCTTACCATAGGCATTGCAATTTATGCAGTATCAGGCTGTTCTCTGTTGCTGGAGTTTTATGCATTTGTGTAGTGCTTCCACTGAACTATTTTGGTCAACCCGTACATCATAAGAAACTCCGTACAGAGTCACTCGAAGTGTTTACCATCGGGAATATACAACAAGGATCAAACTTGTATGGTTCTTATCTCCATATTATATTCACTTCTGTAGTTGAGTTATCTACATTCTTTGCAAAGCTTGTTGATTCTCACTTATGCAGGCCAATAGACATTGAATAGTTGTAGTAAGAATAAAATAAGGTCGATGTAGAAGATTTAAGAACTCTTTTTTCCTGGCCTACTGGCTTCCAGTTTTAAGTCTGCGATGTGTAGTCCTACTTTTTAGTAATATTTCTTATCTATAAGATTGTCACATCCCATATCTCATGTCCCCTGATTAATATTATTGTCATATATATAGTTTTATTTTGATATGGTCATCTACAATAATTTTAATATTCACGCACACATGCCTCCACTGAGATAGAAAAGTCGACCTCTTCTTACCACTTACCAAAGAGGAGAGCTATCCCCTAGTCTATAATGCTAGATTTCTAGGGATAGTGTCCCATAATTACTCTTAAACTTGCAATTAAAACTTGATAAGTCTGTTTCTGGTACTACTATTTTTCTGCCATTTTTTTTATTTTGCTAAATAGTTTTCAGCCATAATTAATTATTCATGGAAAGTTAAGTTGTATCGTTCCACTAATTTGAGTGCCATGTAACGTAAACTGTATATGCCAATATATATTATACCCACCGTTGTTGTGTACTTACCTCAGCCCGCGGTTTTTGCCAATTCATCTTATATATTCTTTTTCAGGCTTTGGGTTCACTGTCTTGTGTTATATTGCATAACCTTCTGCTCCTTTGCTCTCCTGTACATTGTAAGAACTTTAATTTTATATTGATCATGTAAAGCATAAAATCACTATCTCTTTCCTTTGGTGTTTCGTAAATCATAATTTATGTAATTTTTGCTGCTTGGAATAGGAAAGCAAAAGTATTGCAAAGAAGAGGATCGCCTATATCACCAATAATCACCAAAAGTTAGGCCTCTTTACGATTGTCGTTCGTGCTATCCCCTTTTCAGGAGATTCATATAGTGATTCAGTAACCAACTTCTTCACAAATTACTATTCTTCAAGTTATTTATCACACCAAATGGTATATCTCCCTGGTACAGTTCGGAAACTTGTGGTAAGCTCCTGACATAGACATATAGCTTATGACACGTCTATTTTATTATAATTCAGTAAAATATAGTTACATTGAGCTCCTCTTTTAGTAGCTCGACAAATAGACAAGTGCACATTAGACATAATATGGTATGGTTCTCATCAGTCATCACCCTTGTTTTAGGATTCTGATAAAATTTAATGGGATAGAAATTTGCTACTAATATTCTTGTTAATCATTCTCTTTGTCAACGCATACTAAACCACAATCACATCAATTGCACCAATTGAAGGGAGTCGATATTCAAAGCGGATGATAGTTTTGAATTTCTAAGATGCTTTGATTCACTGATTAATTGCCGTCAAATGTTAATGAGCAAAAAAAATTTTTGTATGGATTGGTTTTCCCTCTCAAGACAATATATGAAAAAACAGATACCTCTAAGACGGTAAGAAATCAACCGTGTGCATTTATACAAATGTATTTGTTGGCACACATTTACAATTATTCTCAAATT
This sequence comes from Heracleum sosnowskyi, assembly GCA_030848705.1. Taxonomy (NCBI): domain Eukaryota; kingdom Viridiplantae; phylum Streptophyta; class Magnoliopsida; order Apiales; family Apiaceae; genus Heracleum; species Heracleum sosnowskyi. The sequence continues at coordinate 156,954,968 of CM061235.1, read as the reverse complement.
GCACTTGTGATGGCCTGATCAGAGATAAGAGCCACTTTACTGGCTTATGCAGATGTTAGAGTTGTTTGAGTTAAACTTTTACTAAAATGTATCACTGATTTGATTTCCACACCACTGTGTATTGATAATTCTCTTTAATAAAGTGGATACTGATTTGATATCTACAGTATCATCGTTAACTTTTTCTGCTTTAGATAATTTTTCGTCTTTATCCATTTGACCCTCATTAGTTTTTTATTTTCATGTAAATCCTTCCAGAAAGATGCTGAGTACATGTACAATATGCTCAAGGCCCCTGATATGAGTCAATGTGGACCAAGTATGGTAAGATGTGGCCTTTGTGGAGTAAGTGAAAAGCCTTTCAGGATCCTTTCCAAGGGACTATACTCTGATGATGATGATGATGATGATGATAGACGCGCCTTTGCAGAAGATCTAAGAGAAGAGGTAACTTGTTTTGCACTTCTGCAGAATCTAATATTAGAGTCAGTTAATATAATTTAATGTATGCAACTGCAGCAAATTGTGTGTACTCAAAATATAAAAGGATCTGACCCAGTGCACTGTGCGCAAGACTTTTGAGCTAGTCAGCAGGTTCAGGGGAGGTCCGATATATTCAGCCTTACCTTTCTTTGTATGAAGGGACTATTTTCATGGGAACAAATCCGGTTTGAACCCGTGACCTGGCCGATAGCAAGTAGGCACCTTATCACTGCACCAAGCACAACAATTATAATTGTAAGAAGAGACATATGTTTTGGGTAAGAGACACATCTTTTGGGAAAAAGACGAAACCAGTTCTATTTATAGATTTTTCTCAGAGAAATGAGAAAATGCGGAAATATTAAAAGGGAACAATAGTAGAGAGGAGAGAAAGAGATTTGCTAGAGCAATTATACTGTCTGCTACAAAGATTACAATGAGGAAAAGCCTCAATATTTGGAATAAAATTTTACTGTCTGCTACAAAGATTACAATGAGGCAAAGTCTCAATTTATAAAATAGAACTTACTGCTAGAATAAAGGTTAATATCTCTAAACTTACTGCTAGAACAGAAAACAGAAATAGATGCTTTATACATCAATCACACTAAGATGCCTTATACACTTAGATGCCTCTTTTATTATAACTGTTATTATATTATCACTAATATTTGACAGATTTTATTAATCACTTTGAAGGAATTTAGCTGTCATTGACAATCCTTATGCTTTGTTATATCCCGTGGGAAAAATTCTACCGGAACATTGCAGGAAGTTTGTTTGGCCAATAGTGGTGCACCATATGTTTAAAGACACAGTTTTGTGTTGGGCCTTGAGACACACTTTTGTTTCCTATTGCTGAGTATAATATATGATCCAATTATTGCCTTTCCCAGCTTAAGGTTTTAGGAAAGCTGCTTACATAATATGGTCACTTAAGGGAGGGGTCCCCGGTTTGAACTCTCACACCCCAAGCAATTTGTCTGTTTGTCTTTTTGGTGTTGTCTGCTGCCTCCTAACACCTTAGGGTGGTCTCAGAATTATTTTAAAACAACTATCACATTTACAAAATGAGATTATATTGCTAATAGGACGACCGTGTCCATTCAATCACATAAAGACCATTCAGAATTCTCAGAAATCAGTTGATGTAATATCATAATACTGTGCATACATTCTAGAAAAGCAAATTTGAGGATTGAACCAACAATTTCAAATAGATAGTACTTCTCTTTGATTTTGGAAGCAAAGTACATAGTATATTTCAGGCTTGTTCTCAAGCCTCCCATTTATCCATTATCTCTGAACAGATTAAATTTATTACTCCAGCTATCAGAACTAGGTGTAATACTAGTGCATCAGAAGCTTCACAAATTTTACAATTTCTCCACAAATCTCTGAGCGCAGCTCATTGTTTTATCTTGTAGAATCATTCTGCATCTATTGATATGTTATTATTTCTTGATTCATATATTCCAATCCCTCTTCTGCTTTAACTAAAGTATTAACTTCCAAGTCATTCCCAATATAATGGTATCATATCAATATATCATACATGTGCAAATTTGTAGTAAAAACATGCAACTGTGTGGACTGTGTGATATCACTGATACTAGTGTTAAATGTGATGCTGACAATGTCTACTCATCTGTTTAACTTCTTAATACTTGCATTGCGTGATTCCTTTGTCAGGACTTTTAATTCTATTTTTTTATGGTAAGTGTCCACTGTGTTAATCTGTTGTGGCACTAGTTAGACATCATTACTTGCAACCCTGAAATCCATCCAGTAACCACATGATTTCATAAGATATCCCTTGCCTGCCCTGCAATGATAAATTTTCTATCATAATTACTTAGAATTTCCATGCAGGAGTGTGCAGCTGCTTTAGTGTTTTTCAGAACTCGTTATGCTGCTCTGGTTGCTGCACAGACACTACAATCACCAAATCCTATGCACTGGGTTACAAATATGGCTCCAGAGCCGCCAGATGTATTCTGGACAAACCTTTGTGTACCATACAAATTGCTTTGGGTCCGCAAGATAGGAACTCACTTGGCTGCTATTGCCTTGATGATTTTCTTCTTTGCGCCTGTGTCGATTGTGCAAAGTCTTGTCCACCTAGAGAGGCTTAAGGAAAAATTTGCTTTCGTGAGAAGGTTGAGCAATAAGAGGTAGGTAGTATTTTCAAGTTCAGACTTCTGAACCCTGCTGAATTTCATCTTATTTAAATGAAATCAGGTTCATCTCAACATGTTGACAAACTGTTGACCTTATACAGTATATACAACACATATTTTGATGCAATACTTGAAACATGCTATTTTTGTACTCTGTTCCACCAATAATGTCGACGTCCGCAGCAGTAGAGGGTCCAATTGCCCGTAATGGCATAAAAATAAGTGCATGACACGAAGTTTAATTTTTCATAATTTCGAATGTCTTCTTTTCTTACATTATTATTGAGCCTATGCTAATTGATTTGTGCTTGAATGAGCTGAGTTGAGGTCCTACATTTACGTTACCGGAATTGTTGTGAATGCTCTTACCAACTCATTGGAAGATATTATTGGTATTCTTACCCAAAAGTTTTAAGTTATCAGCATGTCAAAGTTCATATTCTTGATGGAAGAATTTAAGACAAAACGAACATGCACATCACATGAATGCTATATAAGATTGTGATGATTTCATTAGATAAAGTATTTTGAAAATTAAACCCCATTCCCTGTACTCTGTAGGGTGTACCATTATTCGTTTCTATCCAAAGTACTCTACTTCTTTTGACCTTTCTACTGTCTCAGTGTCTTATGATTTATGTTTTCCAGTCAACATATATATATAACAAGTATGATTATTATGTAGTCTCCTAATTACACCACATTCATGCAGTTTACATTCCGATGGTTTTGCAGGAACTTTATCTTCGATATGGTTACCGGATATCTACCAAGTGTGATGTTGATGCTATTTCTATACGCTGTTCCACCAATAATGTCGACTTTAGCAGCTGTAGAGGGTCCTATTGCCCGCAGTGGCAGAAAAATAAGTGCATGCCACAAAGTATTATTTTTCATAATTTGGAATGTCTTCTTTTCTAATATTCTGTCAGGATCAGTTTTGGAGAGTATAGATAGAATTTCTAGTTTGGAAGACATTCCATCGCAACTTGCCAATGGAGTACCATCAATGGTGATCACTCTTCTAATTTATAGATCAATTATATCATATTTTTTCAGCACTCTTTGTTTGTCTAATGTTTATGGTTTTCTTCAATATGTCCCAAGTATTAATTGCATTTACAGCTCCAACTGGCCTAATCGCCTAATAATTCCCCCTTTAATTATATGGATTGGTGGGGGTTTCTTTCTTGCCTATTGTTATGTCTACTCTTTGTTGGTATATTCTATACCCCAAGTCAAGAAGTATGTAAAATGTTCCACACCTGCGGACTATAAATATCTCATGCTATAATTTGTAGGATACTTGTCTTGCCACAAAAGAACCTAGGTTTTGGGTACATTGGCAACATGTCAAAATTAATGCTCATTTTGTTCGAGTTTTCTTTTGTTTGGTTAAGCTCTTAACCTGGTTAAGGAAACTTCGACTAGCTACTACTATGGAACATGCATCTCCACCCATTTCCATGAGACTCTGAGTTTGACACTCTTTCTTAAAAAAGATTAAGCATATTACTAATGTTAGTTGGTGATAGAGGATGGAGCGATTAGTTATTATAATTGGAGCAAGGGTTTAAATCTGAAGCCTGTGATGTTATTACTAGTATTGACCATGAAATTAAACTTTTGCAGGCTGTCTTCTTCATGACTTACGTGCTAACATCAGGGTGGACAGGTTTGGCCAGCGAGCTAATGCAGCCTTTTGTCCTTTTGTGCCATTGGTTAGATAGAATTGTATTCAGAGGCAAGAATGTTGTGTCATACGGTCTAATCACTTTTCCATACCACACTGAAATTCCAAGGGTTCTTCTGTTTGGTTTGCTAGGATTCACTGCTTCTGTTACGGCACCTCTAATGTTACCCTTCTTGATGGTTTACTTCTTACTTGCCTATATTGTGTACCGTAATCAGGTAAGCATATTTTAAACTTAATGAGGACAAACCCAACTCATTTTCTTCAAATCTGATGTTGTAAATAATGGCTACTCCGTTCTTATTTGACTGCTTAATTATTTGCCCTATTATATTACTGTTTGTTCATTTTACACTCACGTAGGGTGAATAATATTGATAGAGTGTCTCTTTATAGTTGACATTACCTTTTATTCACAAAATGATAGCCTCTAGTCAGTCTAGGCAATTTTTTCTTAATCTTACTTGTTTTTTGCTTTTCATTCTGTTGGTTAAAAAGTCAATCATTGTGTAAATTGTCGGTTTGTTTAATGGGACTGTATGAGAAAGAGAGAGTGAACTAGAACCTCGATAATAATCTGACATACACTAAAACAAATACAAACTTGCGTTGATGTACTTATATGTTATGCAGAACTACAACATAAAAAAATCATTATTATCGCCTTTTGCTGTCTCAAAAACCCATAACATATTGCCCTTGTAATATCAGCATGAATTTCACCTCGTAACCTGAGTAAATTTGGGATATGGAAGGCAACTCTATGCTAATATCATAACAGGCTAAGTTATATAAGGTTAAAGTTGTAGATTGCCCATGTCTGGTTCTGTTTTCGTTTCCACATCATTCACTAAAAGTACCAGCAAACTGTAATCGCATGAAAAACTTTTTAGATTGCACTTATTTAGGGAGGCCAATTCTAAAGAATATTTTTAGTTTTAGAGTATCATAATATTTCCGGATTTTGTAGAGTTCCTTTTAAGCTCACCTAGAAGAATGTGCTTTTATGGAGATTGATATTTTAGGACTAGTTTTATTATCTTGGAGCCACTTAGGAAATAGGAATTATGAAGTTTATATAAATTATGAGAATAAAATGTAGAAGCCTTTATTGGATTTAATTACTTCTTTTTTGGACGCTATTGAGTTGTAAACGATGATAGGGAAATTGAAAGTTTTTAATTAGATGCTCTCTTTAGGAACAATCATAAGCGCTTATCGATTCAAGTTCAAGATTGATCCTTATTTACATTGACGAGGCTCATTACAATCTGGGCGGTTAGACGTGGCAATTTCTTTTTTTGTATTTGAGAAAGATTTTTTTTGCATTATTTATTTCTGGCGAGTTGAATATGTTTAAAGTTTCTTGTTTGTTTTACTGCATTATTTATTTATTTCTGGCAAGCGGAATATGTAATGCGTTTAAAGTTTCTTGTTTTCGTTTTACTTCATTTGAAAGACCAGTTCTTCTTTCCTGTCTCTTCTGTTATTATTTCTGGTAGGTTAGAATTGTAGTCGGTATAATTTGCTCTGTTCTGACAATGTACAATTGCACCTTTCAGTTTATCAATGTGTACATCACAAAATACGACACTGGTGGACTTTATTGGCCAATTGCACATAATGCAATAATCTTCTCATTGCTGCTGACCCAAACAATTGTCCTGGGAGTATTCACTCACAAGAATGCAGATTGTTCTTCGAGCTTCACTATTGCCCTGATCATTTGCACTCTCCTTTTCCACTACTACTGCAGGCAAAGATTTTTTCCGCTATTTCAAAGCCCTTCTGCACAGGTACTGGGAAAATTTTGAAAAGCAATTTGACTTCCGAAAAACGCTCTTTCTATATAGTTAAATCCGTGCTTCTCCAGGTTGTCATGGAGATGGATAGGCAGGATGAACATTCTGGAAAATTGACAGAGATTCATAAAATGTTGCTTTCAGCCTATTGTCAGTTCCAATCATCTTCGCCGAACTCCGCTCACGATAGAGAACTACAAGAGCTGAATGACCATTTGCGCTCCAAATTTTGTTCCTTAAAATCCAATTCCCATCATAATTCACCTATATCTGCGCACATAGACCAGGTTAAGAATGAGGATGATCACGAACCTCAAGATGCTGATGATATAATTTCAGGTAATTAACTAATAACTCTCTTTACTTATATGTTGTTTGTATTCCTAAAGAATCCCCAAGTATGTATGCAATCTATGTAGGAATTTTAAGTGTATAATGTGTTGGAGAATAAAGAGAAGAAACTTGTTCTCAATAATCCACACAACTTACTCACACAAAATAGATAAAACTCACAAATGTATTTCACTCAAAAGATTTTGATAATTATTGATGATTACAAAGCTTGGAAGATTGTCCTATTTATAGGACTACATGGAAGCTACTAGAATGCTTCTAGTACATGCACCTTTAATTAATATGTAACTCCTAAGTACATGAACAATGTTGAAATGCAAAAAGTCTTGAACCTCAAAAGTCTATTCTAGGAACTTCCAAGAATATTCTAGATAAATAAAATAATAAACCAAAGTTTAGATTATAATATTTTAACAGCCCCCCTTAAGCTAAACTTTGCACATGCCAAGTTTCTTCTTTAACTCCTTGAAAATGCCGGGCCTCAAAGGTTTTGTAAAGATATCACCAATTTGGTCTTGGGTTTTGCAATGTTTAACCACAACTTCTCATTTCGTCACCAAGTCTTCCACGAACATACCTCAAAATTCTTTTTCCAGCCTCCCAATGTGTCTTCTTTGGTTGTTCCATGAACCTACTAATCAAACTAACACCATATGTAATATCCGGCCGAGTGGCGGTCAAGTACATCAAACTTCCGACAAGACTTCTATATAAAGTAGGATCAACGAACTTAGAATCATCATCCTTACTTAACTTCAAGCCAACTTCAACGGGAGTACTACTTGGTTTCACATCTTCCATTCTAAACTTCTTAATCAAATCTTTTGCATACTTTTCTTGAGAGATAAAAATTCCATTTGCATCTTGCTTTACCTCAATGCCAAGAAAATAGCGAAGTAGTCCCAAATCAGTCATCTCAAATTCTTGCATCATATTTTTCTTAAATTCTTCAATATCATCATGATTGTTTCCTGCAAAAATCAAATCATCCACATATAAGCCAATGATGAGAATTTTACCTTTGTTCTCGTTGATGTAAAGTGTATGCTCAAATGGACACCTCTTGAATCCCATCTTCATAAAATAATCATTGATGCGGCTATACCATGCACGTGGGGCTTGCTTTAGACCGTACAAAGCATTCTTCAAATGATAGACTTTATTTTCTTTGTTCTTTTTCACATAGCTCGGTGGTTGATCAATATACATCTCTTCTTGTAATACTCCATTCAAAAAAGCGGATTTGACATCCATTTGGTGAACTTGCCACTTGTTTTGAGCGGCCAAAGAAATTAACAAGCGAATTGTTTCAAGACGTGTCACGGGAGCAAATACTTCTTTGTAATCAACACCATATTTTTGCTTGTAGCCTTTTACCACCAAGCGCGCCTTATGCTTTTCAACTTCACCTTGTGCATTCAACTTTGTCTTGTAAACCCACTTGACTACAATAAGTTTCTTTCCTTTAGGAGCTTCAACTAACTCCCAAGTTTCATTTCTTTCAATTGCATCAATTTCTTGATCCATGGCTTGTCTCCATTTATTTTCCTTAGCGGTATCTTCAAAAGCAACCGGATCCGCATTAGGCAAAATCAACACATTCATCTTCCAAAATTCTTCTCGTTGCTCCATAAAGATCCGCCATTGATCTTGTCTTTCTTGGTGGTGACTCGGAACTTGAAGATGATGATGATGAGCTTGGTGGAGTAGGTGGAGTGGAGCCTTCTTCTTCAATTGGATCAAATACATCGTCATCAAGAAAAGTACTTGAACTTTCTTTCTCATCATTCCATTTCCATGAAGCCTCCTCGTTGAAAATTACATCACGGCTAATTATGACTTTCTTTGTGATGGGATTGTACAATTCGTATGTCTTAGAATCTTCACTATAGCCAACAAAGATGCATTTTTCAGGTTTATCATCAAGCTTGCCTCTCTTTTCATCGGGCACATGAGAGTAACAAGCACTTCCAAAAATTCTAAAGTGAGAAACACATGGCTTCTTACGACTCCAAGCTTCTTGTGGAGTCTTTCCTTGCACACTTTTAGTAGGTGCACGATTGAGAACATAACATGCACAAGCAACCGCTTCGGCCCAAAACATCTTAGGCAATCCTTTTGTTTTCAACATACTTCGAACAAGCTCCATGATTATTCGGTTCTTCCTCTCGGCTACCCCATTTTGTTGAGGGGTTGAACGAACCGTTAGTTGATGGCGAATTCCATGATTCTTCAAAAAACCTCCAAATTCTTCGGACATATATTCACCACCACGATCAGATCGTAGTGTCTTTAAAGAACGATCACTTTCTTTCTCCACATATGCTTTAAAATCTTTAAATGTTTCAAATACTTGAGATTTTTCTTTGAGAAAATAAATCCACATTTTACGACTATAATCATCAATAAAAGTGAGGAAATAACGACTACCTCCAATTGAGTTGGTACACATAGGTCCACATAAATCCGAATGTACCAACTCCAAAGGTTTTTTAGCTCGCCATGCCTTCTCTTTCGGAAATAGATCTCGGTGATGCTTGCCAAAAACACAATCTTCACATAACTGATCTTGCTTTTGAATATTTGGAATGCCTCTTACCATATGACATTTACAAATCTTGGATAGAGTGCTAAAACTCAAGTGATTAAATCGAAGATGCCAAAGCCAAGACTTGTCATTCACAATATTAGCAAAACATGGAAGAGCCTCACTTTGAATTTTCAATGGAAACATTTTAGTTGATGTCATCTTGACTCTTGCAACAAGGATCTCATTTTTATCTTTGATCTCACAAAAATCATCTTTAAAATTCACATGATGCCCCTTTCTTAAAAGTTGCCCAACACTTAAAAGATTATGTTTAAGATCGGGAACATAATAAACATTAGAGATATAATTTGTACCTTGCTTTGTTCAAATTGGAACATCACCACAACCTTTGACAATGAGCCTTTTGTTGTCACCCGTCTTGACTTCTCGTTGGACACTTTCATCAAAATTCACAAAGCAATTTTTCTTTCCGGTCATGTGGTTACTACAACCACTATCGATATACCAAACATCATCAAGAGATTATTCTTGAACTTCTTGAACGTTACTAACAAGAAGCATACTTTCATCTTTCTCCTCAATGTTCTCATGTAGAAAATTTGAGTTATCTTTTTCATCATTAATCCTTTTGTAACAATCTTTTTTCATATGCCCAATTTTATGACAATAATGACATTGAAAATTAAAAGAATTACCTCTCCCTCTTCCATTGTAACCTCCACGAGCTCTTCCTCTTCCTCTTTGGAATGATCTTGAATTTTCACTTACATATTTCCTCTTCCTTGTCCCCAACCACAAAATGATCCTCTTCTACCTCTTCCTCTAAAACCGCCACGATTAGTGTCTTGAACTTGAAAATCTTGCTCGGAAGGAGAGGAGTCAAATTGCTTGATGCGAAGTTCATGAGATTGGAGTGAACCCAATAATTCTTCAAGAGAGAAAGTATTTAAATCCTTTGATTCTTTAATAGCCACAACAACATGCTCAAATTTCCGAGTCATGCTACGAAGAATTTTTTTTCAAGACTCTTTTATCCGTAATATCTTCACCATTTACACGAAGTTGATTAACAATCGAAATTGTTCGATTATAATATTCCTCCACCATTTCACTTTCCTTCATCTTGAGTGAATCAAATTCACCTCTTAGAGCTTGAAGTCTCACCATTTTTACTCTTTCTTCTCCTTTGTAGGCCTTGTTGAGGATATCCCATGCCTCCTTTGATGTTGATGCCGTTGAAATTCTCTCAAAAATTACTTCATCCACCGCTTGATAAATAAAATAGAGAGCCTTCCTGTCCTTCTTTCGATTTTCCTTCAAATTACTCAATTGTTGTGGTGAGAGATTGGTTTGACTCGCCGGTTCTTCATATCCACTTTCCACAATCTCCCAAAGATCTTGAGAGCCGTATAAAACCTTCATTTGTATGCTCCATTGGTTGTAATTCTTTCCCGTCAAACGAGGAAGTTGAGGTTGCAACATATTGTTGTTGGAAGCCATATCTAAACCTGGCTCTTGATACCAATTTGTAGGAATTTTAAGTGTATAATGTGTTGGAGAATAAAGAGAAGAAACTTGTTCTCAATAATCCACACAACTTACTCACACAAAATAGATAAAACTCACAAATGTATTTCACTCAAAAGATTTTGATAATTCTTGATGATTACAAAGCTTGAAAGATTGTCCTATTTATAGGACTACATGGAAGCTACTAGAATGCTTCTAGTACATGCACATTTAATTAATATGTAACTCTTAAGTACATGAATAATGTTGAAATACAAAAAGTATAGAACCTCAAAAGTCTATTCTAGGAACTTCCAATAATATTCTAGATAAATAAAATAATAAACCAAAGTTTAGATTATAATATTTTAACAATCTAAACCCCACTACTAATTATATACTGAGCATCAGATTCATTTTGCAGTAATGGGATCAAACAAATCCCCACAAAATTCAGTGGCCGAGCCTCCTCGTTTTCAAACAGAGGATTCAATAATAGAATTACACTGAGTTGTGTTCTTTGTGCACATTGATCATTTTTCATGTGCACGTATCAACAAGCTAGTTGTTGCCATTGGAAAAGCTGAGGAGCAATTCTGGCTACCGCGGTTTTTCGCCTGTTTTTTTTTGTATAATGTAAACTCCTGCCCCCGCACACACAGGAAATTTCTCTTTGGAGTTGACAATGTTTTTAGATTTTGTTAGCTAGTTTAGATTCTTCACAACAATACATAGATAAGAAAGTAGCAGTAGTTTCAATATAAGTTAGTAGTTCATGCTGATGTACAGACACAAACCAGAAGAACACACCAGTGCTCGAAAATGCACTTCTGGAAAATCAACAGCAAAAAAGATCAATGTTCGGACAGGGTGCCCTTAATATTAGAGAATTCGTTTACATTTTATGAAAATTCATATTCGGTTAATGAGAATTTAATAAACTCGAGAATTGATAATGCTAAGAGATCAAATGTTATTTTCAGAGTTATTATTTATTTATTTTTTAAATTTCTAGAGCTATAATTTGTAATATATTGCTTCTGCAATATATACCATTTTCAACGGTGTGGAATCAGTCACCAATCTGATTATTAATTTTCAAATAATTCATATTTATGAAACTGATTTATCATAATTATGATTATATCACTTTATTAATTTGGTAATTAATATATTAATAATCATAAAGGAACACATATATGAAAATGAATTTACTCATAGTACTAGAAACACTTTTATTCTGCCTTAATGCTTTGATTTCCAAAGTTAATGTTGAAATGCACATATTAGAAAACTTGTGAATGAAGGTTAGGATAATCCCGTCTTAATCAACACCTAATCAGCAACTTAATTAAGATACTTGGACTATGATTTTAATCTTTTCAAATGTTATCAAATGTGCAATATAGTTTAGTTTAAAATAATTCAAAAATTAAAACTTGATAGGACATGATTGGATTGTCGGCAAATTAATTGACTGGATGAACCATATCAAAGTTGGTAATATTCAACCACTCTCGTAACGCCAAAAAAAAAAAAACTCTCGAATTTTTGAACTGCGCATACTTATTTTCATTTATGTGTTATTTCACTGAATAATTATCGTTGTTAATGATTGTTGGTTTTCATAAGAGATTTTTAGATCAAATTTTTTCCGTAACTCAACACGTTAATTTGATTATATCCGAATTCAACATGAATTATGATCTAAAATCATTAACACGTGCTTGATAACGCTCCGTCATGAGTCATCCTTCATCCTTCATCCCGTCTTCACTTGGTCTTCACTTGCTTGGAGTGTGGTGTGATTGTTGGCGGGGTTTCTACAAAACAATGACGGGTATATCTAAATAAGAATGGGTTCATGAAGGATATAATACAGAGAGGGTGTATCTAAATATGTATGGGTGTGTATATGAAAATTAAAACATATCCCATCACCTTACTCCTTGGACTATTTATAGGCTAAGGATTAGGGTTTTAGGGTGTTACCTTGAAATCTGGACCGTCCTTAGGTATGCTAGTTGGACGCGTGAAACACATAAATGATGTACACGTATAAGAAACGTCTTAGAGTGTGAAGAGTCACAATTGAAAAATGCCGGTAATCATTCTTATCATTATTATGATCACATGGAGGATATTTCTTAGCCTATAAGTGCTCATAGGCATACATTAGAAAATCGTATTACATACAACAGGCAAGATTCATCCATTGTAGAAGAAGTGTAGAAAGCAGAATGCATTGAACTTATGGGTCTCCAACATTGGCTCTCAATTCTCATGGAGGATGTCTCCTAATTTGGACAAACAACTCAAAATCTAACAAGACCTCTTTACCTTCCCACCATGCCGCCTATAACAAAAAATTGATTCCACCATTCACTTAATACTTAATGTATAATCAAATTCATGCAACTATAAATGTATGATTACTTGTCAATTGTCATGTCAACATGCTGCATGCCCATATGTATGTTGGATCATGACTGTATATTTATACTCATCCACTACTTTTTATCACAAGTCTATATACTATTTAAGAATAATAATTCATTTGCTTTAGCTTCTAGTTTTGGGTGCTAATTTATTCACTTAAAAATCTCCTAAAAGCAAACTGTTCCATCGCAAATGATTAATGTTATTCATATATTCACTGAATTTTTTCGCAAATAGATTACAGTATTGTAGAGTAATATTAGAAATATCGAATTGATTCTCAAAATGAACCACAAATGTAATGTGTCATGATCTGATCAATTAAACCGTTCTAAATAATTACGTCATCAATGCTACAATCATCGATACTAAATTTTGGTACCTAATTTAATATCTCTAGTATTTATCTGCATTTACGAAATTTTTTAGAATCAAATATGTTAACGAAAAATTATAAAGGATAAATAATTATAACAATCGATTATCACAATCCTCTAAAAATGCATTTGAAAATGGTACAAGAAATCGGAAGAAAAAAAATATGTATTACCTCGAACTTCATGATTAGAACGTGTACTAGTAGTACTAGTACTACTAATAATACTATTAGAAAGCATTTTAGACCATTAACAAGGAAAAACCGAAAAAGTATTGCGTATTACATCACACCTCCGCATTATAAGAAAATTGAACACGACAATCGTACGACCAATTACTCCTTTTTCTGAAAATTGAGTTGCTAGAAAATTGTATCCAATGATTCGGATTCAGATTCTTGCACAACACATTATAATTATCAAGGTTTAACCTAATCAACATTTCTCGTCTTTAATTATCGAAATTAACACACTTCTCATGTACTATAGAAACTTAAATCATTTCACCCCGAGTTCTCGCTCAAGTTATGAGATAATTCAATTGTTAAGTCTTGTTCCAAATTTATTAAATCAACTAGTTGAGAAAGCCGCGCTTCGCGGCGGCGTAATAATTATTTTTAAAAAATTTTATCAAATAAATTACAAAAATTACTCGGTCCTCGCTAATAAGCCGTCCTCCCGTGAAACACGCTTTCCTTTTTAATATCAAAATCTCAAATTTAATATATTTAATATATACTTGTCTTATATATTAATTTTTATGTTATCATAGTACGTCATTTCTAATGAGACACTCTTTCTTAGAACAAACACTTATATAACTTTACATATTCTACTTCAAATAGAAATTTTAGTTATGTATTATAAATGTTTATTCTACTTCCAATACTTCCAATAGAACTTGTAATTGCAAATACTTCTTTTATATCCGAATACTTCTCCTTTATGAATGGAAACACCTATTCTACTTCAAATAGAACTTTGCAAGTAAACTCTTCCCCTCTACAAATTCAAACACCTATTCTACTTCAAATAAAACTTTTAATTATATGTCTTCGCTATAAATTCGAACTCTTCTCCTCAATAAATTCGAACATCTATTCTACTTCTAATATGTTAAAGGATATTTTTTTATTTATCAGTATTTAAAATTCTAAAATTCTAGAAAATTAGAAAAATAGATTGAGACGATCTTAGGGGCGCCACCTAACCTCCCGCGTATCCTCCTTTATATATATATATTGATACTATTATATAATAGACGAAACATTAAAAGTTTGGTTGGTCGGTATGGTACGTTGTGATTTTACTTAATTGCCCTTAATTAACTATATTTCGTGTTTTTACTTAATTAACCTTACTTATTTATAGAAATATATTATTAAATAATAATATTACCTATTTATAACCAATAACCTTTTTCACCTAAAATACATTATTTTTTCTAACAAATTCCCCTACTTTTTCAAATATATCACGAACAATTATCTTTTTTAACTAAAACATGTTTGTTTTTCTATTTTTCCTTACTAAAACCCCTCATTTTCTAAAAATATCACGGACAAACCTTTAGTTATTTATCTTTAAACCTATTTTAATATTATAATTATTTTTTCAAAATTTACCTATTTTAACATGTCTACTTATTTTTCTTAACAAATGCAATTACTAAAAATATTAAAATATAAATAATCAAATACCTAATTATAACCAATTAACTTTTCAGCTAAAACACATTATATATTTTTTTCTAACAAAGTCCCTCCTTTTCTAAATATATCACGGGAAATTGGCTTTTACAATTTACTTTTTCTATTTTTCTCACTAAAATTCATTCTTTTTCCAAAAATATCACAGGAAACCATTTACTTATTTATTTTAAAACGTATTTAATTACTTTTAATTATTAAATTTTAAAACCTCATTTTCCAAAAATATCACGGGCATTTATCTTTTTAAACTAAATATATGTTACATTTTTTATTTTTCTTACTAAAACCCCTCATTTTCCAAAAATATAACGGACAAACCCATCAAAAATATATGTTACTTATTTGTTTTAATGTTTTTAATTAATTAAAAGTGTTTAGCTATTTTAACATGCCTACTTATTTTTTGCACAATTACAATTAATAAAATATTAAAAAATAATAATAAAATAACAATTAACAATCCGTTTTAAGCTAATTATATACTTATTCGTAAGACATATAAATTTAATATTCAGAAATTGTACTACGAAACCTCGAATCACCGGTTTTCTTGGTCTCTAAAAAATTATCAATATTTTAACAATTGGAACCATTCTTCGAACAACAAGATCTAAATATATGGGTTTATCAGTGTGCACAATATTCCACGTATGCGTATATGTCATCATGTATAGTCCTTATTCTACTCCTTCGTAATGTTACATTTTAAGAGAACTAGCTTATAGCCCGTGCGATGCACGGTTACTTAAATTTTATTTATAATTATTCTGTTTATAATTATATATTTATTATCCATGCAACACATGATTGTTTTTTAAATATTTATAATTATATTTATTTATGAATATTTTAATATTTAAAAGTTATTAGTTTACATGATTAAATTATTGTTAAAAAAGATTTAGCCAAAAAAATTATAGTTAAAAATTTGATATTTATTATATTTTACACGCTAAACTATTCTAAAACTAAAAAGAGAATAAAGTGACGAAATTTAATGTTGAGAATTCTATTCGATTTAGGAAATCTACTTATATGTAGTTTAGATTATTAGAATAACCTTTATTAACCAAATACAATTTTTAATGTTAAATCTAACGGTTTTCACCTATGTATTTAACATTAAACGATTTTGATTATTTTGGTATTAAATGAGTTTCCTTATTTAATTACAACTATTTTTATGTTTTGACTTTTTAGAAAATCCAATCCTATTATAATATCTTTTAACCTATATCATTTTTAGACAATAACTTCTTTTTATATGATATAATCTTGATCATCTATTTTTAAAAGTATTGGATCTAACGGTTGAGAATGTTTTGGCGGTATTTAGAAACAAACTACCATGATAACATCATTAATTTTTCTTAATATTTATAATTTGTTTAAATATTTATTGTTAAAATATAATGTACTCTGTTTTGTAATATGTTAAAGGTGCGGGAACTTTGAACTTTTGAGAAACTAAATTATCAATAAAAATATAATTTACATTATATTCTTACCTTATTTATCCATGGAAGAGAAAAGAAAGTCACGAATTTTTTACATGGATAATTCTATTCAATATAGAAAACTTATTTATATTTGGTATATTTGGTTTAAATTATCAAAATACACCTTTTAGAATTTAAATATAATCCTATTATTAATAAAATACACTTTTTAAATATTTGATCTAACGATTTTCATTTATCTAGTTAAGATCTAATGGTCCTTATTAATTTGGTTATCTACGACCAAAATTTTGGATAAGATCCCTATTATGATTATTATATATAAGGATTTAATATAATAAGGATATCAAGTATATAATGATATAAGTATCTTACTAACTGTTTTTACTTTTAATGTTTCGGTTTTATTTACAGTGTATATAAAATTTTAAAATACATTATTACTTAAAAATTATTAAACAGAATAAAAATTATGTTATGATTATATAAAATTTTATTCTGATATTATTATATTCTTTATCGATTTGAATTTGTTCTTAATTAATTTTGATACTTTTTTGAAAGAAACATAAAATTTCTCTATATTTAAAAGAATTAGTGGAAAAATAAATAAATTGGTGCTACAATAATAAAAAAAATATTTATTAAAATTTAGATACAAACTTTACTATTTGGGCTATATCCTGAGTTTTAGAAATTGAATTTTGACGATTTTACAATCCATGCGAAACTAACGAAATTATCTTTAATTTAATGATGATTTAATAATTATTATCTAACTTGACCAGTTGATCTACTCATAAAATAAACTGAAAAGAAAAGATGGTTAAGAAGTTTTACATAAAGAATTCAATTCAATATAGAAAATCAATTCATAATTGGTTTAAATTATCAAAGCACACTTCTTAGTATTTAAATATAATCCTAACTTTAATCAAATACACATTTTAATATAAGTATTATATTCAAAATTATCGTTTATGAATATGAAACCCTTAATATTTTAATAATATTTTGATATTATCCTTTTATGTTTGTTATATGTAAAATAATATAATTATAATTTGTATTAATCAAATTGTTATGTTACTTCAGAAAAAAAAGTGTTTAAATTTATTCATGTACATGAGTTCTCCACGTAGGGTACACGCGTATCATTGTAATCGATATGAATTGTTATCTTCATATTTGGTTTAATAATTATTATCTAACTGGAACTATACATAAATTCAAGAGAAAATATATTTAAGAATTTCTACATAGAAAAATTTTAAATTATCAAAATACACTTTTTAGTATTTATATATAATTCTATTATTAATCAGATACACTTTTTAATATTAGATCTAACAATTCTCATCGATCTATTTAATATCTAACTATAATTATTAATTTGGTCGTAATCGTACACGGACGATCGATTTTAATTTTTTCTTAAATTGGTTTTAATATTTTATTGAAATAAACATAGAATTTATAAATTTAAAAGAATTAGGAAAACAAATTAAATTGGTGCTACAATAATAAAAATATATTTATTAAAATTTAGATAATAACTTTACTGTTTGGGCTCTATCTTGAGTTTTAGACAACAGATTTTAACGATTTTACAGCCCACGCGAAGCTTACAAATTTATCTTTAATTTAATGATGGTTTAATAATTATTATCTAACTGGAACTATCCATAAACTGAAGAGAAAAGATAATTACGAATTTTTACATAAAGATTTCTATTCAATATAGAAAACCTATTTATAATTGGTTTAAATTATCAAAATACATCTTTTAGTATTTAAATACTATCCTATTAATAATCAAATACAATTTTTTAATATTATATCTGACGGTCCTCATCGATTTGAATATTTATAGTTTTATAATCCAACGGATCGTATACTTTTGGTAGTACAGTGACCGACCAAAGTTTTGGATAAGATCTCCCTTACGCTTATTATATATAAGGAGTTAATTCGGCCAACTCGAGAAAACTGAGGAAAATGGGCCAACTTCACTACAACGGTCTAGATTCGTTTACTCAAATCATTCCCACCTTTTTTATTCTAATAATAATCTTTCTTTTTCATATCTCTCTACAGTATAGGGGTGATCACGGTTTGGGTTAAATCGCATAATTCGTAAAAATTAATTCGATTTTGAACTGATCCGAACCGAAACCAAAGTGTGGTTCGCGGTTTCAGTTCAGCCACTTTATAAAACCGCGGATCGTTTCGGGTTGACAAGAACCCAACTCGCTCTAAATATATATATATATATATTAATTTTATATTTATGATTATATAATATAAAGTAATTTTATCTTATGAATCACAAATTAAATCATAAATTTTATATTAATTTTCGTATCTAATATTTCATTGTTGTAACTAAATTGAACGTTAGTCAGTTACGGTTAATACTTTATTATATAGGAATAATTTTTATTATTTATGCACATTTAAAGAAGAAAATTTTGAATTTCATAAGTATTTTTATTTCCTAATTTTACTAATCAAACTATCTGAGAAAATTTAAATCGGAAAGGTATTAATTTATTTTATAATTTTGTTAACCAAATTTTATCGAGAACCATCAAAATTCGTTAATCTGAACCGACTAAAATCGAACCGAATGATTTGGTTTTGTTGGTTTACGTGTTACAATTTGATTTGATTTTTTCAAGAACCGCTATTTTGCGATTTAATTCTGATTTGATACAAGAACCAAACGGGACCGCGATCACCGTCCTCCATTATATATGTCAATACTGCTCTCCTTATTTTTCAAGTTTGTGTTCATTTTTTTCTTCATATTCTAATACATTGTTATGCTATTATGGCTTTTGACGATCTGAGCAACACTGGCCTCAGTCTTGGCTTGTTTTCTCAGCTTGAACAGCCTAAGAAACAACAATATTTTCAGCTTCATCATCATACGAAAAAAGCGATTTTCTCTCCGGATCAATTGACGAATCTCAGTTTAGCCTTGTGTTCAGATCAAGTGACAAGCAAAAATGGCTTGTCCTTTTTTGCACGCAAAGTGCATGGGGAGTTTGAAAGTGGTACGGTTCTAAATCGACAAGCCTCTTCGATTAGCGTGGTATCGTCTATTTCTTCGAGCGTAAAGAGAGACAGAGATGCAAGCAATTACGAGGATGTGAAAATTACAATCGTAAATCAAATGAAACCGAACATATCAGGTATGTCTCACTCGGAAGAAACGGGAAGCGGGGAGGGTGTGATGAAAATTAAAAGTGTGTACAACTCAAAAGCAACAAGTCATGATGATCGGGAGATTGAGGAAGAAGAAGGTGGTGCAAGAAAGAAACTTAGACTTACTAAACAACAGTCTCTCATTTTAGAAGACAACTTCAAAGAACATATCACTCTTAATCCTGTAATTATCATCTTAATTCCTTGCTAAGTCTTCTAATAATTTCACAAAATATTTTATTTTTTATTTCGTAAGTACTGTTAAGATAATATATGATTCGGTTAAAATCTCGATAAGAATTTAACTAAATTAAGTGTCTCGTCTTGTTATGATGATCAGAAGCAAAAGCAGGCGTTGGCGAAACAGCTAAACTTGAGGGCTCGACAAGTAGAAGTATGGTTCCAGAACAGAAGAGCCAGGTATGCATATACAATATTTTAGGCTAATTTGAGTTCTTTGGTACATCGATCAGTTATTTTTTTGCCATGATCGTCGTAAACCATATCTCCTTCAATTAATAGCCTGGAATGAATTAACAGGACTAAGCTGAAACAAACTGAGGTAGACTGTGAATTGCTAAAGAAGTTCTGCAAAACATTAACAGATGAAAATCGAAAGCTTCAAAAGGAAGTGCAGGAGCTCAAGGCATTGAAGCGTGCAGCGCCGCCATTTTATAAGCAACTGCCAGCAGTAACGCTTAGCATATGCCCTTCCTGTGAGAGAGCTGGTGAGCCTGCACTCAGGCAACAAACCTCTTCCAAGTTTTGCAAGTAATCTTTGCTTCTTTTTTATTTTTGTAAAATTTTGCGAATTCTGAACATGTTTATTAATTAATTATTCCCCTAGCTAGATTTTATATATTCACTAATATCGAAATTTGTATGTATAGATTATGTCAAGATAAATTCAATTCGAGATCCTCGAATATCTATATAAATGAAAATGTTTTTTCATTTGCAATAGTACTCTCTCGTTGCAAACGAGAAATTTGAGATAAGACTAGACTTGACAATTCGTTCGTGTCGTGTAATTTCGTGTTTCGTGTATCTAAATGCTAAACACAAAACCACCCATTAATTATCATAAGACCACACTAGTAGACTCCGAACAAATTCACACATCGAAAAATCGAACTTTAATTGTTTTGGCCATCAATTAGCTCGCTCTCGCCATTCGCCAACTTAGCATCACGCCCGGAGGCTAAACGAGCAATATAATTGCACAAAGTGAGATGCATTATTTTGATTCAATGATAGGAAAAAAGGCATCATAAATTCATCCCATTGAAGCTACAAGTATAAACATTCCCCATCATTTGTAACCAAAATTGGCGACATGCATGATGATGCATGTGCCTAACCATATCTTAATTCTTATCACTCCATTCTTAACTATTTTATTGCACGCTTCAAGTGCATTAGTGCTTAAACAAAATTAGTGATGTTTTCCCGGACGTGGTGAAGGCGGCGTGACAGTTGACACATTTGTTTTAGTATTTAAGTACCTAATTAAGTGGTGTTAACATTTGACAAGTCATGTGTTCCAAGTTGTTAATTCTTTGTTTAGCACTTTAGCTTAAACTTGATTTGATAACCATTAGGGAATTTTAAAATTGTGTACATCTTGATCTTGACAAATCTAGGCAGATTAGTGTTTGTGGTAGCGTCATCTGTGGATATGATAAGTTGATTACGGAAATTGAGTTTAATAATAAAGTGAGTTGAATCATGTCACATTACTGGAGCAAGTATATTGCTGCTGGTTAAAAATATATTTATTCGTAAAAAGTGGGTTACGCTTGTTTGATTGTCACTAGCGTAATGGGCACCGATCTAATTTCTTACCCGAAAATGTTTATATATTGAGACATATATTTTTATAATACTTTTACGATAAGACATATCATTTATATTCATCAAATATTTTATAACTTGATTAGATTTCATAAAATTTGGATAAATATCAATATGAACTTTATCAAATTCAACATTTGTGTATAAAATAAATAAATATTATAGCAAAATTGTCAGGATATAACTGTTAGAATACAATATATGATCCTGAAAAGTGTATTTCTCTAACACCTTGAGCTTTTAGATTGATTGTTTACTCAACATGGTATCAGAGCTCACCAAAAAAATGGGCTTTCGAGTGAGGGGGAATGTAATATCCGTGAATTTTATTATTTGATTAAATGATATATTTAATCTAAAATATTTATTTTGGAATATTGGAATATTATTATATGATATTTAATGTGTGATTATGTGCTAAATGGTGAGTCAGAAGCCCCTTTCGAAAATTTCGTCATTTGGAATTTTCTTCAAATTTGAGCCGTTTTGATAATTCAAGGGCCCCGTTGAAATTTCGTACATTCATTTTTAATTCTTCGTCTTTCGTATTCGAATCGTTATCGAAAGGGTTATGTGATTCTATTTAACCCTACCTATTTGATTCTGCAAATAAATTTCAATTTTTGATCCAAAAAAGGAAAAATCGTTCTGAACCCTAATTGCTTAAGGGGACGGATTTGTCGTTCTATATCAATATTGAAGTTGTTATAGCCCTAGTATTCTTGAGCATTAGTTATATAATGATATATATCAATTTGGATGATCATCAACCTTTTTAACCCCTTATTTTTCGTAAAACGTATTTTTGACCTAATTAGGGTTTTTAAACGATCTAACGAATCAATATCGATCCAAAAATGTTATTTGGGGTATTATTTTTCCAGAAATATAAAAAGACAAATCAGACTTCATAACTCATAGCAAATCTGCAGCAATTATTCATAAAATCCGAAATTCCCAAAAAATTATTTTTGTGTTCTTGATCTTCAATCAATTCGTTCTAAGGGTTATGGAAGTCCAAATTTGAAGTTCTTATACTCAAATCAAAGCTCCAAAAATCTAGTTTCAGAATCTTCCAACCTCATCATCATCTGGTAAGTATTCGATTTTATATTGATTTTACAAGTTTCGAATTATAATTAGGGTTCTTGATTCGATTTGGGGATTTTCATTCTGTTGATTCTCCGTTCAATTGGTTGCTTCTGACATGTTCCTAGGGTTCTAATTAGCATGAATCCATAGTTTAATTTCATGTTTGAGTCGAATTTTTACGGGTTTTGATTTCGGGTTTTGACCCGATTTCTTCTTTCAATTCGTACGTTCTTGATATTGATCTGACATTGTTTTTTGATAAAGGGCTTTTATTGTGTGAGTTATAAGCTTCATTTTGGTATATTAATCTTTGAGTTTCATGTACGGAATAGGTAGATCGGGTTTCCGGCCGAGGTCGTCGCCGGAGAATTCTTTGAACGAATTCTGGGCACGATTCCGGCTAGAGACAGATGTTTTGATGTGTGGGTTTTGTTTGGCTTCAAAAGGCGAACAAAAGCCCTCTGGTTTGATTTATGTTTGGACGGAATCGAAGAATTCCGGCGGCCGGAGACCGGTCGGATTCTGGAAAACCCAGAATCCGGTGGGTTGTTCTTGGCGACCCGGAATTGTTCTTCCCGACCCGTTTACCCAATTTTTCGACCCGGTTTCAATCTTCAAAACCCTAATTCATTTTCCGAAAACTGTTTTTGGATTTTATTTTTAAAATTAATTCGAAAATAGTTTAAAAACTTTAAAAATTCATATTTTTATTTTAAAAATATATTTTAATATCAGAAAAATTCTGATAAATTATATTTATTATTTTAAATCCGAAAATTGATTAAACTTAATTATTTTTAATTAATAACTAATTTATTAATTAATTGGTTAATTCTTTTAATCAATTAATTCTTAAAAATTAATTATTAATTGGATTTAATTAATTAAAAATTCAGTTTAATTATTTTCAAGCCTATTTATTTATTTAAAAATAGTTTGAGTATTTAAAGAGTGTCAATTAATTTTATTAATTGATTTATTTGCATTTAAATGTTTATATTGGATTTAAAAATCCGATTTTTGATTTAAAAATTAATCGTGACTTATCTAAAATTCAAATAAGTTTCGTATGATGTTTTAAAAATGTTTATAAGTGCTATATGGTTCATATTAATTGTGTGTTGTGTTTTATAGTCTGTATATGCCCGTACTAGGGCAAATATCTGAGTTTTAAATATCGTAAATTATATCGGACGTCCGATACGTAACCGGTTACTTGTTTAAATGTGATTATTGATTGAATAAGTGTCGAGAGTAGAACGAAAATAGTTAGACTTATTGTGATGAGTTGTTTAATTATAGAATCGAGTTCCCGGAGCAAGGGAAAGGGAAAAGTAGAGTGAGCAGAGTCGATCCGACAGCAGCTTAGACCAGACAAGTATCTGTGCCTTTACTTGTGATAAAAATGTATTATTGTCTTGATTACTTGAATACCGTTATCCCCAGAACAATTCAAATTATCAATCCTTTAACCGTATTTGGACAACTGATTCCATTTCCTTAGAGTTTCTTGATTCTTTGATTTGATCTGCATCGGAAACCCTTATTTCCAATTCACTTGATTATTGTTTACCACCTATTGTTATTGTTTATCATCCTTTGATTATCATTGACAACCATTGATTATTTGACTTCCATCTTGACTATTGATTACGGTCATTGATTATCGACTACAATTATTGATTCCCTTATTGAATGAGTACACCGTACCATTGAAATTACTCCATGATTGTTTCTCGATCTTCATTTGATACTGAACAGTTGAAGCTCTTTTGCAATTACTATACATTCAGTTTATCTTATTGAGCATGTTATTGTTTATACCCTATTATAGATTTGGCATGTGTTTTTAAAAATGGACCAGTAATTGGTCGGGCCATATCCATGGTCAGAATAACTTAAGGCCCAAATTGGCCTAGGATCCAGTAGAGGACTATGACATGAGCTAGTCCGGGGTTGATGCGTGGCTGGTCAGCAGCACAACCTTTGATTTGAATAAAATGTATAAGCCAAATTCTAATTCTTTTCTTCCATTGTTATTGATACAAAGCATGTGTTAGCTAAATATTGTTGATTCTGATATCATAAATTCATATCCTTACAACTGTGATAGAAATGATTCATTGATGTTTGCTGAGCAATTTTGGCTCACTCTTGCTTGTTGTTTTCTAACCCTATTCCAGTGAAGCGAGAGTATGAGTCGACATAGCGTGACCGATAGTTCACCAGCAGCCAGGAGAGCCCCTCGTGTCATTGTCATTGGCAGGGTAGTTGTTGTTTTGCTTTTCTAGATTAGATGTCTAGATTTGAACTTTGGTTGTGATGTAATAACTCTGATAAAACTGGTATTGTATTAATAAAAGATTGTAGTAGCTTGTGTTCATTGCCATAATCTGGATGCGGTCTTGGTCAAGGGGTATTTGTGTCTTTAAATATATTATGCATGTGTTAAATAGTATTCCGTTGGTCGGATGACTCCTCAAATCTGTACCCCGGGTTTGGAGGGCGTCACAGGGAGTGTTAGAATACAATATATGATCTTGGAAAGTGTCTTCCTCTAACATTTTGAGGTTTTAGAGTGACCGGTTACTCAATAATAACATAGGTGTATGTAAACTTATGTGATTTTAACATAGTTGGAGTATATTTGTAAAAAATCGATATATACGTAAGGATGAGACATATTACGAAATTTATTAATATTATGTAAAAGTCATCCTTGCGGTGTCTCACTCATTATTTTCATATATTTTTATACATATTTATATACTTTTAAACTCCGATGTTTAGTTATAGTGTAATGTTTATTACACAATATTGAAGTTCTACTTTAAAATTTTGGTAAACTAAAATATTTTTTATCTTATAATTTCGAATTACTTTTTATCTCAAATTTAAATTTTCACAAATATTTTTATCAATGTAAAATATTACTAGACTACTTTAATGACATGTACATCTACATGATATCTAAGATCAATTTTTTTGATTTCATCATATATTGATCTAAGTACATGTTGTAACTCAACCATTATAGATTATATTGATCAATTTACTATATTATATAAAAATTCATATTACCGTACTTTATTTAAATTATAGTCTAACTGGTCATTGTTATTACAGTATTGCAATTTTGTGATTAAAAAAATCATATCTTTTTTAATTTAATATTTAATATTAATTACGTTATTTTAGATATATAACATAAATCCTATTTTTAGAGTTGTAATTTTTTTTAATCAACTCAATTATTTTGGTATTTGTTTAATATTTATATTTTTAGACCAGCCATACATTTAAATCACTAAAAGTCTAAATAGTTGTTCGACCAAAAATCTCTAATAATATGACTCACATCTTGAAAATTTTATAAACCTAGAAATTATGTGATGCAATCATTTATTATGTATAATTTGATAAATAAAATTAAATCTCTTAAAATCAAATTTTTTTTATTTCAATAATTTATTATCTACATTGAGACGAATGTATATAAATTCATATTTTTCTTGGACTCGGTTAAATTTAATTGTAATCTTGTATTATTTTAAAATTTTATTTTTTATATCAATCATTTAATATGGCAAAAGAGAATTATATATTATGCGCAATCCATTAAAATATTATTTGTAATTATATACTATGAAATATTCTAAAAATAATATAAACCAACGTTTTATTTACTCAAAGATAAAAATTAAGGAAAATATGGGAGAAGTGGAAAAATGTGATTTATCTAATAATATTATTAAAGAAAACTCAAAAAAAAAATGTAGCACAATGTTTATGGTATGAGTTTGATCAGATAAGGTTAGTGGTTTGATTCCCAATACCAATATAATTTCATCTACTTTTTGCATAAATATAAAATGAGTGATAATTTTTGTAATTTTTTAACATATAAGGGTAAAATCGTAAATTCAATTGTTTAAATTAACAAAAGAGAATTGTAGATTATGTTCAATCGAATAAAAATATTTTTTTTAATTATGTACTGTGTAATATTCTAAAAATAATAATCCCTCTGTCCCAACCAATTCTTTACACTTTCATTTTTGGGATGTCCCTATCAATTCTTTACATTTCTAAATTTTTCAAAAGTAGTAAATTTTTACAATATAATAATCAACTACTTCCACTACTTTCCTCCACTATACTCACTTTATATATTAAATATTAATTTGTCCCACTATTAAACTTACTTTTTTTATTTTATTTTCCTCTACTTTATTGGTTTTTCTTAACACCTGTGCCCAACTCAAACGTAAACAAATGGGTGAGACGGAGGGAGTATAAATCAATATTTATTTACTCAAAAATAAAAATATAAAAAAATGGGAAAAGAGGCGGTTTATCTATTGAAGATAAACTCAAAACATAGTGTCGCACAATGGTTATGGTGCGTAGAAGAGGTGACATTTTTATAATTTTTCAAAAAATAGAGGCAGAATAGTAATTTCACAATCAAATGACATTTTTTGTGCTTGTGTTGAGTTTTAATATACAGGTAATAGATAGATTGGTGGGAATTATATGTATGTTCCTTACTGTCCTAACTAAATAAATTAAAATTTTAACAATAAAAAATTAATGACGGTATTAAAATTTCCAAAGCTTAATTCAGTTGAAATGGCTTCATCAAACACTTGAAGTTCTTTAACCTGTCAAACCATTGTCTTCAAAACGCAGTTAAGTTGATATGGCCTCATCAAACACATAACACACAGTATATTCTATAATCTGCTAAACGATTAGTCCTCTAATGACTGATTAATTACCACCAAGTTTTAGAGCAGTTACCGAGTGAATGGTCTTCTGTCTGTGAATATACAAAATTCATTCCAGCAAAATTTAATTATTAAATGCAGATCAAGTGACTATCTCTTGGTCTCTAATTCACATTGTCGTATGATAATAACAAGGTCCTGATTAGTTAAAAATCAGTTAAAAAATGATCTTCTACCTTACAATTCTTTTAACTGGACAAGTGGACATTAACACTTAGATTGTCTTCTAAAGACAAATCATTTGCCTCTTAATGAATTAATTAATCGCAAGGGAGCTGTAGAGTGTTGGCCAGGTGGAGGACTTTGGTTCTCAGAATAAATAGACGTCATTCCTTGAAGGAAAACCAAACTAGGCGTATAATTGAAGCAGTCCCAGCAGCTAATAGCTTCAGTACCCGGAATGCACTCAATCTCATCACCGTACTTGAAACCCTGTTGCAATTCCCGAAAATGCCAAAAATGTTCGAATGGTCCGAAACTGTACATCTTACTCCTTACACCACCGCAACCCTTTTCCTCATCCAAGGAATATATATCGAGCTTACCAGTTGTACGATATTCATGTGCCATTAAAGTAAGAAGGTCCTTCATATTCACAACTTTAAATCTCTCTTCATTACTAAAATTACAGCAAAACTTAGGCAACAACTTGAACTTGTTACTTGTAGAATCAAACTTCAGTGCAGTCAGAGCTAATCTAATCGTGTTCTTATCGGCCAAGAATGTAATACAATGTGTCCAATAAGTACAATCCTTTACCATGGTATTTGGAGAGCGTGCATGATTAAATTCTGAAACAAGAATTTCATAATCATTGATATATACCCACCTTTTCAGCCACAAAAGCATGTCGCCATATCCACAAGACACCACCAAAGCATCACAGTCGCCTCAAGCTACCGCTAACTCAAAGACTACAAGCATGTCACCATCTCCACAAGATACCACCATCAAAGCATCACAGTCTCCTCAAGTTACCGCTACCTCAAAGATCACAACATGCCGCCATCTCCATCTATTTGAGATACCGATATCCCGAAAAGTAAATTACAAGCAAAGCACAAGTCTCAATAAAGCAACGGCCGTCAGCATCACACCATACCGAAAGGACGCTCAACTGTAGACAAAAAGTACAACCACTCAACAGTAGCATGACATAAAGTATGGACATACTGCACAAGGTAAAGTCATACCTTACACTGTGGTTACAGTGTACGCCACCTAGGCTACAGTGTGCGCCACCTACGCTACAGTGTAATGATGATCACACTATAAATACCACACTTTGACACAGAAACAAAGGGGGGCAAAAACTCTCACAAACGACTGAACTCTTAGACAGAATCATACAATCACATTCAAACTCTCACATACACAAAACTCTCTCTTTCTCTCTCTCTCTCTCTCTCACACACACAAAACACAGACACGTGAATACTCTATCTGATATTTACTGCACTTCACACTCCTTTGCTCCGATCACTAATTATCACGCCGGAGGTGCTTGACGGCCACTACCCTCGGACAAGCATTGTTTTGCAGGTTCCCCTCCACAGGTTGCAACCGCCACCGGAACAGTGTAACGCCTAAGCTGACATCACAAGTCACTACCACCACCAGAACAGTAAAAGGAGCAGGAGGACAAGTGTAGCACTTATCATTTGACATCACATTCCAGCATTTTTTAGATCAAGGATGATCGTTAAGTCCCG
Organism: Heracleum sosnowskyi; assembly: GCA_030848705.1. NCBI lineage: Eukaryota > Viridiplantae > Streptophyta > Magnoliopsida > Apiales > Apiaceae > Heracleum > Heracleum sosnowskyi. The sequence goes on along the minus strand of CM061235.1, from coordinate 156,925,750 downwards.
CCAGGTCCGGTATATCCTGCACCGATGCAGGGCATCAACTATGTTCAAAGATTCTAAGTCCCTACAAACTGTGGTCCGGGTTATCCTGCACCATAGGAGGGCGTCAACTGTGCTCGAAGATTCTAAGTCCCTACAAACTGTGGTCCGGGTTATCCTGCACCATATGAGGGCGACAACAATGCTCGAAGATTCTAAGTCCCTACAAACTGTGGTTCGGGTTATCCTGCACCATAGGAGGGCGACAACTATGCTCGAAGGTTCTAAGTCCCTACAAACTGTGGTTCGGGTTATCCTGCACCATAGGAGGGCATCAACGGTCCATCAAACGACATCAAGTATCTAACTAGTTCCTATATCAAGAGGACACCTATCAACTTCTCAGAACCTGTCAATCAAGAACATCAACAATCAAAGCAAGCCACGAACAACCAAAATGAACTAATTCTCTAGAAGCAAACAACAAGAACAAAGAACAAGTTATAAGTTCCAGACAAGCAAGTGATAAGTCCTAAAAGAGCAAGCTACAAGTTCTAAACAAGCAAGCGAATAATCCTGAAAGAGTATACGACAAAAAACAACAATTTCAAAGATGCAAGCAACAAAAACAATCAATCACAAACAAAACAAGCGACAACTGTTAAAGGAGCGCGCAACATAAGCTACGAACCTCAAAAGGCAAGCGGTGTAAACAAATCTAAAAAAATCAAGACAAAATAGAGCACGAAGTAAAGCAACATACACATCTCTCAAATCAAAGCAACAAGCGAATCTCTCAAAGCAAAGTCAAATCGAGGGGTGTCACTCACCTCTCATCACAAACAACATACAAAATAAAGCAAAATTCAAATCGAGGGGTGTCGCTCACCTCTCAGCACGAGCAACATGCAAAATAAATCAAAATTCAAATCGAGGGGTGTCGCTCACCTCTCAGCACAAGCAACATGCAAAATAAAGCAAAAGTCACATCGAGGGGGTGTCGCTCACCTCTCAGCACAAGCAACATGCAAAATAAAGCAAAAGTCACATCGAGGGGTGTCGATCACCTCGCAGCACAAACAACATGCAAAATAAAGCAAAAGTCAAATCGAGGGGTGTTGATCACCTCTCAGCACAAACAACATACAAAATAAAGCAAAAGTCACATCGAGGGGTGTCGTTCACCTCTCAGCACAAGCAACATGCAAAATAAAGCAAAAGTCAAATCGAGGGGTGTCGCTCACCTCTCAGCACAAACAACATGCAAAATAAAGCAAAATTCAAATCGAGGGGTGTCGCTCACCTCTCAGCACGAGCAACATGCAAAATAAATTAAAAGTCAAATCGAGGGGTGTCGCTCACCTCTCAGCACAAGCAACATGCAAAATAAAGCAAAAGTCACATCGAGGGGGTGTCGCTCACCTCTCAGCACAAGCAACATGCAAAACAAAGCAAAAGTCACATCGAGGGGTGTCGATCACCTCGCAGCACAAACAACATGCAAAATAAAGCAAAAGTCAAATCGAGGGGTGTCGCTCACCTCTCAGCACAAACAACATACAAAATAAAGCAAAAGTCACATCGAGGGGTGTCGTTCACCTCTCAGCACAAGCAACATGCAAAATAAAGCAAAAGTCAAATCGAGGGGTGTCGCTCACCTCTCAGCACAAACAAAATGCAAAATAAAGCAAAAGTCAAATCGAGGAGTGTCGCTCACCTCTCAGCACAAGCAACATGCAAAATAAAGCAAAAGTCAAATCGAGGGGTGTCGTTCACCTCTCAGCACAAGCAACGTGCAAAATAAAGCAAAAGTCACATCGAGGGGTGTCGCTCACCTCTCAGCACAAGCAACATGCAAAACAAAGCAAAAGTCACATCGATGGGGTGTCGTTCACCTGTCAACACAAGCAACATGCAAAATAAAACAAAGTCACATCGAGGGGTGTCACCCACCTCTCAGCACGTCTCAACACAACATACAAAATAAAGCAAAGTCAAATAGAGGGGTGTCGTTCACCCCTCAGCACACTGATATGCAGGTATTCAATGAGCTACAAGCAAAAAAGACAAAATATCTATAAAGGAGCAAGCGACTAAGCAACAAGCAACACAAGCAACAACTTTTAGAGGAACAAGCAACAAAAGCAACAACGAACACTTCAAAACCAAGCAATATGCAATTCTCTCAGTGTAAAGCAACAATCAACTATCTTAAAGTAAAACAGCAGTATACAAGGTAATATAGCGATTCACAAATCAACAAAGCAAACATCAACATGGAAAACGACACCCATCTAATCAAACATCAACATAACGTACGACACCTAGCAAATCAAACACATCAACATAGCGAGTGTCATCATTTATCCTTGTGAGATCTTGAGCCTGATATGTGATTGATACATTTTATATCAATCGATTTTTATTATTGTGTGTTGTTCATCATTTAGCATGTTGCTCTAGAACTTGCTTTAAACCTTATTGAGACTACGTGGTATGTGTATGCATGAAAAGGATAAAAGCACTAGGATTAACCGAATTTACCTAAACAGTACCTGTGAATTATATCCTTCGTAAACCCCCTTGAGCCTTTTATCCGTTCTTTTGATATATCGACACTCTAAATTCTTGAGCCTACTTGTTTATTCTTGTCTTGATTTACTAGTAGAGCATTTTGATTCATTTGAGGGTTGGTGAATACATAGTGTGGGGATTTCTTTGTTAAGGTGGGATATTTTGGTGGGATTTGGCATATGATTGGCTGATTGTTTCTTTATTTAGTTTGTGAAAAGAAGAAGATGTTATGTACTCCTTTGAGACCGATGGGTGACAAATGCAATGTCATATGAAAGGGACGATCCATGTACATGTGCTGGTATTAAGTGCAATTATATTGGTGACTTTTCACTGACCTTGGTTACTGGAGAATTACTTGAGTTTGAAAAAAAAGAATGAGAAATGAGAAGATCAAATAGAGTTTGTGTTCATTGGTTTGTACAATATGAAATGGGAAAGTACATGGTAATGTGCTTGGGGCTTAATAATTGTGAGAGATTGATCACCTTTTACATGATCAAAATTTCATTTTGAGTGTTTTAATTGAAAATAAACATTATGTTCTATTAGTAGTCAAGTTAGCCACTTGTGAGCCTTTTTATTTATTCCCTACCTCTTACCTCAACCACGTTAAAACCTTTAACAAAGACCTTTTGATTTGTTGCATGCATGTATACAGAGTAGTGGAGATTTGGTGGTCAACCAAGCATATGGTAGCACATGACTTTATTGATTGAACTTGAGCGAATACACTTTACCTATACACTTGAGTGATTTGAGAGTTTTGTGAGTTTTTTTATCCAAACATGTTACTTACCAAATGCGGCATTGATAACTATTTCATGATATTTTTTTGTCTATTCAGACTTTGTGCGCTTACTTGGATAGTTTGGTACGAATGATGTGCAAAAGAAAAGACATTCAAAATTTTGTAATTGATGTTTACTTGTGTGGAGTACTGTGATTTGTTACATACTTGAGGCTTGGAAGAAAAAAATGGATTTTGTGGGTAGATTCACTATAAACACTCACGAGACAACTCGTCCTACTAGGGCTGTCTAGGGGTTTAACAGCTTATTGGAAGATACTTCATGTTTTTTGATTTCAGGTCATACAAGAAATACCCACCGGGTTCACGAAATAATAATTCATTACCGAAGCCAAAACCTTGAGACAAAGACCACATGCATTGCCCTTGAAAATCTAAAGGTCCGACTTTTTAAATTGGATTCCAAACACCTGATTTTTCATCCTCCAAACAAAACACATCTATTACTGGAGAAGCTCGTCTTTTGTTTTCATAAGCCAATACACTTAGTTTATTATTGATATTCATCAGTTGATAGCTCGCTCCACCGTCATGAATTCGATAAGTATGAAATTGAGGTAAAGATTTGAACGAATCGTCAGCGACATCAAATTTTATAATAGACAATAACAAGAATTGGTCATCACTTGAGTGTTTAGTCCAATACGGACAATCATTAAGTAAAACCGTTGGAGTTTGAGACGAATCATTCACAAATAAACTATCAAGAACCGTCACATCTTTCCATGAATTTTTCGTAAAAGAGTAAAGAATCCCATAATTCGATTCAAGACGTTTATAGCAAACAACCACTTCATAATCAGCACTACCAAGATCAAAACAAAGCCCAACATTATTAATATCATTAAGATCAAGATTGACATTACCCAGATCATTAACAAGATTCGGAGGAAGCGAAAAATGAATAGATTTACGCATAGTAGTGTTCTTCGACATAGCAACTTTTCTTTTCCTCTCAGACATACTTTTTGTCTCCTCTTCTATTGTTGTAACTTATAATGATTTTTAAGCTCTATATTTTAATAGAAACCCTAAACCCCGAAAAGAGGGACATTCTCAATTTATAACGGAACGTTCGGCTTCTTCAACTATAACGGAGGGTGGTCGGATTTTCCCGTGCTCTTTCATATTTGAATTCTCCTATTCTTTTTTATTTGTAATGAAATGAAATGAATATTATCTTTTTTATTTGTAATGAAATGAATATTATATTGTTTATTTATTCCTTTTTTTGAATAATAATTGAGATGTAATTATATGTACACTTTCTATAATTCTTTGTAAACTGTCCACCCACTTTTATGCAACTTAAGTACTTTTTACGGAACAAGTATTATTCAAAATGAGTACTTTTTATTGAAAACTTATTTTGATAACAAAAATAACTCTTATTTAAACATTGTTCTCGAGTGACAAGCAATTAATATAGTAATATAAATTATAATAAAAGGAATTAATATAATTTATATTTTTAGTTAATTTTATATTTTTATTTATTCTTAGTATTTAATTATAAATTAAAAATTATAAATTAATAATAACAATCATTTTTTAAAAAATAAATAAACAAGAATAATTGAATTTGATAATAGGATATATTCAATTTTTTAACAATTAAAATATTAACAGAGATTTAAGTTTTGATTCCGGGAATAAATATTACAATCAAACATAATTAACATTTCGAATTAAAATAATAGCATATGTTTGACTTCTATTAATAATATATTAAAAATTAATTATATCATTAATTTAAAATATATAAAATTTTATTTTAAAGCGTATCAATTATTTATAAATATACTTTATTTTAGTTCTAGTACTTTCAATTTACCTAATAAAATTATAATTTATTGTTTTTGTTAAAAATTTTATTAAATTATTTAATAAGAAATTAAAACATTAAAACATTAAAACAAGTGCCGAATGATAAAGTACAGCTAAATTAAAAGGCCGAAAGGCCTCATCCGTGCTCCCACGTAAAAGGCCCAACTTAAAATTTATGAGAAGAACAAATCCAACAACTGTTGTTCGTCTCCCTCAAATTTTGAGTCCAGGGTCAGGCAAGTATGACCCGTTTTTGTAAATAAATGTTGGACCCAAAGAAAAATAATTGTTATTTAAATTAAATAGAAAAAATCTAATTTTTTCAGAGAATAACGAACAAAAGTGAAGAAAAGGGGTCATTCACGTTTCACTAACCAGACAAATGAGAATGATAATGTACTTGGGCCGACAAAGGGAGTTCCATTTCATGTAGTCTTATTTTAGAGTAAATAAACTTGGGCCGACAAATTGAGTTCCATTTCGTGTAGTCTTCCATGTAATGGACCTCGACTGACGAAAAACCTACACTTCCAAGTAAATCACAGTGGGCTTTAAGATCGGACTTCTTAGAGGATCCCCAATTGCGTTGGCTAAATTGATCGGATATAATGAAATTAATTAATAGTTGGCTAAAATTTGTTGAATTTATGTACTCTTTGTATATTTTTGTAAATTCATGTATATGATATTATGTGTAAATCATATTTTCTTGATTATTTGTATAGGTGATAATGTTTTGGTATATAATATGATATATATCCATGAGTTCTTTGTTTTGTCTATTGTGTTCGTATGACTACTCTGATTTTGTATGTATACTATATAAAGTCTGAATTCTTGTAAAAATTATATCAGATTTGTTATTTGTCATAATTTTATGAGATTAGACTTTCTGAAAAGGTATTTGAATTATCAACGACTTTGATTCTTTGTGGTTTTCGAAATTAGGTTTGTAAATATGAGTTTTTCTGAGATTTATTGATCAGCCGGTATGTTTTTGAAGCTGAGATGTCTAACTTTGAAAATTCGTAATAAATTGAGTTTTTATGCTAATTTAATGAGTAATATCAATATGGAAAGTTATTTTCATGTTCTGTGTTTCTTGTTTACACTCTCTCCTGCTATATTATGTTATTTGGATGTCATAAATAGCATAACACTAAAGAAATCAGGGGCTGATTCTGTTATGCAGACCACAAATGTCTATGCTCTGAGTTCGTTACTTGTCCGTTTTTAACTAGTCTTATCATTCTGGAAAGTTCTCGGAATCTTCTACATTTTTCTTGTTTTGTACTTTTTCAGATAAAATCATTTTCATAGAGTAAATTGCCAAATTTCAGATCTGGTTAGGATTGATTTTGTTAACAATAGTCTATTTTGCAAGATATTTTGATGTTTGATGTTTGGATTATTCTTTGAGTAAATTATATGTAAACGTCGCATGAGTTCTATTGAGTTGTGTACTTGTTTGCTGTATTTGACTGTTAATAGATTATAAGATAATATTAAGGATTTGCTGTGATTTTCTTTTCAGGGTGCGACATCGGTATCGAGTTAAGTGACTTTTCGTTGTTCACTAATATTATCAAATCTGTTTTTATTCGGTTATTTTATTATATTCGAAATAATGATTTTTGAAAATTGTGATATCGAAAAGAGAATTTAGAAAATATTTTTATAGAATTCCCCAGTTTTAGTTGCGCATCGAATCATAGAATCCGGTCATTGGATAGTGTGACATATTGAACTAGTTTACGCACGTTCCGGAACACATAGATACATTGTCGAGTAAGACTTAACAAAGTTGCCTAAATTGATCGGATATAATGAAATTAGTTAATATTTGGCTAAAATTTGTTAAACTTATGGACTCTAATTTAATTGGCTATAATGGTTGGCTAAATTTTAAAAATTGCATGTTGTTATTATTTCAAGTTGTTAAAAATGAAATATATTATTTATTTAAGACTTTACTAACAAAGTTTTATGTATAATTTTTTTTTAAGACATGCTAAGAGCATTTCTAATGGGGTTGGCTAAAATACTATAAAATAGTGATTGGCTAAAATTTGTCAAACTTGTAACGTAACGTGCTCCAATGGTATTGGCTATAAATATTAAATTTATATGTACAGTTTTGTTACAGCTTTCGATAGTTTCGACAAATTTAGTAAATGTCAAATATAATTTAGCAAATTGAGTATAATTTACCTAAAATTTTTGCATAATTGGAACTTCATATTTTATATAAATTATGCCACCAAGATTTTTTTTTTTTAAGAATTGTCCCATTCGAGAGTCTCTAACAAAGCGTTGAGCTAACGGTTTTCACCGGAAATGCTCTGAGGTTATGTTTAGTTATTGTATACATGAAGAGATAATTACGGTAACAGTTAAAAGTGAATTAGTTACAACTTTACAAGCGACAAGAGTTCAGTGGGGAGATAAAGGAAGTGCATACTGTGCTTATTAGGATGCTAATCCACGATCTAATCAAATCTGATTAAAGCTAATAAAGTTACAGTGATTACATCAGAATAGTTCTTAACAATCATTCAAGAAAATTAATACAAGAGTTGTCTCTTAAACAATCATCATAACGTGTAAATTCAGGAATACATTGGTTAATAACTTTACAATTCAACAATAGAATAAAATGCAAATGCACATAAATATAGAAGAATTTGTGCTATATAGAAAAATCATTGTGCTGCCCTAACATTATTATTAGATTATAATTTTTTAAACATTATGAGTTATATGCTAGCAATGCATATAAGTTAAAAATTATTTTTCAATTAAAAACTTAATTAAGGATATTTGCAGTGAAAATTATTTTTACAAGCTAATTCAAATTGGGCCAATCACAATCTATAATAAAGTTAGATGAAAATGTTAAAAAATTAAATTTGAACTCTTAACCAGTGTTCTAAAAGTCGGCGATTAATCGCTAGACGGCGGACCACCGAACTGATTAAGCGAAAATCGGTTAATTAATCGTTTTTCATAAAAACGGTCAAAAATCGGCTGAATCGGTAAAAAATCGGATTAATCGGTCAAAAATCGGGTTAATTATTAAAAACTAGTAAAAAATAGTTAAAAAATAAATAAATTAAAAGGTATAAACTTGATTAAACAATAGGAAAAACATTATTTTTGTACATATAATTATAATTTTAGATGCCTAAATCACAAATTCTCTTTAGTTTTCCTCTTAAATTGATCTCTAATTGAAAAGTAAAACCTTCAAAATTTTATTTATTACAATTATATAATATTTTTAACATATTTGCATAAATATATGACAATAACATATGTTTAGTTGAAATAACGAAACAATTTTATAATTGTATATAAAAAATATTATTAAATTTATTCCGATTAATGATCCGAATAATCATTCTGATTAATTCCCGATTATCCGATTAATCCATGAACGATGTTTTCACCGATTAACTCTGATTCCCGCTTTTTACAATACTGCTCTTAACCCAAGTAAACTGGCAACGTCCCTTCGTGAGAATCAATGAAGAGTTGGAAATTGGTTAAGCACTCACTGACTCACATATGCAGGATTTGTATCATTCGGCCATTTATCGCCAAAGACCCTGAGGAAAATTGTAACTATCTATTCGCGATAAATTATACTCTCTTCATCTCGTTTGATTATATATTTTCGTCTCGTTTGATTATATATTTTCGGAAAAGTTATAAAATTATATTTTATATACATCTTAAAATCTGTGTCATATAATAAAAAAAAATTGTATAGAAATGAGTGAAATGAAGAGAGTACCGAATAGATTGGCTATTCGCGATAAATTACAGAAAAGAGGTCAAAATTCATTTTTCAGTTTTTGTTGAAAAATATAGGTGAATTAATTGATTTGGTAAAATCAATTCCGGTTTTAAATCCGGATTTTTTTGCCAATAACACGATTAATTAGCTTCACTAATTAATTAATGAAATTGTCACCGCTATAATTGATTAACGCGGTTAATTAATTATGACAATTGTGTAGCGCACAAGTTTTTCTAGTCTATATATACTCTTGTAGATCATTAAAATTATTTATTCGAAACACATCCTTCTCTATGCACATCTCTATTCTCTTTCTCCGGTAATAGTTTATTGTTCGTCTCAAGCTCACTAAGAGTGATGTTATTCAACAGTCTCATTGTAAACCGTTTTATCTTGGGAAGCAATTCGCTCGCACATACAGTAAGGGTTAACACGCTCGGTTCGGTTTTGTTCTGTATCTCATACTTTTGTTTGTTTTATTTGTCTATTATTTGCATACACCAATTATTCACGCACACGTTATTTTATATACTAATATCACGTATTGTCTGTACCGTTCAAGAATTGCCAACAATGGAGAAGCAGTAGGCTAGTTAAATGATTCGTGATTGGGAGGAACCATCACCCTTTTTTCAATCCAGACCTATGACTTTGCTGTACAGCCAGATTACTCTATGTACCATATGTGTTTATTTTGACTTTAAACAGTGTATAAAATTAAAGTAATTTAAGGTGACTAAAAATAGCAGGAAGAATAAAATATACCCTTGCTATACTTTCTATAGAATCAGACTATTTTTTAACTACAAAGTAATTACTGTTAAATATTTTAAGAGTCTTTTAAAATTTTCTCTAATTTTTTAAAATTATAAGCTGATTATTCAACGATAAATAATGCAGAGCAAACGATTATTATAGTAAATCATACCTAAACTTTAGATGGTAAATATAAATGATGAGCCCCATTTATTTACACTAAAAACCCTATATTTTGAAAAAAATTCGTAATATTGTTTACTGCAGAGAAGTTCCCTTACTTAATATGGTAATGAAAACTCGATTTTGAAAGAAATTTCGAGATCATTGAAAACACTTAAGATTTTAAATGAACCAATTACTTATCCACTTTTATATTTGTATTAATCAGTAACTAAAAACTTCATTAAAGATAACATGCATTCATGTTTCTTTTAATATAAATGAGGAGAATACACTGAAGATGTGGATAGCGTAACTACGAATATTACGGGAGCGTTTGGTTCATAATTAATTAGTATGATTAATAAGATTCGGACTCAAATTCAAATGTTGATGTTTGGAATGACAATTTAACGATTGGGTACATGAACTTCATTTCAATTAGACGGTAATCATACTCTCCTTCTTTCTTAAAATATCATATCATTTTCATTTACCCCATCCCAATATCTCTCATTCTCATTTTCATTCTGATTTTCATTAACAATTCAAACGTGCTATATATTTTTATTTTTTTTAAAAAGAATAAAAAACTTTGATATTTTTTATATTCATGTTATTGGTTCTTTCGAATTCCTAACGTGCCCTACATTTTTTGTTTTAAAAAACTTGGAGAGCCATTTGAGTGATGAGACCCATAATAGCTGCACAGCTTGCACTCTGCATACAATTTACAAATGTGTAAACTGTATACATATTAGTTGGAAGCTGGGATCCCCAGCAGCTTATAATAATAATTTGTCATTTGTGAACAATCATATTTTCTTGTGGGTACCAAAACCCTAAAGTAACAGAACGGGCCCAGAAATCACATCAACTGAAAGACAGCCACTATCTGCTTGCTTCTGGGTGATGGGTAGATAGGCACACTCCTAACTATTCCTAAACACAAGTGTAATACTAAATACTGTTGATGTAGCAATAAATATGTAAATCTAAAAAATAAAAACCCTCGCCAAACCTTACATATTTTGGACCCCTTTATTTCCGAATATTATGCTTCCGTTTTCTTAGTTCACCTAGGGAACCGTACATGCACTGGACATGGAGTGTAGACGGGGGGAGTCTATGCGGTTTTGACAATATTTGGGAGAGGGAGAGAGATGGGAGAGAGAGAGATTCAGCAGCAGCAGCAGGATGCCTGTGTACAATTCTTGTGTACATTGGAAACTAGCAACATCCCTGCTTAATCTTCGCGCGACCCGAACTATTCAGGTCCCACCACCGCACTACCTAATAAATACCCACAACACCCCCCGGCCCCATTACGGACACTTTGTTTCTTACCGTTTCAATATATCCTAGTTAGGGTTCTATACTTCTATGATCTATCTACAACGTTTATCGATCGATTTTGTTACAACTCTGAATTGCATCTAAAATAATCATGTCTGTACTAGTCAAAAAATTTAATACACCGTTTACTGATCGATTTTTTTTACAACTCTAAATTAACTGAATTATCATGTCTGTTGATAATAATATAAATAATACTAATGATAAACATGAAAGTATTTGAAAAAAACATTTAAGACGTTTAGATTCTCATGATAAATTGATCTCAGATACTAATGATATTTTATGGTAACATAATTTTTGAAATTTACCTCCGTTTGCTGTTGATGTTACACACAGCAAATGTTCTTTTGCTGAAAAGTAGATAAAATTATGTTCGGTAATTTTCGAACACAATTAATTTTTGAAGAAGGGTTTTTCATTTAAAAGCTGTTTTAAAGAAAGCGAATTTCATATTTTCAAATTAAATTATTTTTCCTGTATAAAATATAACCAAAAATATTGTTTTTAATATTTCTAAAAATATGCATATATAAAAAGATGTAGTTTATTGAATTTCATATTAAAAATATTTATAATCATTATCATAATATATTATAAAATTCAATATTGGCATTAAAATGAAATATTAAATTTAACATGAATTGAGAAATGAAAATATATTTTTATATAATAATATAATTAATAAAAATTTGTGTTGATGGTGCTCTTGTTATAAGACCAAGATTTTATTCATAATAAAGAAATGAAATTTGAAGTCTCGAAAGAATGAAGGGACTGTGGTCTGTGAGGAGACAGCGACAGTCACTTTATTATGTGAGACACTGGAGGGAGCGCGGGTATCGCGGGGGTATTAGAGGTAGTAGGACCCAGTTTCCACTCTCTGTATTAAATTACCAGCACATGTGTCATGCAGGGCTCTCATAGTTTTTTTATATATATTTATAATATTAAATTTTAATCTTAAAATAAATATATATTATTTAAAATATTGAGTTGTAAATAGTATATGATAATATAGGTAAATTGTGTTTGAAAAATAAATCAATCAAGTAACTAAAAAAATGAAAAAAATGAGAATGAAAGAGAATTAGTGGAGTTTATAATTAATGAGTAGAGCGAGGCAATTTTTTTTTAATAAAAGAATGACATGTGACAAGTAATTGAGTTTGCGAGTCTTTATTTTAGTATTAGTATAGATTATTTTAGAACAATTATACGCGTGTGATTTACTTATTCTGAAAATAAAATATATATTTTTCACGACATATGTATATGTATGTTTTAAAATAAGTTCAAAGATTTGTTCTTTTTACAAATTTATTTATTTTCTTTAATAAAATAACTAAATTATATTTAAGAATCATCAGATTGATGTTCTTTTATAACAACGAATATAGTTTTTAATATATACAATTCTTTTAATGAAACATGTAAAAGGTGGCAAAAGAAGCATTCTAATTTGAAAAATGTTAGGGAATTAAACAAAAATTTCAATAAAGTTTACAAAATGTCACGTTGATGATAGTATAATTAATGATGCAAAACCAGCATGTATTCCTGTGAACTCCATCAATTAAAATTTACTATTTTCTTAATGTGCAGTGCTAGGTATCCCAAAATTTTTACCGAATAACATGGCATGTAACAAATTTTAATTGGGACGCATATGAATGCATGCATGATCCTTTTTATTATTCGGAAAGTTATCGACTTTACTTGTGACACATCATCATTTGATAAAAAAAATTGGGACAAAATGTGGGTTCTCAAGCATTATTCTTAGCTAATACAATAATGACATGTTATTTTGTATACTTTTTTGATCCGATATCTCGACTTATATCGGACTCAAAAATATGATACACGTTTCAGATTTATTTTTTAAACGATTCAACTCTGGCAAAAAAATTAAGTTTTGATAAAATATGATCCCGATATGAACACTCATATACCCGCTCATATTAAGTCTTGTATTATTTTTAATAAAATAATCATATCCAAAACATGATTCGTGATCCATATTGGGTTCAAACTCTAATATGACTTATATTTTTAGTTCATTATATTTCTAATTAAATAATATATTATAATTTATAATATCATTATTACCTTTAAATTTTCATAAGATACGAGTTATCCACACAATTTAATTATCATTGTAAACTTAATAGATCATTTCTTAAAATCTCAATTCGTGATTATTATATCTATATAATATAATATCAATTTCAAAATAAATGACTATTAATATGGCTCAAATAAAAATGATACATAATATTAGTGTATCATATTTGACTCGTATTCAATAAATCAGAAACTACTCAGTTAGAAGTAAGAAAATATGGTAATGACTCATATTCGATTCAGATGCAAACCTTAATATTTGGGATTGGTTTAAATTCGAATAAAACAATCCTTGACCCAAATAATTAAAGTAAAATTATCCTGATACGATACTTGAGCAAATAGGTGTCAATCATGTTCTACCCGGATCATTTTACATCCTTAGTGTCAACCAAAGTTACCACTATAGAAAAATATAAGCATTTCCCACTAAAAACATGTACCTTCCTACTCACTTATAGTTATCTTGTTTGAATATTTTGGTAATTCGGATGGAGTCGAGTATTCACTAAACGAGTTCGAGCCGTCAAATAAGCGAGTTGAGCCTCTGACCAAACTCGACTCGATTAATGAACAAGTGTATTCGGGTTTACTCGCGAGCCAAATGAACTGGGTTTAAACGAATCAAGCCGGGTATACTCGCAAGCTCAACAATAAAAAAAAACATTAAAAATATAAAACAATTTTAACTAATTTCCATTATTAAAATAATAAAAATAATTTTTTATAATTTTTTATTTGAAATTATAAACAAGTTCGAGCTCGAACCGGGTCGAATTTTCGAGTTTCGAGTCGAATTTAATCGGATTCGACACATACTCGGCTCGACTCGTTTAACTACTCTACTCATTTACAAACTCGAGTCATACCGAGCCCTAATAAACAAATTCGAGGTCGAACGAATTCGAGCTCGGGCAATTTGCGAGACACCCAACTCAAATTACGCTTCTATATTTTGACAACTTTACGAGTCAAACATTGGAACAAATTTAGTTCAGAAATGTGCCAAAAGTACTATTTAAAAAAGAAAATTATGTTTTAATATTTTTAATGATTTGACAATATTGACATTTTTGATCCGCACCTTGATGCTCGACGATTCAATTCACTGAAAATTGCAAATCTCACACAAATTTTAAGATTTATTAGCGACTCTTAACTATTATTCCCTCTATCCATCTCATTTTTTTACAATTTACTTTTTGGTACATCGTTCTCATTTTTTTACATACCAAAAATAACAACATTTTATAATATAAAATTCAATCACATTCACTAATTTCATCCACTATATCTACTTTATACTCACTTTATACATTAAATATTGATTGGTCCCACCACTTTACTCATTTTTTTTACTTTTTTCTATTAATTTACACTTTTTCTTAATTTCTGTATCATCTCCTTAATGTAAATAATTGAGGGGGACAGATGGAGTATATAATTAATAAATTAAAACACATTTTCTCTTTCTATCTATCTTTTGATACTTTTGCGAATATTGTGACTTATTTATAATAATAATGAAAAACTAAATTAGTAATAAATATAAAGAATATTAAGTTAATATTTTATACTCCATCCGTCACATTCATTTCTATACAATTTTTTTTCACTGCTAGACAAGCATTTTAAGTTATATATAAACTTTACTTCTATAAATTATTTTTTATCTGAATAAAAATTTAAACGTTAAATTTTAATTCAAAAGAAAAAATTAAAAATAATTTATGAAAATATAATTTATAAAAATTTTAAAATATGTGTCGTCCCTAATGTCTATAATTGAGTGGGAAGGAGGGAGTATTAATTACTCCTATATTTTAGAGTGATTTACAAAACTTTTGAAAACATTCGAAAGTAAAAGTTGGAGGAGAGATGAGGGAAAGATGCATGCACGTGGTTAAACTGAAAAACGGGTTAAATCAAGAAACAGAGGGAAATCAGAGAATTCAGAGGGTGGTCATGAACTCATTGTCCGTCCATCAATCATCGCCTCGCCACCCATTTCTTCGCAACACACTGTTTACCGTTGAAATTTCGTACGCCTTTCTGTCTCTGGAACCTCTGCATTACTTCTTCAACTTTCACTTCCTCCCTTTACTCCCATCACTATCGCTATCTGCCCTCTAATGTATCTATATTCAATTATACATGCATCAGCCAATTCTTATAGTGCCATACACAGTTGTCACCGTCAATTTTGTAGTTTCTCATATTGACTAGAGAAAAAAAAGGTTTTAAATCTATTTTAATCTCTTTGATGGGCCGTGCACAATAACAAAAGAAACAAAAAAATCAAGGTTAAAGATTAAAAAACAAAGACACAGAAGCTTTTGTGAGATGGTTGCTACTTGTTTCTGACTGGAGTTTAGCATTCGAATTTCCCTTTCTAACAAAACAATGGTGATGAAAGAAAACTTAGGGCCAATTAACAAAAAAAAAAAAAACTTAAGGCCCGTTTAGCACAATACTCACTAATGCATTGTAAGAACAAATTCAAAACAATACTTTAACATATTTATAAATAAACTATGTTAGTAATTTAGGACATTATATTGCACCAATAATGTGTATACACATTCCATATTTTTATTATAATAATAATTTTGAAAACAGAAAAAAATGAAGTCGAAAAAATAAAGATAAAGAAATCAGAGAAAAGGAGAAAAAAGATTTTTTTGTTTAAAAAAATGAAATAAGTAACGACATGCATATTCTAGTGATTTAGGTGTTGGAGCATTTTTTTTTTTTTGCAAGTTTAGTAAAGACTTGAATGCGATAAGTTCGATTTCGAGTTAGATAAAATATTATATATATATATATATATATATATATATATATATATTCAATAATATATAAATAATTTACGAGAAAGATACAAGTTTTAATTTCCAAAGTCTAATTTATATTCTAACATTTTTTTATTCAAATTTATATATCTTATAAATGAGTATTTGTTCTCAAATATTTAAAACAAACTACTCCCTGTCCCATTCATTTCTATACACTTTTCATTTTGGGATGTCCCTCTCATTTCTATACATTTCAAAAATAGTAACTTTTAATAATATAAAACACTATTACACCCACTACTTTCTCCACTATCTCTATTCTATAATAATATAAAACACTATTACATCCACTACTTTCCTCCACTATCTCAAATTTATTATTAAATATTGATAGGTCCCACCACTTTACCCAATTTTCATCTAATTTTACTCATTTTTTATACAATTTCTTGGTCTCCATGCCCAAACCTAATGTATACTAATTAGAGGGACGGAGGGAGTATCAATGAAGCTTGTACCACTTAAGAGCAAGTCCCCTAAATAAGCTCTTAAACTCAAATATAGGAAACGTGACAACAAAATGGTACACCAACACTATTTTTTTAGTATGTTAGTGATTTCCTAAATCACTATCTTTTTAACAATAAAAAATTCAATTCGTCCTATTCTACACACTTGATCCCCACTACTTTTTATTTTCTAAATTTTTAGTCCCACCTACTTATTAGTTAAAATATATTATTATTGTAATTATAATAAATGAATATAATGATTGTTGTTGAAGTTGATACACATAAGGATGTTCTTAAATCACTAGGAGTTTTTATTTTATAATATTTATAGAGAATGCACGACATTTATTGTACTTGCTTTAAGCTATCTCGTCAAATAATTTACTCGTTTATATCGATTACCTCTTAATGATGATTAATTGTAAGAGCATCTCAAGAGTCTCTTAGCTTTTAGCAAGTTATTATATTGATTTGTGTGTTAATTCCAACAACACTCTCTATAATTATTTTTTATTTTATTTTTTATTAATATTTCAACTCAACTAAGACAAACATTCAAATTCAAATGAAAGAGAATCAGTCTTTTATTAATAAAATATAAGTTAAGAGCTACTAGTTGTTATTAAAATAGAAGAGAGATAAAAGACTTTTAATTTTTTAAAGAATCTCTAAAAATCTTTTGAAGCTTTATTTTTACTCATGGTTTTTATAATTTGACTAGATTACTGAGCCGCGCTTCGCAGCGGCATTAGAATATATATTTGTTAAGAAAAAAAATATTAGAATAAAAATTGTGAAATAAATATCTACAAAATTATTTAAATTATCAAATAAAATATATTATGTAAAATTTGCATTTGGGTAAGTAATATTATAAATTATTTACATATTCCTTTTGTTTATAGAGTTTGATTTTTTATTTTTTTGGACCGATACCATTGCCAGATATATATTAAAAACATTATATTGATAAAATCAATATAAACATATAATATTACTTATATTTATAGTATTATTAGAAAAGATAATATTAGAACATGATAGTTTGAATTTTAACTTATATAATATTATTACTTATATATTACTCTAATTATTACTGCATGAAAATACCTGAGAGTATGTTAGTGTCATTAATACGTGCATCAATCATATCAGGACATATGAACCGAAAGAACAATAAAAAATAATTAACAGTTATATTAAAATTAATATAATGCATAACTTACTAATTTGTGACAATTTTGAGATCTCTTTTTTCCAACCGCCTTTGACAACTTCAATGCCACCCAAGTAGGTTAAGCAGCCCACAACATCTAAATCAACATAGAAAAAATAATATTAGAACACGATAGTTTGAATTTTAACTTATATAATATTATTACTTATATATTACTCTAATATATTAATTCATCAAAATACCTAAGAGTATGTTAGTGTCATTAATACGTGCGTCAATCATATTCGGACATATGAACTGAAATCTGTGCAGTGATATGTTGACGATGCCTTCTTCCAATCTCTTAGGCGAAATTATGCGTATGAAGAGCAATTTAGACTCATGTAATAGTGGTCTATATTACCATGTACTTGAAACAACTTTTAGATTTTTGATGCTGTACATGGAGCCTTCCTCTAAAAGATCTTTGAACCGAGAGACCAGAAAATTTGGGATCGTAGCATGTATCAAATTTTCCTGTCATACAACATATCTTAGAAAAGTTAATAACATCATACAATTTGACAAACTAATAAGTTATAAGTATATTGATGTATTAACATTTTCATCGATCAAAATCATGTCAAGATATTTGGATTGACAGATTCCCACATTCTACACACTCGTACTCTTATCAAGTTTGAAAATAATAAAAGAAAGTTCTATCAAGCCTACAAATTCGAAAATAATAAGGAAGTTGTAATTTTCTAAATCAAAGAAAGTTCTATCAAGTCCTACAAATTCGAAAATAATAAGGAAGTTGTAATTTTCTAAATCAAAGAAAGTTCTATCAAGTTTGAAAATAATAAAAGAAAGTTCTATCAAATTTGAAAATAATAAAAGTATAATTTTCAATTTCCTGAAAATAATAAAGGAAGTTGTAATAAAGGAAATTGTAATTATTAAAATTAAAAATTGTGAAAAATAGAAAAATAGAACGGAACGATTCTAGATGCGCCACCTCACCGCCCCCGTCTTCTCCTTTATATAAGTATATTGATTTAAGAATTTGAATAAAGAACTTTTTGGAGATGTTGTCGGGCCCATAACTATTGTTAAGGCTCGTCTTGAAGATATTAAAAAAGAAAAAGAAAAAAAAAATACTATAAGTACAAAATTTGTTCCCAAAATTCTTTTCAAATACACGTGGCAACTCCTGATTCGTTATAATAATAAGTGGACCCCGCATTCACACCAACAACACCAATTAAAACATTCCAAACTGCCCATCACCGATGTTTGTACCAAATTTTGTGCCTCTAGCACTGATCAAGGAAAAAAAGACAGAGAAGCAAACAAAAAGAGAGCAAACCAGTTGGTAAACACTACACACTCCTTTTACCTTAACATAAAAATTCATCAAACAATCAGTCTCTTGCTTTTAATATACTTTCCCACTGTACCCCCTAGTCCTAGAAATAAATTATATCCACACAAATTCCATTTTGTATTTTATTTATTCTCTTAACTCCATCCTTTCTTCACCGGAAAACCCACCGGAAATCTCTCTCAACGAAACCCTTTTAAATATCAGTATTAATATATCAGGGTTTTGTGTTTTCTAAAATGGAGGATTATAGAAATAATAATATGGAAGAAAATAATAGCAAAAATAGTAGTGGTAATAAAAATAATAGTAATAGTAGTATTTGTAATACAAGACTAGGAGGGAGTAGTTTTTTGTACGGAAGCTCTTTGAATCCGGGGATGAGTGGAGGTGGAGGGTTTCATAATCTTCCAATATCATCATTAAACGACGTCGATTCATCAAACAGGTTTCATAATCCAGTTGTTAAAATGGAAGCTGGGAGTAATATTAATTCTCTTAAGCACAAGTTTGGTTACAACAATTTTTATCAACAAAATAGTGACCATCAAAACTCAAACGAGGCTGCTGCAGCTGATGCTATTAAAGCCAAGATCATTGCTCATCCTCAATACTCTAGTATTCTTCAAGCTTACCTGGATTGCCAAAAGGTATGTTGTGTGCCTTTGTGTGTCAATTATTCCATCTATATCGAACACCGACCCGAGCTCTGATACCATGTTAAACTGTTATTTTTCTTAGAAGAGAAGGAGTTAAAATGATCTTATATTACATCTAATATTCTATAATATCTTGATTGATACTTAAAATTCTTGTTGCAAATATTTTTGCAATAAAATTAGGTCGGAGCTCCAGCAGAAGTGGTGGCAAGGCTAGGCGCTATACGGCACGAGTTTGAGATTAGGCAGCAGCAAGCTTCAGCAAGTTGTGGAGAAACTTCCAAGGATCCGGAACTCGATCAATTTATGGTGTTCGATCTTTTCTTGTTCTTTATTTTGTTCCATCATTTAAAGGTGTTCGATTTGTTTTCGATTCGATGTTAATTTTTGGTAAAATTTGTCGAAAACAGGAGGCTTATTACCACATGCTTGTCAAGTACCGTGAGGAAATAAGCAGGCCATTACAAGAAGCAATGGAGTTCATGCAAAGAATAGAGACTCAGCTTAATATGCTCACCACCGGTCCACGTCAGATCTTTAACTCCGGTACATTTTTAAAACCCTAATTATGAATCTCCATATAAAGAGACACGATTAAACAAATTAAGCAAATATAAAATTACTACTGTAGCTAATTAATCTCCTTGATTGCTTCTCTAATCATGAAACTCCATCTGACACACTCATTCTTAAATAGGGTTTTGTTCCCCTATTTAAACTTAAACACTCATTTTGTCAGCCTAAGTAAATCTTTAGAGACTGTATTAGTGCAGACTAATTAGTGTGTGTTTGTGTGTGTGTGCCTTGAGAAATTAAACGGAGTAGTTTTATATTTTTAATGTTTTCTTACATTCCCGAGTAGGCTTCTGCACATTTTTTCTTGGTTTCTTTATGTCTTTGAAAAACTAAAGGACTGTAGGGATGCTGTTTCAAATCAGACCTAGACCATCCTAGCCTGTACAATATTTCTTTGTTTTCTTTATGAAATTTGTTTTCATTTTTTTGTTTTGCAATTATTTGAAGTGTCAATTTGTAGTATTAACTTTGTGTCTTTTCACCATTTATAATAGTAGGAGTACTACTCCCTCCGTCCAGTGAATTCTATACACCGGGACTGGACACGTGGACTAAGAAAAGATATAAAAAATGAGTAAAATTAGATGAAAAGTGAGTTAAGTGGTGGGACCTATCAATATTTAATAATAGATTTGAGATAGTAGAGGAATATAGTGGATGTAATAGTGTTTTATATTATTATAAAATAGAGATGGTGGAGAAAGTAGTGGGTGTAATAGTGTTTTATATTATTAAAAGTTACTATTTTTGGAATGTATAGAAATGAGAGGGACATCCCAAAATGGAAAGTGTATAGAAAAATGGCTGGGACGGAGGGAGTAGTTTATATGCATGTAAACGGACTATTTCTAGATCTACTTTCTAGCTATCAATTTATTACTTTGGTAGCGATTGAAGAGTCGAGTTATCTGTTTGTTATTGCTTGGAGTTTCAGATAGAGATATGGTGTTTTCCCTGAGGATTTAGGAATTAGCTGATATTTTTTACATGAAGATATATCCTTAGTGATTCTCATATAGTAAACAATTATGTTTTTCTTAAAAAACAAATAGGATTCATATTCTTCTATTTATCGCTGGACTTGCCATGCGGTTGAACTATATGAGTTCATATGTTTACTGATACCGAAGCTATTCGTACATGATTTTATGGTTTTCCACATAGCAAATATTTTTGTGTGAAATTTATTTCTAAATTTCCTTTAGTCTAAGAAAGGGTAAAATGCAAGGAAGTAATTGGCCAAACTTTGAGATATCAAGTCAGTTTTATTGTATTGTACTTGATGTAGATCGTAGGCGTAGATAGTTTTGATGTGCGTCATCTCCAGTAATTACATTGATAAAAAGAAGTGGAGAGACTCGGGAGAGTATGTTTTTAAAGATTTGAGCAACCATGAGTATATTAGTGTAACATTTAGGTTGTCAGTGACTCCATAAAATTTTACTGAAGATTCTAGACAGGGACACTCTTGGAGATGCTTTTACAATCAGAGGAACCATACATAAGATCATAGATCACAAACTTGTAAGAATATCCTCTAAAATAACTTTGCCTTTAATTGCACTTTAGGATATGACATTGCCTGGTAGAATTCTTATTTGCCCAAGTAATGACGCAATACGTGGAAGATAAGAGCCAGGGGAAAGAAGAATTGAATGTATTTTGTAAGAGCTTGGCAAGTTTGTGGTACATTTTTGGTTGATATGCAATAGTGACACAAGTTTATGAAATACTTGTGCTTTAGTCTTTATGGAGCCTTAAGGTGAAAGGATGATTATTGAAGGGAAAAATCCAGAAAGGGTACAGAAGGGATGACATAGATAATTTTTTCTTAGACATGCTACTTAATTACTTTTAAAAATGTCAGAATCTCTTTAACACTTTAAACACAGTTCTTGTTTTAGTAAAATACATCTCTTCCTAAGTCTTGTTAGCCATTAGTCTTGTTAGCCATTGAACCTATAAACTTGCGACGAGAAGAGTGTAAAACTATTGCTTTTATGATTTCGCTTATTTGAGATGATTATTACTATTAAATAACTCGGCTTAGTCCATTTTCGCTACTAACTCTGCAGCTCTGCTGATTTGTTCCACTAAGTAGGATTGTGATTTTTTATTGAATTGATTTCACTAGCTTGATTTCAAAGTTGGATTGTGAATATTCACTATTTCATTAATAGATTGTGAAGAAAATCTTTTAAGAACCAAAAGTTAGTCCACTTGTACTTTTTAAAATCATCACTTGGATCATTTTCTCTTTGGTTACTTTGTTGTTGGTTCATTTTAGTACCTTTTATACATATTATTTCCAGAGTGGTGTCTATCATGCAAAAGTAGAATTTTCCTATTTATGGAGCCCCTTTTTTAAAATTTATAATTTGAAATATCTCTTTAAGTGCCAGTACTGCTAGTAATTTTGTTAAAAGTGTAAATCCTCATGTTCAATGAGAACCGGAGAATGGTCAGAACCAGTATTCCGCACTTTCTCTATGTACTGCTTGCCAAATTTCTCAAAAGTGAAAAATGCTGAACACCGCCTTGGAAAGTGCAGAACATTGGTTTTCACAGTTCTCCTGCTTTCTGTTCGGAAATTCGATCTTCAATGATTGAACGGCGTCGTGGCTCAGCTTTGAGTAATTATCATGAGAAAGTAATTCAGGAGTATAGGGTTTAATTGATCTAAAAAATAGGGACTGTGATGGGGAACAAGAGAAGAAAAGCCATTTTGATTATTGTTTTGTTGGATACTACTGCTTGCGCAATATATTCATGATTTTAATCAGTAAACAAGTTTATCTAACACTTTTTATGCATGTGAAGAGTGAAGGCGAGTTAGAGGTTCAAGAATTTATTTAAAACATAAACCCGAAGGTTTATCTGAGTTAATATTTTCAAGCTAGCAGCCTTGTAAAGTAAAGAAATGATATATGTTTCTTACCGTATATTGATTAGTAATTATGTACCATGTCAGTGTCACAGTTAAACCATTTCAGAGCTAATTTCCCACGGTTATATGGATTGGAGTTGCATTTTGGGTCATGTTCTACAAGATTAGAGTTTTGTTTTGTAATTATATTGTTCTCCGTCCTCCGTGGTTATGACTGGTGTATAAGCAATTTAAAAACAGTTTCTTGTAAAAGTATATATATTTATGTTTGATGACAACCTTTCTTGCATGTAAAATCTTAATTTAAGCTTCTTGTTCTTAGAATTTTGATACTTCAAACATTTAACTTGATGTGCATAGTTATTTTATACTTGTACAAAGTGTTATTGACATATAAAATATTGTTTCATTCTGTTGCCCTAATATTCTAATATAGTATATCGTAAGACTTGTAATAAAGTGATGGCTATACTCTTGCTTTCTAGTATCTTACAATTCGATGACTAACTAGATGAGAAATGTGAGGGAATCGGTTCATCTGAAGAGGATCAGGACAATAGCGGTGGAGATGCGGATCTTCCTGAGATTGACCCACGTGCTGAAGATAGGGAGCTGAAGAACCACCTATTGAGGAAATACAGTGGTTACTTAAGTAGTCTCAAGCAAGAACTCTCCAAGAAAAAGAAGAAAGGAAAGCTACCTAAAGATGCCCGCCAGAAGTTGCTAAGTTGGTGGGACTTGCACTACAAATGGCCATATCCTTCTGTATGTGAAGTCTCTTTATATCTGCATGCTAATGTATATTATAGTTTGAATTACTCGAAATATGTAATATAACGGAATGTCTTAATGACACAGGAGACAGAGAAAGTAGCATTAGCAGAATCAACTGGCTTAGACCAGAAGCAGATCAACAATTGGTTCATCAATCAAAGGAAACGACACTGGAAACCTTCTGAAGATATGCAATTTATGGTGATGGATGGACTTCATCCACAAAATGCAGCTCTATACATGGAGGGCCACTATGTTGGTGAAGGTCCTTATGGATTGGGGCCATGAATAATAAAGACAGGCCTGGACAACAATGAATTTCAGTCCTGCCGTGTACCTATATAGATACAATATATGTTATTTTATTTATGAATTCAGTAATGTTTGTGAGACTGTTTTTTATGTATGGTAAGATGTATTTATTTTCCCAGTGAAAACGTAGTTTTGAGTGCGTACTAAAATAATGGAGTGTATTCTGTTCATATATCCATATACACACATTATATAAGCAGCAGGTCTCGACAACCCATGGTTGATAAATTATCTGGGTGCTAATTTTTTTCATGAACAGGTAAAATTCATAGAGTGACGTGATTCTTCGCATTCTGGTCAGTTTTCGATGGCAGAAAATTTCCAATGATTAAGACCTTATTATACATAAGAAAATTTTGTTATTGTAGAAACACTCTTACTTATTTTATGTTTAAAGTTTAAATTATGAATATATAGAATGAATTAATTTTTTTTGGAAGGGATTGAGGTTCACTTGACTAAAAAATATGTAAATTGTTGAAAGTAAAATGGAAAATACTAAATATGTTCGCTGCAACGCCTGTAAATTAACCATCGAACATAGTTCAAGGTTAATTCTTATTTATTAGAGTTAGTTTTTAATTTTTAATTTTTAATTTTCTTGACATGGAGTTAGTTTTTAAATTAAAAAAATCCGAATTCCTTGATCTTTTGATTTTAAAATTTATAGATTATAATCTCATACCTCGTAAGTCGTAAGTAATAGCATGCAAGCATGACATAACCAAAGAAATTAAAATGTTCACATTGGGCTGCATTTGCTTGTTTCGAATAAATTCAGAATCAGGTCCGGCCCAGTGAATCTCCAGAGCCTTGTAACTGCAAATGTTCTCGATTTTATTAGAAGGCCTATTCTTTTCCAGCCCATATTTTCAACTTCGTACAATCTAGTCAAGTTACAAAAACACATTGAAAAATAATTTTTGTCATGGAGGATATGGAGTCTTCAGAACCATTAATTATTTTTAAGATAATTAATTTGAACCATGCAAAATCTTAGTTATGACCGTCGATCCTTGTAAAATCTAAATTGCTACGTGTGTCTCATATTTATTTTTTATGCAAATTGAGTGTAATTTACGGAGCGGAGGCAGAATCGAACATGTGACTTATCGTACATCAGCTCTCGTTAGTAATTAGTACAACAAATATAATTTAAGAACGCTTGCTTTGATTTTTGAAGCAAGTAGTTTATTAGTTTTGTGCATGAAATTTATACTCATGAATCATGAGTGTCTGGTACTCTGGTTAGCTTAGGAAAGTAGTAAGTTGGCCTAATGATCTCAACCGGATCTTCGCTAACAAACATATGATTTGAACTACATTTCACTCTTTTCTTGTACCCCAACAAGCCTGAAATCAAGCAAAGCTGCCATCCCACTTGATCACTTAAGAATCTAGTACTCTTTTAAAGACATTCAGTGTGTCTGAGCTTAAGTGAATTCTAATGTTTTCAGGTCCCAAAAATATACATGAACAAGTTCAAAAAGTTGGAAGCTTCGTTTTAAAGTGAAATCATTTCGCTTTCGATTATTCTTGGGAAAACAATGGAACAAAAATAAGCACAACCCCAAGGAATGAAGTATTGTTCAAGTTTAGATGGAGTGAATTTTGATTTTTGATGTGAAGACCTTGTTCCCAGTTTTCATTATATGTTGCCATGAATTAAGGGATTCAGATTATTTGGGATCTTCAAAACTTTCTTCACGGATTCCCAATGTCAAATCAAATCACAGGATCAATAGCTACACACAGGAGCGGAACCAAGGTAGGTTAGAGCATGGCTATACTCAAAAAAATCAATAAATTTTTTTTTAGCTTCGAGCTTTTACGGGATTTTTTTTTTGCCCCAGGTAAAATAAACTCCTGATTCCACCACTGGCTACACAAGTGTATGTACATTTTATTTATTTTGCTTATTTAATAATGTCCCCAAAAATGTAGTATAAATTTATAGATTATAGTCCATTCTACATCTTTTATAGGCGACAAAGATTTATTCCTAATTCCTTCAACAAAAAAAGAAGAACATGATGAATTTTCTTGACAATGATATGGAACGAGACGTTAAGGCCATTACCCCTATCAATATTATGTCCTGTTACAGATTTGGGCACCTCTCTATCTATTATGACCAGTAGCAAGTAGGGCTGTGTCCTGTTTAAACCATTCAACAAAACAAACAGACTGGGAAAATTTTGATACAAGACCTTCGAGCTTCTGAACATCATCATTCAAATTTCGGAGAAAACTGCGAATTGAGCAATTATATTACATAAGAGAAGACATTCATAAACCCAAAATAAATTACGGCACTTGGGGAATGATAATCACATGCATTCTCCGCAAGTGAAAACTAAATTTAACTTATAAACAAAAATGATAAACATCATAAACCCAAAATAGATTAACGCACTTAGGTTATGGTAATCTGATACATTCTCCGCAAATGAAAACTAAACATAACTACTTTGATCCGAATTAGAGCTGCAAAATAAAAATCCTTAACCAGAAAAAAAGTAAACCTCAGTTTACACAAATTTTAACCAATACCACTCTCCCCTAAAACAAAGAAATGGCAAAAATTAAACAATCCACACACCTACTAAAAAACCAAGTGCCTGGTGATCTCCCTCCATCTCATCATCTGCCTGTACAGAATCTATACTACTAGTTTGTTAGTAGCAGTAACTAAATTACCTCCTATGTCAAATGGAATCCAAAAACCCATTAGACACTCCAAAAACACGCTACCCTCAAACCAGAAACTAAAGGAAAGCAAAACTAAGGATTATAGCTGATCTTCAGGCTGACACAGCTCCTTCCTTAGCTTTTGAGAGAAAAGCCTGCAGGCATCCATACTCAGATCAATTGCAGCTGACAGTGCTACAAACACCGCTGCATCTTCCGTGCAGTTCACGTGCTGCACACTAACTTCCACAGTTGGTTTACTACATTTGCTCCCTTCTCCTTCAATGCTTGATGACATTACAAAACCTTTGTATTTGCAATACGGCCACAAATTGTAACCATGATCTCCGCTTCCCCTTGGACTATTTACTGGAGATGTAGAATTGACAGGCGTAGTCTGCCCATTAGTGTTGCCCCCTGTTCCCAGCCCTCTACCCAAGTCAATACTAAATTTGCCTCCTTTGTAAGAACTGAGAGTAGACTCAACTAGCAGAATTCCCGCCGCCCCATTGTCCGGGCTGAGTTCAAATCGGTAACCAAGACCATCACTGGATCCACGCTCGCGCCAGGCCTCCAACCGACCCCATGGTTTCCAGGTGCCTTCACCAGGACGGAGAATAAGCCATGATCCAGGATTGGAACGACTGACCCTATCCGACCCAGGGGACGCCACAAATGGAGTCACCATCGATGCAGCAGCAACCGGTGAGCCAGATAAATCATGAACAGTAATGGACCACCCCTTTCGCTCTTTTCCTTGCCTCTCCCTATCACTTCCAAACGAACTTAACCATCCTCTCGTACCATTAGTAGTCTCAGACTGCAATGACCTACAAGAAACAAATTCAATACTTTAAAATCACACTCTTTTATTCCAAAATTAAAATCAAATCTAACCTTAACATAACAACATTAAAAAGCACAAAACATAAAGAACCTACTTCCACTCTTTAAATTTGGTTCTTAGTGTAAAGTCCAATGCTAATTCCAGTTTAGATTCCAAATCACAATATCCTTACTTTAAGGTACAATTCCATCAAACAATTTAAATCCTAGCACCAAAAAAAACAACTAAGAATCTCACCTCGTGATCACCGTACTTTCACCAAAACACAAAAAATAATTCAAAAAATCAAAACCCTAAATAAAAAAAACCTATTCAGCTTAGATTCGGTTCTTGCCATAATGCCCGACGCCAATTCCACTTTAGATACCAACTCAATTCAATCCAAACCAACATTTAAATAATATTACACACCAAATCAAACAACTAACTAAGAATCTATCTCATAAAATCCTACCCCCACAAAAAATACACATAACTAAATGTCTAAATCCAAATAATTCAAACAATTTAAAACCAAAATTCAAAAAATAAAATTACGCACCGCAATAAAACAAGTAAACTAACAACCTTACTATCACATAATACTATCCTAATTTCACAAAAACTGCACAAACAAATAAATCCAACACTATAATTCAAAAAAATCGAAAAAAACACAATTTCGAAAAATTCAAAAGCCTAACCTGGTCCGTTGATTCCCACCAGTACTCCGAAAGCTAAACTTACAAGTAAAAACCGGTTGCCTCACATTCCCCTTAATCTGAAACACTTGCGGACTACACTCCGGTTCACCATCAAACTCGAAAACAAACCGTGGATCCGGTTCTGCCTTAACACTCAAATGAAACGTAGCTCCACTCTTCTCATCACTCCCAATGCCAATCCAACCATTATAAAACACACATGCTTTACTCTCCGTACCACTAAGATCCAACTGAACCGACACTCTCCCTAACAACCTCCCCGAGCTCAATCCACAACTACTCCCTCTCCCTCCCGTAAATATCGCCACTCTCAAACTCACTTTCTTCTTCGATTTTCCCGCCAGTTTCTCCAGATCAGCTTTGGTCAAGTGAAACGACGCCGCTTTGGACGTTAATTGAGAGTCTGTTTCTATACACGCCACTGGTGAGGTTATTGCCGGGAAATTTTTCAGTTTAATTTTGCAGAAACACGGCGACGACGACGGGTGAATTACTGACCGCGCCGGCTTTGACGCTACCGGAAACTTCAAACCGAGTTTTCCGACGGTGAGTTTGACGAACGGACATGGATCCATTTCTGTGGCTAGATAGATACAATTTGTTGTGTGTATAGTTAAATGTTCATGTTTTGTATTCTTGAGCTTGAAAGCTTTTTGTATATATATATGTATTTAAATTAGTTTATTAATGTCATTATTTGTTTACTTATATAAATTTTGTATGTATAGGGAAGGAGGTTGTGAGTTGGACACAGCTGTATCCAGTCTGTGTATGTATGTGTATACGTACAGATTGTTGTAAGTATATGTTGCCATTGGGACTCTTCTCGTGCAGCTGTTTGTTTTTCTGTTTTTCCGATTTTACCCTTGTCTTCTCTTATCTTTTACTCTTTATTTCTTGAGAAATGTGGGCCCGGGTGTTGGTGGGGATAATAATGGCCGTTGGATTGTGAGCAGACATTTTGGGTTTGAAGGTGTGGATGGGTGACACGTGGAGGGGTTTGATTGCGTGGGATTTGTGCCCGTGGGTGGGCGGGGACGTGGGACTGTGTTATTAAATTGGATATATATATTGGGGTCTTCGTGTGTTTAAAAAAGAAAGAAAATATCTAACCAGAATATGTTCATTATTATAAATTTGGCATTTCATATTTACAGGTAGAAAGTAGGATGAGTCGTTAATTACCAACTTATCGATGTTCTCGTCTATTTTATTTTTGACAAGTTTCGAAATAGAAGTATTTTGGTTCGGTATTTTGAAAATAGTAAAATTTCTTGCACAAGTTACCCACGTATACGGTTAAAATGTGAAAAAGATCTGGTGCAGTTTTAACAAATGTATACTCCTATAATTCATCATCATAATTCTTGTTTTGGTAATGTTGGATTTATACTAATTAGTGGTTTAATTACATCATTAGTGAAAGGTTGGTAAGCAAACTGTCACGACTTTTTGTCCGTTTATTTAATATATATAGAGAATCCAATTTAGAAATTAGCGAGACTGCTAATTCGCAGCTGTCTCCCATTCTTTCACAATTGTGTTGTACCAACTCTTTCCTTTTCTTTCCTATTATCTCATTAAAGTATTCACATCTATTCCCGGTTTTTAATCCGTTAATTCGTCAATTTACTTAATGAAGTTTATTACTATGCAAATAAAATTAACTATTTTTGCTATTTTTTATGCAGCAGTACAAATCAAATTAGTTAATCCGTCTAACGAATCAAAGAATTGATGAAGTTTTATCAATACAACAATATTTTTTGGTCCATCAATCAAATTGATGGCCATCAATCCATCAATTTTTGATGGAGTAGCTAACGGATTAACGGAGTTCAATTTTATTGACGGACTAAAAAAACACTGCTGGATAACTAAACTCCGTCAATTCGTCTAACGAATCAACTAATTTTTTTCGCATACGCTCTTACAGTAAAACCAAAATAAATGATTAGGCTGGGCCTTGTTAGGAGCATTTCCCATACGCTCTTGCAGTAAAACCAAAATAAATGATTAGGCTGGGCCTTGTTAGGAGCAACAAACGCATAGCTAACAAAAGTGGGCAAGTCATTGGGCTTTAAGGCCCACCACACCAAAAAAAAACCAAACAGAAACGACACCGTTTTAAAGGCAAAGATGATTTGAATAGATAGACAGATATATTATTCTAACTTGGTTTCACCAGACATTATCTTATCGAAACACATTCTAAAATGTCAGCTTCTGCAATCTTTGGTTGCCGCCTGTTCACCCCTCCTCCGGTTTGCTCATTTCCCGGCGCCACAACGACGGCGCGTCCGCGAGTGGAGTATGGAGGACTAGTGATTGAGAATTCATCACGGCCACAGAAGAAAGCGACAGCACATCACAGGAAGTCCAGGCCAAAGAAGACTCAGCCTTGGGATGTTAAGCGTGGTCCATGTGTGTACCCTCCTTTGCCTGAAATGCCGTCGGAGTGGACTCTTGTCTCCGAGGAGAATGCTGCTGCTGCTGCTGCTGTTGTCGCCGTCGAGGCCGAACCTGTTCCAGCCTGATTATCTCTCTGTTTGTTGTTTCTTTCCTGTTTAAATTTTAATTTTGTTCTTGGATTAAGAAATACTATGTTGAATATTATTTAATCAATGTTATCCAGCCTGACAATTTTAGTTTTCGAATATTTGCATAAGCAACAAGGTATAGTATAGCATATAATCTGACTATATTTAGGCAAAGATTGATAATAGACAATGCCATTTAATTTCTCAATATGCAATTTAACTCCTGAAAAATATTTATATATGGTTTGGACTACAATCGAGCAAACAGTTGAAGCACAACCAAACCATGGTGTTTGCTAAAGCGTTTAACATAGAATTAGGCAATATGACTGATTAGCTTTGATGGGAGAGCCTGTACAGCCTTGCCATGGGCCTTGCATATAACCATGTTGAGCCAACTTCAACCGAAACAATCAGAATGTGCTATCTAATCGAACAGGTTCTCTCTTTGTAAGCTCATTTCCAGTATCTTATAGCTTTCACTTGTAAGGGTGGAAATGATCTCTGATAATATGTGCACAGTTTTAGTATATATCCAAAGCCTCTTCAACATACACCAGCAGAGTTTGTCTTGTACTTGCTTTGCACCAAACTGAGAAGAAAGTCTGTAAACATGTGCTCATAGTCTGGTATTTTTCCATACCCTGTGAAACAAATTCAGAACCATCTTAAAATCAGTTTCTTCAAAGGCTTTCCAATACAAAATTAGCATTACCAATTCCAACAAAACATGTCCTTACCAGGGAAATAGTTTATGTCAATGACATAGAATCGATCTTTGCTTCCACGCTCTCGGATAATATCTAAATTAAAGAGATGTAGACCCTGTAAACAGACATCATTGTGTTCAATAAAACATTATAAAAGGTTAACTGCAAAAGATAAAAATATAAACCAATGCAATTGAACTTGTAAAATTGCACAAAATTACTGCCTGGGGGGTATAAGGAAGTTCGATCAAATACCAGGCGGTGACGAAGTTCCTGAGCAAGTCTCTCAAGTAAAAGCTGTGGAGGAAGCTCTGCCGATATATTGAAAAAAAAAATTAACTTTAACCACCATAAATTTCACAATACAAGCATATGAGAATACAGATCCGAAGAATCAATTATACAAGGAACAAAGCACGTTTTAATTCCTTGACGATAATCACATTCTTGCTAAGAGAGTAGGGCAAATTTAAACAGAAACAAAGGCTCAAACAATCTAACAAAAAATAGTTTAAATAGTTAACAAAAAGTTGTCTTTCATTGGAAGTATATGAAAATGCAATATATTAAACTGTACATGTACTATTAGTCTATTACACATATTTTCGACAAGCTGAAAGGCGATCTGCTAATGACTTAGCTTGGGCGCAATTCCAATACAAGTTTAAAAAAATTGCTTTAGTTGCTCCAACTTCATTGGCAATTAGATCTTAAAACGGAAATTATTGACTCCAAATTAAGTCATCTTCCACACTTTAACATACCAGCGCAGCTAGGCCCTTGAGACAATATCACATTGAGAAGTTTCATTTCATGTCTGCATTGACTTGCATTCATGGAATACCTAAAGGAAGCTAAACATCTATATACAATACACAAAAATTCATGTGATGGACAACTGGACATAAAGGTGGACAATAGTTTCATTTCATTTCATCTAACTTGATTGCTTAATCTTGCGGAATAAAATACAAGGCGATTTTGGGTTGAAAGAGAGTAAGCAAGGAAAAAAGAGGTCTCAAGGTCTCAGAACAGGGTTTGTTTATACTTTAAAGGGATGGAAGGAAAAATTAAATAGTACTTCTATAACATTGTGTATCTTGAACACATTGACTGTGAATGTTGCACATTATATATGTTTGTGCTGCATTGGCTCACTTTCACACAGTGATAGCATATTTTACTATTTTCTTAATTTGACAGCAGCATGGGTGGATGAACATACTATACTACTCCCTCCGTCCCGTTTATATTGGCCACAATTCCTTTTTTGCATGTCCCAAAAGTATTGGCCACATTTCCTTACAAAGACAAAATAATTGTTAAATATGTTAATTTTTTCTAAATATGTAAATGAGGTTAAGTTTGGCAAATTTTACCTAATTGCTAAATACATGTTTTTTGATTGATGGACAATATAAACGGGACGGAGGGAGTACATGTTTTCCATTGTTTCTGTTTCCTACACAGTTATTTTTGAAAAGAGGGTAACATTACTTGATAAGAGTTTTGACTACAACCTTTTTATGAAGAATAAATAAGTGGAAATTAATAGTTTTCCATAACATTTAAAGCTGGTCTTTTGTTTGTGAAGGAGATGCTTTGTGAAAGATAGAGAAGGCTGTTTCTAAATTTGATTGAATTACCAGCAATAGATGGGTCTAGATCTGCATCATCTGCAGTAGCGGCCGCACAAGAAACCCTCGGGAATCGAAATACACTAGCACTTTTAGACCATTCTTGTTTGCTAACATCAGGCAAAGAGAAACGCCGCACAACTTTGATGGCTTCCCCAATAATAAAAACCTTGAAGAGAATTCCTCCTACAACCCCAAATTCAAATGCATTAGCAAATATCAATATGATACCAGTAGACATACCAAGGACAGAGGTACACATTTTTTTAACTAACAGGTACACATTTAAAACCAAGTACATAGAATAGCATACCATGATTAACAAATTCCTGAAGAACGAGTGGGGTTTCAAGCATTTGGAGTGAGTGCTGATCATAAGCCAATGCCAACTCATGAGACTTCGCAGTTCCATCTACCACCAACGGCTTTGCAACTAAAACAAGCACAAAATTAATCTCAGTATGAAAACATAACAGTCAGAAATATTAAAATCAAGCATTTATATATTCTTATACAATCTTATTAATATTTCACCAAAAATTGTAATTTTATCGGCCCCTTAGTATGCAGTAATAGCCACTCTGGCTCGACAATAAGTTTTTTGATATCTCCAATCCTAGAAAAATGACTACCTGACTTTGTAAAAAGGTCATCGAATTCACAAGGCTCCGCACCAGAAGGCTGTTTCGAGGTGTTTGAACCCGTGACCTAGCGGATTGCAAGTTGACACTTGACCATCGCGCCAAGCACGACCTCCACTACCTGCCTATGTATAATACAAATTAAAAGGATCGACTAAATCTGGATGGAGGAAAGTACATGTTTTCTTACATGCTTCTTAGTTTATTTTAAAAAGTTCAATATACTGTTACATAATCATTCACAAAATTCAATAATACTTGAAGAATCACTGCGGAGATTAGCAGAACGGCAGAAGCCTACGATATGAACCACCAAATCAATTTAATAAATATACGTGCCAGCATAATATCATTGGCTTGTTCTACTTGTATGATATCTCCAAGTTGAGTAATGGAGTTGGAGACGTCACAAATTTCAAAAAGAAAAAAATTCAAAACATATCCATGATAAGAACATACCAAGGGGTAAGATCAGACCGGCTTTACTAACTGCTTCAGGTATGGACGACGGATCCTTTTTTATCACTAGCTGTCTTGGAGAACGAACTATGCCTGCACCATAGCTAAAATGTCAACATGACAACTAATTCTAGTATGAATTGCTAAACTTGATTGCATTGCAGAATTTTCAGATGCCATAATGTTAATCATTATAACGGTCACTCTGTCAGAATCCTACACAAGGCATTTTAACTTTTAAGCCTCCATTCCATTAAGACAAGAAGAATGTGGGAAACATATTGCAACACAATTCAATTTATCTTCGCACAAAAAACATATTTGAATAATTTGGTATTTCTTTGATTAAAGCAAAAAATTAGATTACACAATCCTACTTGCTACCACGCCTTGTGACTTTGACTTGTGACAAGCAACACTCTCGTAATCTATGAATTTTGATGTCAGACACACTAGGGACGAACGGATACTGTATTGCACAGATCAAGTCAAACACTGGAGAATATTACCATATGCATCAGAGAAGTTCAGATCAGCAACATCTTGAAGCATATGTTGGCGGTTGTATAGATGTTGTATGGCATCTGGAGGATCAAGTACTGTAACTTCAGGATGCATCTGCCGGAAATCCTTGCAAAAATAAATGGAAAAAGAAGTTGAGATGAAATAAATATTATGTATTTGATGGGAAGTGCGTTCAATGACTATGTAACTTTAGCACGTAACAGGTGGACTCAAAATTAAAGAGGAACAATGGCTCAATTAACATGTTGTAAAATTAGATTAACATGTTGTAAATTAGACATGGACTACAGTGTTAATTCTTACTTGCATTATATTCTTCTTCAGAAAATTATGAACAGGAAAATTTTAATTTGGTTGCTAAAATACTGCGTTATTAACTAGAAAGCCCACTAGATAGTAATTTCATAACCCATAACGAAAGAAAACAATGTAAATGCAACACACACAAAAGCAATAAGATCAAAAAATTGATTGTCGCTAGCTATCATTAATAAAAATGCATTTCAGGACATATTTGACATTTGTTTATGTCAAAGGATTCCTTTTTGATCATTCAAAAATATTTGTTAATCTTAAAAAGTCTTAAATAAAAAATTAACAAATAAAGGAGCAATACCGCTCTCTTGATAGAACAAGAAAGATATATTGCTCCTCTTTATATTTCAAAAAACTCGTATATACTAAAAACCCGGTCTCATCCATTTGTAGATGGAGCTTCAACAGCAGCTAGGTCTAGAGGGAAGTTATGAGCATTACGTTCATGCATAACTTCCGTACCAAGGTTAGCGCGGTTAATAAAATCAGCCCAAGTATTAATTTTAATTAACTCAACCTATAACTATGAACACTGCAAAAGAGTTGGCAAAATCTTAACCGGTTATGTGCTCTCTTGTAGCTGTATATTCTAAATTTGGTCAACACACTTATTTACTTATTACTAATCTAGCTATGTCTAGATCAAATGACAGACCAGCAAATATCCAGTCACATACTTGTGAAGTAATTTAACCGACATAAATTAATGAAATATTAGAAACTCCACGAGATTTGTGTCTTGGAAATGAGCAATAAACAAAAAACTCGTCTGTTCTACATAAACAATAGTAATTGCAGGTATAGTATATATTTTCCACTGATCAACCACAGTCATGAATGACAGATATGTATAGAAACACTACTTATTGCAGCCATGTTAAAATTTCCAATGAATAGCATCATCTTCAGATTTAATATATCAGTTCAAGAGGAAATAACATTATTTAATAAACTATTGTGACAAAATAGAGTCATTCAATATTTCAATACAACAAGCACCTATCTGCCTCTGAAGTTAGTTTAGTTGACTGTGGCTGATAACAAATTTAAATGTTAAATTTTAGTCTACTTCTTTACTACTGCACGGTAACTCGCTTTACTTTTTCATTCATTAAAATATGTACATAAATACTAATTGCTGGTCTGATTCAATCCAAGCAGCCACTGTTAAAAGCTGGCGAATGTGCTCATAATTTAATAATTGGGCAATAAGCATACAATAAACTTTATAAAAAGCAAAAAAAAAAAATAAAATCATAAAACCATGCTGACAGCTGAAGTATGTAATTCATACGATCATTTTATCTTTTATCTCCAATCCACCTTTTTCAACTTAAAAATGAAAATTGGGGCTTTCAAAAAAAATTATAAATAATTCTCCACAAATTTCATAATGTAATTACTAGTGAACTCCAATATGACATATTAATCTAAAATGAATATGGTACCCCCCTTGGCCTTCTTTCAAAGAAACTTAAAAATCCTTTATGAGTAATTACTTCGTAACTTAACTTGTAATCATGGAAATATAATTAGACTATTAGAGAATGATGCCATGCAATCCTATATCAAAATAAAAAAGACCTTAGAGCGAAATTACCAAGTCTAGAAAAGAACAATACACAGTTAGCTGCTTCCAGCTTAGCTTGACAGAGGCCATGGCGATGTGCCCAGGGAAAACGAAACCGTTGTAACAAAACATGGAATCATATTATTTAGCTATATAGACCACAAGACTTCTGGATTCTTGAGGACCTTGATTTTTAATGATTCACGACATGAGGAAATAGCAGGCACTGCAAGTTATGTCACATGGGAACAAGTCTTCAGTAATGAGAGACTTGACTGCCGATAGTCACAATCATCTCATTCAAATTAACATCATTATAAATTGTAACATATACTGCTACAATCATATCCATCAATCAGGTAAAAAGTACTAATGGTCTTACTGAATAAGTGAACGAGAACAAGAGCAGTAGTTCATGAACCAACCTCGAGAGCTTTTCGCCATTCCTTTCCTGACAGCTGTAAAAATAATAGAGAGAATAACACAACCGTTAAAAATATTATTGACCCAGATCCACTAGAGGTATTTTGCTAAAAAGATGCAATGACAGATAAACAAATGGAAAGCCCACAATAGTGCAACTAGACTTGCGAACATAGACTAACCTTATGTAGAAGAATGTCAAACGGACCTTGATCTGAAAGTGGCCTGCTTTGGTCAATAGCAACAAACGAAATACCCTTACTCCTGTATTACAACCAAAGATAAGCCAGTATACTTATTGAGCAACAGAAACCCAAAGAAAAGCCAATATAGGACATAAAGAGTGTCATAGAACTGTTAAACCAATCTAAACTCTACGCCTTCAAACCATCCCTAGCCTATATAAATCAAGGCAGTTCAGACGGCTATTCAGTTTTGACCGCCATTACAACTATCATATAAGCAGTCACACATACTGAAATGCAGTGGTGAGTTGTAACACATGTTGAAGTAGAGTTATGTTCTGACCTCGTATTTTGGGCCGGGAAATCTGACCTCGTATTTTGGGCATTTAGTTACGAGGAACTGCTATATTGTTTTTTTAGCAGCAGTTGATCCAATTGAAAAGGTACCCAAAACAGAAATAGAGAACACATATTCACCAATAACAATAAATAAGATACTGATAATAAATTAATTTTCAGTAGCTGCAGTGACTTTAGAGCAGGTGAACATCTGATTTGGTGAGGAAAAAAAAATGATCCTCAAGTATCACTGTGCATAGAACAACATGACGCAGCGCATGCAAGAATAATAAGATACAAAATGAAGTTAAATATTAAAAACATCATCGTCGTCATCTTAAATAGAAAACAGATTAGCTCGTCACCAAGAAAACAAGCTAGCTCCATCAAAAGTAATATTGAAAGATAACAGAGGAGTGTTCAGCTAACAAATTCAATCAACGAGTTCCATTTTCATATTCCCCTAGTTCTAGAAGCTTAGAACATGTTGACAGTTGGATTCTAACCTCCCCGACCCCCCTTCCCTGTAACTAAAAAGAACATCAACTATCGAAAAAACAGTAACATCAAATTCAATCACGGTCCCTTACTCGTACTATCTAACACTAGCACACACTCATCCATTTGCATTTTAAACATAAAAAAACAACACGAAACCATACAATTATTAGCCATTCAAATCATCGTCAAACTACATTCAACGAATATCAAAACAACAACATTCCTACCAATAGTCCAATCCAAAAATAATAATGTACACAAAAAATAAAATCAATGATCACTCAAACTAATTGAATAAAGTGAATAAACATTCCGATAATTCTCCGAAAAACAAAATTATGTACACTTCCATAAATCGATAACCGAATTGATCAATTGTCGCTTCACATTGTGTGTGTAAGTAAAGAATCTACCTAGCGAGAGTGAGAAGCTTAGGTTGCAAAAAGCTATTGATCTTCTTAGAAGTAAGAGCATAGCCAACCACCACAATCTTCTCAAACGCTATTTTCTCTTCTTTTACGTCGTCGTTTTTACACTCTATTCTTTTTTCTTCCCTCATTTTTATGTTACCAAACCCTAGCTTCTTTTCACGATTAACACAAATTCTTTCAATCACGGTGCCAATTTATATTCCTTGTAATGTAAATGTATGTTTGTATCTATATGTGTGTGTATAGGCGCAGAATGTTTAACGATATCGGACTGTGATTTTAAAGATGAAATTGAATGGGAGGAGGGGGAAAGCTAGCAAGCAGAGGTTGGGGGTGGTTACGAATATATAGGGCTGAGCAGAACCGAACCAGAACCGAAAAACCGAACCGAATAGTATAATTTCGGTTCGGTTCGGTTCCAATTTTCTGAAA
Organism: Heracleum sosnowskyi; assembly: GCA_030848705.1. Classification (NCBI taxonomy): domain Eukaryota; kingdom Viridiplantae; phylum Streptophyta; class Magnoliopsida; order Apiales; family Apiaceae; genus Heracleum; species Heracleum sosnowskyi. The sequence goes on along the minus strand of CM061235.1, from coordinate 156,886,351 downwards.
ATTCGGTCTTTTCGGTCCGGACCGAATAGACCGAAATAAATATCGGTTCGGTTCGGTTCTTTCAAAAAAAATTCGGTCCGAACCGAATAGACCGAAATTTTTTTATTTTATATTTATATAATTTTTATAGATATAATATATTAATTTTATATGTATGTATATATTCAAAATTTTGCGTGGCTTATTTTTGGTTCGAGATTTGAAGTTTGAACTATTAAATTTACATTTCATACTTGTATTTCATTAGCTAATATTTTTATTTTTAGAAAAATCATATTGTTTTGGCTTTTTTTAAAATATAAATTTTTTATTTGAAAAAATTCGATTCTTTTATGAAAGAACCGAACCGAATAGCATTATTTCGGTTCGGTTCGGTTCCGGTCCAAAATATAATTTCGGTTCGGTTCGGTCCAGAAAAAAATGACAATTCGGTTCTCGGTCTATTCGGTTCGGTCCAGTTCTGGACCGAACCGACCGAATGCTCAGCCCTACGAATATATATAGGTGGAGACGATTAGTTAAATTTATTTATTTTGATTTTTTAAAATTAAATTATTAAGGAAAATTCATGGAGTTCGATTTCAAAATTGATTTTCGATATTTCTCGGTCACCTTTTAATGGATATCGGCTTATTTTGTATTTTTAATTATCAATACGGACAAGAAAAAATTTTGAATTTTTTATTTTTTTCTAAGTAATTTCGAAATATTTCGGACAAGAAAAAATTTGTGAGGAAGTTCGTCGTAGAAAATTGCAAACAAACAACTTAGCAAAAAAAAAAAAAAAAAATTGCAAACAATCTTAGTTTCGAGGAATGTGTAGTCGAGATGTTTGTCCCGGTTTTAATTTGATTAAAATTTTGATATAATTTTTTTGATAAAGTCCAATTTGATATGATTTAAAAATGAGCAGAATAAAATCCAGACATGATGTCCAGCAGTGGTGTCTCTGTTGGTTGATGTCAGGATCTTTAGAGCTTATTATCGTGAGAATCTGAGTTCGATTCCAGCTCAATATAATGGATTTTAAACCGGACACCGAAATTAATCGAGATGCGTGTAAACTAGGCTGAACACGTGGTAAAGCTAAAATTGGCAAGCAAAAAAAAATCAAGACATGATCTAAACATTGTGGCCACTTGCATTGCATTTAGCTGATACTGACTCTTTAAGAGCTGAAGATTGTGGTTATAACAGTTCTGGCCTTTCAAGCTCGTTCACTGGATTGCTAATCCATATTCTAGTGTAGCTGTAAAATTACAGGTTTCTTCCCTTGAAGGCTATTAGAGCGATCATAATCTAGCACAGGAATGATTGATGTAATAAGCACATTCTTTGAATCTCAATTTTGTCACATTCATTTTCTCGCAAGTAACAGATAAATTTTCATAGGCAACCTTCGTTACAAGATTTCATGCAAGAACACGTCAATTCTAGATGTATTATTATAGAATCTGAAACATTTCAGATCATCCTTACTCGTAACTAATATATATCTTACACAAACAAACCACTACATTACAAATTATTCGCCCGATTATGCTTAATCCTCTGCATTTTTGAAAGGCTTGTATGTCTTGAGATCTGTAATGAGGCCTTCTATTGATCCAGCAGCTGCTACAATCGACACGGTCAAACACACCCAACTCAGAATCTTAAGCCACACCCAGGTGAAAGAGAACTTTGGTATTTTTGCGCGTGCAATGTACATTTCTATTGGGAAATATACGGTTAATGGATAGAAAGAAGCGGCTCCAATTAGTCCCAAGAAATCGTTGAAAAATGGCAGTAACATGGCGATCACCGAGGTAATGATCACGTACGCTGTTCGCCACACCATCCTAAAGAAGTTGATATGCAACACACCGCAAAATGGAATGGGAATAGGGTGTTCTGCTGCTATGAATTGGCTCTCTGGCCATCGCTTGCTGCACGTAGACTCTACGAATCCGAATATGGGTTGAGCAAACACCTACATTGTTGCAACAAGGACATATTAAGGAAATACATGCTAGGCAAGTGTCTGCTACTTAATTCGTAGTCATTTATACCTAAAACTAACATAAAATTTGGTTAGCAAAGGTCGTGTGACGTGTAGTAAAGAAAATCACCTGATATGCACCAACGAGATGAACTGCAATGCAAATATTGGCGAAGTCGATTAGCCAGAAGGGCTCATAGAAACCAAAACCAGTGAGAAAATTCCCAGGTGCCTTGTTCCCAAATGCAGCATAACCTAAGCAACCACATAACATATAGAACATAGTTGTGGTGGAGACTCCAGCCAAGGAAGCCTTTTTCATCACTTTGTTTTCTGATGGGGGTGATCTCAGTGTATCCTGTTTTCAACAACATTACACTTCCGATTAATCTATACTATATTATAATAAACGAAACATTAAAAGTTTGATAGGTACCGTCCTGTTTTCTACGACAATAGTTAAAATTTGTGAACAAGTAGTGTTTCAAAACTTGACTCAAAAATGGGACAATGGGCCGGAAGTGTTCTCCTAAACAACAAAGAGTGTTTCATACATTGGAGAAAGCCCATGTAGCTAGTGAGAGTAGTTCCAAACTAGTCCTTGTTATAAAAAAAATAAAAAATAAATAAAAGAGAAATCTATTTAAAGAATGGTTGACACAAAGAGGAAAGAGGAGTTTCTTCTCACTCCACTTGTAGGTGTGTGGTCTGGACCATCAATTCTAGTGTCCACATTTGAACCTATACATACATAATTAATTTTATATAGGTTAGAGAGAACTAACGGAATGCAATCAGATGTTAAAAAAATTAAACTTGAGTCATGCGGGTGTCTATTATTATAGATTTGTCATTTTCGTGCAAAAAAATTATAACTCGGGTCATATTCCTGCAATTAAGTCTTAAAATATTCACTTTAAATTTATTCTCTTATAGCAAAATTACAACAAAACAAAGAGGCTACTTTTTTTTAACCCATAACGTCGAATAATGAAACTTCGTAGGTGTCATTTTCAAATCTATGTCTATGCACATGGAATCGACTTAGGGAGGTCCCAAATGTCAATTTTTTTATTACTTTAAAATTCACGGTCCCAATTCACACACCTTAATTTATATAGGATCGGCCAAATCACAACATTTGTTAAGAAATTATGTCTTATATAGAAGTAACGAATTTGTACTCTAGTTAGTAATAATAGATGCAAGTATAGAATTTCTTCACGTAGCTTAAGAATAATTCAAGTCCTAGCTCTTGCATTATTGATTTATCATAGACACGTAATGTTATATAAGGTCCAGATAATCCGAATTCCATCGATACGTGTATAGTAGAATTTTTGATATGCATATACGAGATTGATGTGCATACTGCACACACCACATACTATGTAATGCCAACATAAATGAATTGTTTAAGGTAGACAGATACCACGTAAACACATGCATGTATATAATATGTCTACCGATGTCCGTAATAAATGAACCCCCCGTAAGACGACACCTTGACCTAACAATAATTCGGTGGATTATGAACCAACAGACGTCTCATTTCATATTACTCTCTATAAATAGATACAGTCACAGATAAGTATACATCAGTCTGTTTTACAAATAAAAATAAAATAAAAATAAAATAAAATTAGACAGTGTACTAGCTAGACAGCATGCATGAGGCAAACATGCCCTGTCTTCCCAGTCAACAAGTGGAGACTTTCATTTAATGAGATGGGATGCTCATACTCTTTTAATTATATGGCACACTAATCAATTGAATTTAGGACAGGGCTTGATCATTTTTCCCATCCTTCTCTTTATCATTTTAATTGATTTTTTATTTTATCCGTTTAATAATTTCTGTCTTGTTTGATTTTTTACGATCAAAACCGAACATTGAGTCATCGATATATTTTAGCACCGAAAACACATGATTAGGGGTAGGTTGTTGTTACGTGCAAACATATATAACAGTGCTATATTTAAAAGAAGTAGAAACAAAGAATGCAAAATACAAGTGTAACATGCCTGAATCTCAATGAGGACCGTGGAATAATTGTAAGCGAAAGCAATATCTCCGATAGATTGAAATGTTCTCCAGATCTTCTCTGACCCTGTCACGTCCACTCCGACTGTTGTCCCTGTCAATGTTGTTCTTGGATGTGGACCTCCTCCTTCACAATTCACTCACCGTTCAAAACTCATATTCAAAACACACAAGAACACACACATTTTAAAGATACGTACCTGCAACTTTGGCGATTGAAAGTGCAAGGCCGATAGAGGAGTAAGCGAAAGACATGACTGCAGCTAAAATGGAGAGCCATGACAGCTTATGAAAGTTCGGAATTTGACTCAGAATAATCTGAATTATTGCAAATACGGACATGAACGGGTAACTTGAAATCGAGCATTGTTCATGGTCACGAGTGCCTTTGTCGTGGAAGCAGTTCGACCTCTTGACAGCCCTGTACGTATATCAAGTTTAAACACAAACACAACACGTTAATTACTTTGTACGGAGTATTTTTCCGAAAATCAATAGAGCAGTAAAAACAAGAATTACTTACACCATACTAATGGACGCGGTAATTGTGTAACCGATGGTGACTCCAATAAGATTTCCATACTGAGCTATTCCACATAGCTGAACCTTGTAACCTCCTGAAAACCATTTAAATAAATGATTTATAATTATGTCAATTGCATTGGATAATATATAATTTTGAAAAAGCCACAAAATGTTGTGACAGGTTTTAATTAACTCCAATATTCCTTGCCATCTGAAAGAACTCTCATGAGTCATCGTATCTTTAGGAAGGACAAATTTTAATTTATTATTTTTTGAAAAACACTGAAATTAATTCATTAATGAAAAGTCATACGGCATCTACAAAGATAGTCGAGTCGAACAAACATAAAATAGAAACAATCATCTATCCTCCTGAAAAGATAATCAAACGATATGTTGAAAATGATATATTTACATGTACTCGTTTCATCGCAACATGTTTGAGCTATCGACCATAACATCTTTTCAAATTCTAAGATGTCCTAAATTAATTTTTAAACTGAATACACATCAACAAATGCATGAATTGTACTATAACTAGTCAAAAAAAAAACATGATTCTGTAACGAAAAGGGAAAAGAAAAGGAATATTGTGAAAAAGAAGTGATCAGACATTATAAAATTATTACTAAAATGTGATTATTCACATGCCTGGTACAATTTCAAATTTTTAGCACATATGTTTTTCCATTTTATGTCTGTGCCTGTGGAAAAGGTAATCAGAAATACCTAAATGAGATCTGACCACATCCATGTAAGTGTAGTTCCTCTTGCCAGAAACAGGGTCTGGAGATCGGTAACTATCCGCCAGTAAAGTGGAAGTGAAGTAGGTGATAACCGAGAAAACTATAAGAACTACAGTTCCGGTGACCCAACCTAACTGCGCTATAGCCCATGCTAGAGACAGAACTCCGGACCCAATAACAGCTGTTATTATGTGTGCACTAGCAGTAAGTAATGTTCCTGCAATAAAATTTCACATATCAGAATCATCTGTGCTAACTAGCAACTATCTTGCATTTACTTTCACGAGTACCAGGATCATATCACATATTCAACAGATACACGCTCTTGGTTTATCTGTGTAACATTTTAAATCCCGAAAAAAAAAAGTAAAAGAAAGAAGAATAGTTCTTGCTAAGAATTTATTCAGAAATGAAGAAAACACACACTCTTACACACACACTTGCAACTCATCTAAAATCAGACATAACTTCCTAATAACAATACGCGGATTATATATGTATACCGGTTCTTTTGGCACGACCATCGTCGTCGAAATTCTTGGCAGTGTCGCCATTTTCAAGTTTTTCGGTGTAGAAAGGTTGTTTGCGGACTTCTGTAGTCATATCTCTCACTCTATATCTCTCCCTAGTCAGAACAAGTGTTTGGACTTTAAAGATGAGGAAGGGGTGTATACAGTATATATAAGGGGGAGCAAGGGACTTTTAGGAAGAAAAAAAAATGTACAAATAAGTAAAATGAATAGTGATCGAAAAGGTTTATATTAAAACAATTGCAAACAGAAAAAGAAAGGGAAAGAGTGTCTAGTTTTAGTACTCTTGATTTAGATATGGCTAGAAGATACTATTATTTATGTTAGGGATAAAAGGGAATTTATACCTATGTGGAGAGTTCAAGTTATTACCGAAATGATTAGCTAATTTTATCTCTAGATTTGTGATACACTGGACATAGACAAAGTTCCTAAGAGCATCTTCAACGGTGTTGGTTAAATTAGTTGGCTAAAATAATATAATATACTGATTATGTAAAATGAAGTAATGTGGTTCAACGGAGTTGACTATTTATTTCAATTGACTATATTTTGAAAATAGTATGTTTTGATTATTCAAGTTGTTATAAATAGAATATTTATTATCTCAATATGGTAAGAGATGATGTGGAGGTTTGTTACAGGTGGTTCGACAAACATAACCAAGGTTGACTATAATTTTACCTAAGACTATGTTCCATTGGAATGAATCTTTGTTTTACAAATTCTCTATAATTCTAATTATGGTGTGTGTTATTCCCAAATGACCTAACAGAATTGTAGAAGGGGGGGGGGGGTTGAATACAATTCTTGATATTTTCTTGAAACTAAAACACTTTATAAAATAAAACTGAACTGAATAAATAAAAACACAAGATATAAATAATTCAGTTGGATTGTTTGATGATCCAACTGAAGTGTTTTTATTGCGGAAATAATCTGTGATACAAAAGTACACAGCTGCTCAGTTACAAGGTTGTAGAGAAGAATTGCTCTCAAAATAGCTAATACAATCTATTTGTGTTTCTTCTCTTAATCCTAAAGTAACTGCTACACTTGGTTATATATCCCAAGTTTACAATTCTACGTTTGGTTAAACTAAAGAATAATAGTAGTAACCATCAGTAGCTTGCTTTTCATTCCTTTTGTCCAATGGTCCTTGGAGATCTTAGCTTTTGTCTTCATGCTCATTATAATCATTCCCAAGAGCCTTATTGGAAATTGGAATGTTTCCTTATTTCCAGTATCCACTTTGATGGCTTCCAATGCACAGTACACTTCCATATCTCCTTTTAGATCTGTTCAGTAAACTGTCACTATCACTTTGTCAACTGTTCAAAAAGCAACATTGATTCGTTGATAGCAAGGAGATGTGTTTCGTTGATAGCTTCATTCTTCATTCCGTTGATGGTGTTTCCCTCGTTTCGTTGATGGGTAAACTCCATACCGTTGACAGAGTAATCTTCATACCGTTGACATGTCTTCACTTAGGCAGAATTACAAGGCATTACATATTTACAATTAACCAACCTATTTTGCCTATCTAGTACATAGTCAACATGACTTAGAAAACCTATCTAAAACATATAATAGAATGCCTATCATACTGTGAAGTATTGTACAATGCAATTGCTACAACACTCATTTCGTTGATGAGCTTCCTGTCAACGAAACACTGCTAAGCATGCTGTTTCGTTGACAGCTACAAAATTGACTTTACACAAATTCTACTAAGTGTTTTATGCTTATCATCAAGAACAACATATTCCTAACAATCTCCCCCAATTTATGACTGATAGAATAACAGCCATAAATCAAGAGACTTGATGATAACAAAAACACTCGGATACATCATAAATTACAAAAGTAGAAAATGTATTAAGCTTCAAAACTTTATAGACAAAATATAAGACTTACAAGACTAATGCCCACAAGTGCTCCTTTAGTCTGAGCAAATGTTTCATCTGTGACTTCTTTGTGGCATAGTCTTCTTCCCTCTCTTGGAGTTGTTTTCCTCAATCTGGGCCTGTAGTCTTCTGTAGAAGATTTTCTCCTCTTCATCTTGATCACCAAGCTTGGATTGCATCAGCTTTAGAGTTTGATTAGATGCCTTCTCCAGCTGGTCTTCCATTCTGAAGAATCTTCTGCAGTTGTCCTTGTCCTTAAACTCCATCATCCAATAGGGTTGAAGATGGATTTTCTTTCCTGTTGAGGGAACTCTAAGTATCCTGGGAAGAGCCTCAGGCTTGTTCCAGCTAGCCTTTATCTGACAGATTTTGGAGACCACCTCAGACTTGGCTGTTTTGGTGAAACCAAAGTCCTTTTTCAAGCATCTAAACACTGAGAGTAGTGTTTGATAGTCTTCTCCTAAAATTCTGTAGAGAGGCCACACTTGTTCTCTACCTCCCTTGAATATGAACACTAGTCTTTCAGGCAACTTTTGAGAAGCTGCAATTCCCCTTACTTCCACCAGGTTGTCTAAGTCAAGATGTAGACTGGATTCTTCCCTGATGTCAGCAATGTACATGCAGTCCTCTGGGTTTGAAGGGGGTTTTTGAGATTGTGGCTTTCTCACAAAAGCAGGCTTTGCTTTGACAGGCCTCTTCTTTGTCTTCATTGGTTGGTCCTTTTCTAACAGGAACTTTGGAAAGTATGCCTCATCAAAATCAATTGGTTCCTCTTTTGGCATGATTGGTTGATCATGAAAATTGACAGGATGTGCAGGATCACAGGCCAACTTTCCCTCAAAAACTGGATTAGCAATTGTTGGAGGTGCAATAGGTAAAGAAGAGTCTGATGCAGTACTCTGAGAATCAGCACTCTCAAAGTCTATGTTTCTCCTAGCTCTCTCTTTGGGTTGCCTTGTGCTCTTCTTTGAACTCCTTTCCTCTCTAGTGCTTTCCTCTTGCTTCCTTTCTTCTTCATCTAGAGCTTGAGCTACTGCAAGAGCTTGCATAGCTGCTCTTTCTGATTCCTCAGCCTTGGCTTCAGCAAAGTTTGGATGACCAGCCCAAACACAGATTTGCTGTCCATTCCTGTAGACAATTGCCCTTTGCTTCCTTATCTCATAATCATTACTTTCCTTGCTTTTTGTGATGAGTAGACCAAGAAGCTTGTGCTCATCTGGATAAGGTGCAGGATAGAAAGTCCTTGCTATGTTTTTGCCCTTTGGTTTAGCAGGGGACTTGGGAGATAGGCTTCTTTGAATTGTAGCTTGTTCCACATCCCTAATGCATGAAGTTTGTCCTTTTTCCTTCCTTAGTCCTTGAGTGACTCCATGTAGAAGGGGCTCTTGTTGATAGAAAGAATTTGTCTGTGGCTCCCATTCCGTTGATGCTATTGCCATGGCATTCGTTGATGGCTGTTCCGTTGATGGATTTGAGTCCTTATCTTCAGTAATCTTCTTGAACTTTGCTTCTATGTTGGACCAATGTTCTTTGATTTGTTCTGCAAGTCTCATCCTCATAGAAGCTTCTTGTATAAGGTCAATACCATCCTTTTGCTGCTTGCCAAGCTCCCCCATTGCTAATGGCTCCTTTGGTAGGGAAATGGCTGGGACCATAACCTTGGTAATTTGAATGTCTAGCTCCTTAGATTTCTCCCCCTTTTTGTTATCATCAAAAGAGATGGCTGGGAGTCCTTGAGCTGCCACTAGCTGGGCCAATAGTTGTGTTTGTTTCTCCTGTTCCTTTTGCATCTGTGATAGAGTGGCTTCCACCTTGTCCACTCTAGAAGAGAGAGTCTTCAAGGAGGACTCCACTTCAGGTTCTTTAGTGAAAAACCTGTTCATCCTGGACACAGTGAGAGGAGGAAGCTTTTCATCTAGCCTCCTATCATTAGCAGCCCTAAGGTTGCTGATTGAATCCTTGATCTCTGTAGCCTCAATCCTTGTCTGCAACATTTGTAGCCTTTGAATTTCCAGAGAATCCATTATGGCTTTGTAGAATTTCTTCTCTCTTGGTCCTGCAGACTCATGAGCTAGATATGCTTCTTTGTACTGCCTTGTGATAGCAGCATCCAAATTGCTTCTACCATGCATATCTTGAGAAAGCCAGTTTGGTGTAGGAGGCACCACAGAAGTCCCAGTCTGTGCAGTAGTGGCCACCTGTAGATTATCACCATAGCTGTCCTCATCATCAGAGAAATCAAAGTCTCCACTTGCTTCAGCTCCTGGAGGTAGATTGGTCAAGGCATCATTTGCTCTTTGCATTGATGCAGTTGTGTGAATTAGTTGTAGTGACCTCTCTGCCTCCACATTGCCCTGTTGAGCCAAAATTTGATAGGCTGACACAGGATGAGTAAAGGTCTCAGGATCCAGGGAAATACTATCCAGAGTTTGCTGATAAACCTCTTGGAAAGTAAGTTCCCTTTCTCCCTCACTGACCTCCATTAACTCATTAGCAATGGCTGCTTCCATCCTTATTTCTCCTGTAGTCCCTTCTCTCTCTCCACTCTGTTCTTGCATCATGGGCTCCCCATGGCTCACACCTCTCACACCCTCACCTTCACCTTCTAAGGTGGAACTCTTAATCTCTCCTTTTGCCTGGCTGGAAGAAATAGCCAGCCTCTCACTCACATTCTCTCCTTTTGCCTGGCTGCAAGCCAGCCTCTCAGTTTCACTCCCTCTCAGTCCTAGAAGTGTCTCAACTACCACTAGATCATCTGCACTAGTTGTGGGAACAACTTGATTTTCAATTAAAGGTGCAGAGTGAACTATCAACGGAATGGTAGTTTGAACTGTCAACGGTATGGATACCGTTGATGGAGAAACACTTGTCAACGAAATAGACTGTTTCGTTGATGAAGTCAAGAAAGCACTTTGAGAATGAGAAATTACAGTAGAGTCTGTGGTGATTGATTTTAAAGAATGGTCCACAGATCCCCTTGCAACTTCAGGAAAAATTGGTTGATGGCCCAACAAATCACTTAACAAGTGATGGCCACCAGCTTCAGAGTGGGGCTTCTCCAAGATTAGAGTTGGAGAATCAGGAATAGATGTATGGATCATGTCCACATCTAAAGATTGAGTTGGTGAATTTGATGGAGATAATTCAAGATTGATGTTTAGAGAATGGGACTGTAACCCCAGAGTAATGATAGGGGTTACATCAAACTGAATTTGAGAAACTGGAAGTGTTGCTTCCAGTGTGTGTGCACCCTGTGTACCCTTGGACTTTTGCTTCACTCTCCTTTGGTATTGGGAAAATGTAGACTTTGGGCTAGAAGTGTCCCTTACCCTTTTGGACTGTGCTCTAGGAGGAGAGCTTGTTTCAATAATCACATCCTTTTGGGAGGATGCAATTAGACTTGTGCTTAAATCCATGTTACTCATTGTGCCTTGTTGGGAAGACACAATGGGGCTTGGCTGGTACACACTAACCTGTCCTTCCTTATCCTTGGGGTTTCTTTGATGTTCACCCCTTCCCTCACCTCTCACAACTCCAGACTCACTCCCCTTAGGTTGTGTGGTAGTTTTTACAACAGGTGCCTTTTGAGAAGCACCTGAGGTTGGCTTGGAGGATTTCTTTGATTTTGGTTTTGTTGCTAGGGTAGGAGCCTGTTGGGTCACAGCTACAGACTCCATAGCAACATTGGAAGGTAAAACAGTAGAGGTGTTAGCTACACTAACAGGGATAGTAGTAGTTACCTCAATGATTGGCAGATACACCACTGGAACATCACCATTGTGGTTCAGCCTGAGTATGTCTGTCAATACTCTCTTTTCTTGCACAAAGCACTCGAACCTGGCATTAGGGTTAGAGATAACTAATGGTGCTGGACTAACATGGTTAGCCAACATCATCAGAAACCTAGCATAATAGATATTTTTCTTCCTATTTGCTTTGTCACCCAACTTAGCACCAATTTCATACATAAGTTGGGTGCTAAAGTTGTGATATCTATCATTTAGAAGCATGGTTAGGAGAATTAACATAGAGTTAGTTAATGCATCAAAATTACTAATCTTTCCAGAAAAGACCTTAATGAATGCATCAGCTAAATAACTGTATTCTCTAACCAAACCTCTCCTAATTATTCTACCCAGATTATCAGTAGGCAAAGAGTAGTTTATAGAATTTAACATGGTAGTTATTTCAGTGTTAGTAGGCAAAGCATCACAGTTATTATCGGGAATATGTAAACATGCTTGCAAAACATCAGAATTAACTATGTACTCATTACCTTGAAGAGTGAATTTTAGTGTGCAGTGTGTTCCACTATACTCACATGAGGTCTAAATTTCCTCGATTATCTCATTGTAGAGTGGTGTAGAGTGAAACATTGCATAACTCAACTTGCAATTCTTCATGAAATCCATCATTTTGAAGAACAGACTGTTCGGGTTTTCCTTGACAACAAAAGGGATGGAGTTGTTCTTCTCATAGATGAACCCTCCAGCAGACATAAGCTTGACTATAGGTGCCATTGTTGATTAAAGGAAAGCTTCGAACTGAATTGCTTGTTAGAGAGAAGAAGAGAGAAAAAGCCTTTGGAATTTTTGAGAACAGGTAAAAAGAAATAATAAAAATAAAATTTCTTAAATACTCCCCCAAAAATTCTCAGAAAATGAATCCAATAATAAATGTAAATTACTGGATTGGCTTAAAAATATAACCGTTACTCTTAAAGTATTACCATGATTTATACTTACAGGGGTGTATGCATAGATCGTGGTAAAAGACGTGTCAAATTTCAACGGTTCAGATAAAAAGCGCTAAATCAACGAATCAGGATTGGGCGGTTAAAGTCCCGTCTTATTTCGTTGATAAAGCTGCGTTTCGTTGATATAAAAGAGCTATCAACGAAACACCCAGAAAACTGCTAAGACTGTCAACGAAATGGTGCATTCCGTTGGCATAGTAATTTTGACTTAGACAAAATTTTACCTTTTCCTGAGAAAATTCATTCACAGAAAAACATAGCAAATTTCTGGCTGCATTTTAACTTGCAAATATCTCAAAAATAATTAAGAGAAATTTAGCATACCTAGCTCACTTACTAATCTTGAGAATGTTGATTCATCAAGTGGCTTGGTAAAGATGTCTGCAAGTTGTTGTTCACTTGGAACAAAATGTAACTCCACAGTACCATTCATAACATGTTCTCTAATGAAATGGTACTTGATGTCAATGTGCTTGGTCCTTGAATGCTGCACTGGATTCTCAGTAATGGCAATGGCACTAGTGTTGTCACAGAAGATAGGAATTTTCTCAACTCTTAATCCATAATCAAGTAGTTGGTTTTTCATCCATAAAATCTGTGCACAACAACTTCCAGCTGCAATATACTCAGCCTCAGCTGTGGAGGTAGAAATTGAGTTTTGTTTCTTGCTGAACCATGACACAAGCTTGTTTCCTAGGAATTGACAGGTTCCAGTTGTACTTTTCCTGTCAATTTTACATCCTGCAAAATCTGCATCTGAATAACCAATTAGTTCAAAACCAGATTCTCTAGGATACCAAATGCCAAGGTTTGGTGTTCCTTTGAGATATCTGAAAATTCTTTTAATAGCAACTAAATGGGATTCTCTAGGATCAGCCTGAAATCTAGCACATAGACATGTAGCAAACATAATATCAGGTCTACTAGCTGTTAAATATAAAAGTGAGCCTACCATGCCTCTGTAACTTGAAATGTCCACAGATTTTTCCTTAGTATTCAATTCAAGTTTGGTGGCAGTAGGCATGGGAGTTTTGGCAGGAGAGCATTCCATTAGGTTAAACTTCTTTAATAAATCATGAATGTATTTTGTTTGACTAATGAAAATGCCTTCATTAACTTGCTTTACTTGTAGACCAAGAAAGTAAGTTAATTCTCCCATCATGCTCATTTCATACTTACTTTGCATAAGCTTGACAAACTTTTGACAAAGTTTCACATCTGTAGACCCAAAGATTATATCATCTACATAAATTTGAACAAGTAAAGTAGAGCCATTTACAACCCTGTGAAAAAGAGTTTTATCTACAGTACCTCTAGTGAAATGATTCTCAAGGAGGAACTGTGAGAGAGTGTCATACCAGGCTCTAGGTGCTTGTTTCAAACCATAGAGTGCTTTGAGAAGGAAGTACACATAGTCTGGAAAATCATCATCTTCAAAACCAGGAGGTTGACTTACATACACCTCCTCTTCCAATTCCCCATTCAGAAAAGCACTCTTCACATCCATTTGATAGACCTTGAAATTGGCATGGGCTGCATAGGCTAGGAAAATCCTTATTGCTTCTAGTCTTGCAACAGGAGCAAAGGTTTCATCAAAATCAATTCCTTCTTCCTGTGAATAGCCTTTTGCAACCAATCTAGCTTTGTTCCTTGTGACTATGCCATTTTCATCCATCTTGTTTCTGAACACCCACTTTGTGCCTATAACACTCCTGTCATTAGGCCTGGGCACCAGCTTCCAAACATTGTTTCTCTCAAATTGGTTTAGCTCTTCTTGCATGGCTAAAACCCAATCTGGATCTAGAAGTGCATCCTCAACTTTCTTTGGCTCATCTTGAGACAGAAAGCTACTATATAGACATTCTTCTTGAGTTGCTCTTCTAGTTTGGACTTTTGAAGAGACATCACCTATAATAAGTTCAAAGGGATGATCTTTAGTCCATTTCCTTGAGGGAGGTAGATTTGCTCTTGAAGACGTAGCTTCATGATCATGATTGCCTTGATTGGATATTTGTCCTTGAGAAACTCCCCCTGAGTTTGTTGTCCCTAATTGATCACTTCTAGAAGCATTCCTATGACTATCAACGGTATGACCGTTTTGGCTGTCAACGAAACGCTCATTCTGACTGTCAACGAATCCACCACCATGACTGTCAACGAAATGACCATTTGGTCTGCTAGCTGCTATCCTTTTTAACCTTAATGCAGCAATTTCATCTTCACTGCTGCTTTCATCTGTGCTAGATACAACAACTTTAGGCTGTTTCTCAGTAGCCTTATCATGATTCACTTGTTCTCCTTCCTCATTCTCAAAAGAGAGACTTTCATGGAAACCTTCATCACAGAGACCTTGTATTTTGAGATCATCAAAAACAACATGTACAGATTCCATAACAATGTTGATTCTGAGATTAAAGACTCTGTAAGCTTTCCCTGCTGCATATCCCACAAATATTGCTTCATCTGCCTTTGCTTCAAATTTCCCCAAATGCTCAGCTTGATTTCTCAGAACAAAGCACTTGCATCCAAAGACATGAAGAAAATCTAATAGTGGCTTCTTTCTTTTGAGTAACTGATAAGGGGTCATTCATTTGGCCTGATTAATCAAAGAAATATTTTGAGTAAAGCAAGCTGTGTTAACTGCCTCAGCCCAAAAATATGTAGGTAACTTTGATTCATCTAGCATTGTCCTTGCAGCTTCAATAAGTGTTCTATTTTCTTCACAGAACACCTTCATGCTTGAATTCTTGAATTCTGTCCCATTGTCACTCCTAATCCTTCTTACTTTGAAATCGGGATGATTGCTTACCATCTTGATGTGATTGATAATGATTTCACTTGCCTCATCTTTAGAGTGCAAAAAGAAAGTCCATGTAAATCTAGAAAAATCATCAACAATCACAAGACAGTATTTCTTCTTTGAGATGGACATAACATTTACAGGGCCAAATAGGTCCATATGAAGCAATTCAAGCTGCTGGACAATTGATGACACTGTCTTACTTTTGAATGATGCCTTCTTCTGTTTTCCCTTTTGACAGGCATCACACAAACCATCCTTGGAGAACTCCACCTGTGGAATTCCTCTAGCAAGATCTTTCCTCACCAAATCATTCATAACTTTGAAATTCAGATGGGATAACTTCTTGTGCCATAACCAACTTTCATCCTTGCTTGCCTTGCTGAAAAGACAAGTGATGGTGTCTGAACTTGTGCTACTAAAGTCAGCAATGTACACATTCCCTCTTCTGAATCCAGTCATTACCACATTGTTGTTTCCTCCTTTAGAAACAACACAGGCTTCTTTTGAAAAAGTAACTAAAAATCCTTTGTCACAAAGTTGGCTGATACTAAGCAAGTTGTGCTTAAGACCATCCACCAATGCAACCTCATCTATGATGACATTCTCTTTTGAAATCAAGCCATATCCCTTTGTGTAGCCTTTGCTGTCATCTCCAAAAGCAATACAAGGGCCAGCTCTTTCCTGAAACTCTGTGAGCAGGGTAGAATCACCAGTCATGTGTCTTGAACAACCACTATCCAAGTACCAAAGATTCCTTTTGTCTCCCTGCACACAATAAAACCAAATCAAGTTGATTTTGGTACCCAAGTTTCCTTGGGTCCTGTCTTGTTAGCCTTTGCATTCCCTTTTGTACCATTTTTCACTTTGGGCTCAGATTGATTCAAATCAATCTTTACCCTTGGTGTTGATTTCTGAGGGTTGCTCATATTTTCATTCATAGCATGCATAGTTGGAGGAACAATCATGTTATTCATGTTCCATGGCATTTGTGGCATGTTAAACATATTCATGTAAGGATTAGACACAAATGGCATGCTAGCATATGGATTCTGAAATTGTGCATATGGAGCAAACATGTTAGACATAACAGGCATTGTAGGCATGGAACTGTTCATTGCAGGCTTGGGCATTTTCACATTAGCAGATTTCTTAACAGATTTGCAGTTAGTAGACAAATGACTAACACTTCCACAATTAACACATGTCTTTCTAGGAGCATATTTATCAGGTGTGTAATTGTTGTGTTTGTTAATTCCTACTTTGCCATTCCTGTTATTCTTTTTATTTCCCTTAGCCTCATTATGAACTTTCTCTACCTTGTCTTTCAATTACTTGTTAGACAAGTGACCTACATTAGCTCTCTCAACAGGCTTCTCAATTTTCTTTGATTTACTAGACTCACCTTGAACAAAGTTCTTGGTGACAGGACCATACTTGTCATTAAGTCTAGTGAGTTTATTTTTTTCTTTGTCTGTCAACGAAACAGCCTGATCGGTTGATGGTTCATGTGTCAACGAAACATTGCATTCCGTTGACATATCAACCTTCAACAAATGATCATTGTTGTTTGTTGACTCTGTTTCTGATTCTAAGGTTTCACCAACATACCCTAGCTTCTCTTTGTTCCTTTTCCATGATTGCTCACATAAGGATTCCACGCCTTGAACATTAATTATGTTGGCAGCAACATTCCTGGCATCCTTCCATTTTGCAATCACACCTTGTTCTATCTCAAGTTGTGTTTTAAGAATTTCTTCCCTTTGTAACACGTTCTCAAGTTCCTTCTTAGCATCCCTACTAACACATCTCATTTTCTCAAATTCAATGAGCTGTGCTTCTAACATTGCATTCCTATCACTTAAGAGCAGATTGGTCTCTTTTATTCTTGAATTCTCTTTAGTAAGTGATTTAAGAGTAACACGCAAATTATATAATACAGTAGACATTTCATTTACTGCATTGTCGCATTCCTCTTTAGAAAGCTCAGAAAGATTAGTAATTGTTACCTGGTTGCTTGAGGAACTTGCTTCCTGCTCATGATTGTCAGCCATAAGAGCCAAGTTGACATACTCAACATCATCATCAGAATCTTCACCATTACCAGCCCAATCATACTCCTGAGACATGAAAGCCTTTTCTTTTTGTTTGAGAAGTTCAAAGTATTTCTTTTTATAATCAACAGGCTCAAATTTCCTGTTGCCCTTCTCAACCTTGGGCTTTCTGCAGTCTCCAGCAAAGTGACCAAGCATTCCACAATTGAAACATTTTGACTTAGACTTTTCAATCCAGTTTGTTTTGCTAGGTTGAAAGTCTCTTCTTGGTGGCCTTGCTTCTGAGTTTCTTTTGAACTTGAACTTAGAGAATTTTCTAGACAGAAAAGCAATGTGTTCATCAATCTCATCTAAGTCCTCCAAGTTGGCTGGTTCTGATTCTTCTTCTTCTGTCATCTTGTCTTTACCCTTGCTAACATCACTCCTACAACTAGATCGACTAGTTGTGGCCTTTGCAGCTTCTTTATTGTCATCTTCAAGTTGGTTCACTGATGCAATTAATGCAATAGATCCACCCTTCTTCTGTACCTTTTCAATTTCCTCATCTTGCTCCATTTCCAGCTCATAAGTCTTCAAGGTTCCATAAAGCCTTTCAAGAGTGTAGTCTTTGTACTCTTGAGTGTTTCTGAGAGAAACGGTCATAGGCTTCCATTCTTTTGGAAGAGCTCTAAGAAATTTAAGGTTTGAATCCTTGGTTTGATAGATCCTCCCATACAACTTTAATCCATTCAAAAGCTTTTGAAACCTACTAAACGTGTCATTTAGGGTTTCACCAGCTTTAAAATGAAAATGCTCATATTGTTGTATAAGGAGTTGCATTTTATTTTCCCTGACTTGCTCAGTTCCTTCACAGAGAGTTCTAACAGTATCCCATACTTCCTTAGAGGTTGTACAGTTGATAACATTGTCAAACATCTCTTGCTCCAAACCATTAAACAGAATGTTCATGGTCCTTTTGTCTTTATGAACTTCTGCAATATCTTCAACAGTCCATTCTGAGACAGTTTTTGGAATCTCTACATCAGGTGCATCATCTGGCAGTCCAACTCTAAAATCAAGCTTCATGGGAACGTGTGGACCTTTCTCAATGCAGTCTACATACCTCTCATCCATAGACATGAGATGTAAATGCATCTTTACTTTCCAGTGAAAGTAATTGTCTTTATCAAGAACTGGTATCTTCACACCTGCATCCTTCTTCACCATGGTTTCTGTTTTTGGTCTTGATCTTTAAACTTCTTGTATGTTAGAAGCTCGCTCTGATACCAATTGTTATTCCCAAATGACCTAACAGAATTGTAGAAGGGGGGGGGGGGTTGAATACAATTCTTGATATTTTCTTGAAACTAAAACACTTTATAAAATAAAACTGAACTGAATAAATAAAAACACAAGATATAAATAATTCAGTTGGATTGTTTGATGATCCAACTGAAGTGTTTTTATTGCGGAAATAATCTGTGATACAAAAGTACACAGCTGCTCAGTTACAAGGTTGTAGAGAAGAATTGCTCTCAAAATAGCTAATACAATCTATTTATGTTTCTTCTCTTAATCCTAAAGTAACTGCTACACTTGGTTATATATCCCAAGTTTACAATTCTACGTTTGGTTAAACTAAAGAATAATAGTAGTAACCATCAGTAGCTTGCTTTTCATTCCTTTTGTCCAATGGTCCTTGGAGATCTTAGCTTTTGTCTTCATGCTCATTATAATCATTCCCAAGAGCCTTATTGGAAATTGGAATGTTTCCTTATTTCCAGTATCCACTTTGATGGCTTCCAATGCACAGTACACTTCCATATCTCCTTTTAGATCTGTTCAGTAAACTGTCACTATCACTTTGTCAACTGTTCAAAAAGCAACATTGATTCGTTGATAGCAAGGAGATGTGTTTCGTTGATAGCTTCATTCTTCATTCCGTTGATGGTGTTTCCCTCGTTTCGTTGATGGGTAAACTCCATACCGTTGACAGAGTAATCTTCATACCGTTGACATGTCTTCACTTAGGCAGAATTACAAGGCATTACATATTTACAATTAACCAACCTATTTTGCCTATCTAGTACATAGTCAACATGACTTAGAAAACCTATCTAAAACATATAATAGAATGCCTATCATACTGTGAAGTATTGTACAATGCAATTGCTACAACACTCATTTCGTTGATGAGCTTCCTGTCAACGAAACACTGCTAAGCATGCTGTTTCGTTGACAGCTACAAAATTGACTTTACACAAATTCTACTAAGTGTTTTATGCTTATCATCAAGAACAACATATTCCTAACAGTGTGCCACGTAGATATTTACCTAAAGGTTCTCTAGCGTCGGAGATGCTATAAGGTCACGTACCGTAAACTAGTTTTATATTCGGGAAAAATTTATCAACACCATAGATTGGATATTGCAACGCGCACTGAAAAAATTGTTTAAAAATCGTTGCTACTAATGATAAGTTTTGAAAAAATTAATAAATATTGCAATGTTTTTTAAAATTGTTGTAATTCAATCTAATTTATGCAAAATTTGAATTATACTGCAACGAATGTAGATAAACGTTGCTATTAACTTCAAAATTTTGGACCAAGTATATGGCGGGCTTTTAAAATTTGAAGCGGGCTTAGTAATTTTTGTTTGTCCGGGTTTTCTAGAACAGGAACTTAGCTTGACTAAAAATATTTGACTAAACCAAATATAACAGAGACACACCATAAAACACAGAGAGAGAGAGAGAGAGAGAGAGAGAGAGAGAGAGAGAGAGAGAGAGAGAGAGAGAACTCAAACTCGACCACTGAAGCTCGAAGAACACTCATGCTTGAACACGAAAACTCGAAAAAGGTATTTTCTTTCCCTAAATTTATTTTAAAATCTGTTTTTAGATGAATTTTCCCTAAAAGGTATCAATTAGGGTTTATTTGTTAATTTGTGCTTATTTTTAAATCGATTTATAGGGTTTTATTTCTGTTCTTTTATGTTAAATAAGCTTTTACATCAAGATTTTTTTAAAGTCGGATTTTAAAATAAGGGATTCCAACATTTTGTTAATTAAGGGTTTCAAATTGTAATTTTGCTTATAGTTTGTGTTTCGTGTTTGTAATTTTGTGTTATTTAGTGTTTGTATTTTGTTTGTAGTTTGTGTGATGTTTCGTTTTGTGTTAGTTTGTGTTTATATTTTCAATTGAAATTTTGTTTGTATGCTTGGCATTTAAATTATGATATTACTATGGCAAACTGGATGTAATTAAGTTACATGGTGGATATCTCTTATCCCTTTTATCCCTTTAATTAAGATGGTCTAATCCCTTTGAAGTTATATATATATATACTATTTTTTAATGTACTAGATAAAGATAAGGAATCATAATAGAATATAACTACATTGGTATTGTGAATTCTTGAATTGGTTTAGACTTGGCAAAATCAATTAGTTTGTAGCAAGTGTAAATGAGTAAATATATCCTCTCACAACCGATTCGAAATGATAAAAGAAGATAAGAAACTAGGCAATCATCCTTAAATAGTAGGGATATGTACACCTGATATGTATTTTTTATTTTTTACTGCAATTTGTTTCATGGTATATATATGTCAGTGTGTTATGATAATGTCACGGTAATTTAATTTTTCAAGCTATCTATTTTAGCACAAATTTGATTGTTAGTTTGTATGCTTTAGCGATTTACCCTTAATTAATTTGATGCTACTGCAAAGATTTTTAAATGTTGCTGAAGACCATAAAACGTTGCTACATGCTTGTAATGCAATGATTCTTAACGTTGCTATATGGAGCTGAAATTGTTGCTAAATGACTCTATTACAACAGGGGCGGATGCAACGGTGAAATTTTGCACATTCGTTGCAATTACATCTAATGCAACAAATACAGGCCTTAAGGCAATATATTTGCGTTGTTGCAATATGCGATCTTTGGTTTAGTGAAAACTAGGATTTTAACTTCATTTGAGGTTCATCTCTTTTTATGGTCTAACTGCTAGTTTGTGGCAATTAGATATTCACACTAATCTATTAAGGTATCGTTTGATTGAGGAAGTGGTATGAGTTAGAATCAAGAATTGGGTTAAGGTGGTACGGGTTTGATGTATCATTTTTGATATCGTGTGTTTAGTTGAGTGTTGGATTGAATATGTTTGATTTAAAATGTTTTTGAGTTTTCAATTTAAAATAATTTAAAATATTAATTTAATATATTTTTGCATAATTGATTGATTTTTTATTAAAAATTTACATTTAATGACTTCAATATATATATATATATATTATATATATATATATATATAATGATTTTTTATACCCCTCACTTATAACCACACCTCACGCAGGGTATCAAAAATCCATATATTGGGGATTTGAGAAATGAGTTTTAAATTAACGATACCATAATCACTCCAACCAAACGACCCCTAAATTTTAAGTAACTTTAATTTATGAACTAATCTCTATTTTTTCAATGCAAAATTTAAATTCATAAACAACATTATATGTAATCTTAATTGGTTGTCTAAGGTATTTAGGTACATTCATATGCTAAATATAAATTAACACATATATTAATCTCAAGTTATAATGATGGGGTCTAAATCTAAATTTTCTATTCCAAGTTTATCTAAATTATTAATCTATCTATTACTATATATTAAACCACAACACAAGGGCAAAAAGTGATACTTTAATGTCTGTGAAATTTTGATTTTGCCCCTATTTTTTGAAAAATTACAAAAATGTCACCCCTTTAATGTTTATGCAAAAGTTAAATTAAATATGTTGGTCTTGAGAATTGAACTTGTGACCTTCTACACTCAAACTTGCACCACAACCATTGTGCTACACTTTGTTTTCGGTTTACTTTCAAAATCTTAATAGATAAACTACATATTCTCTCATCTTTTATTTTTATTATAGAGTAAATAAATATTGATTTATATTATTTCTAGAATATTGCACAATATATAATTACAAAAAATATTTTTATCGATTGAGCATGATCTACAATTCTCTTTTGTCAATTTAAATGATTGATATATGTCATTTTAATAGCTATGAATTTACGATTTTTCTCTTATATGTTAAAAAATTACAAAAAACACATTATTTTTTATATTTATGCAAATAGTAGATGAAATTATGTTAGTGTTGAAAATCGAATCACTAACCTTCTCTAATCAAACTCATATCATAACCATTATAATATACGTTATTTTGAGTTTTCTTTAAAAATATTTTTAGATAAATCACATTTTCTCCAAAAAAAAACGTTGGTTTATATTATTTATAGAATGTTGCATATTATATATTCCAAAAAAAATATTTTAATGGATTGAGTATACTCTATATTTCTCTTTTGTCATTTTAAATGATTGATATAAAAAATAAAATTTTAAATAATATAAAATTATACATAAATGTAATCGATTCCTAAAAAAATAAGAATTTATTTACCTTCTCCTCTGTGTAGATATTAAACTATTGAAATAAAAAAATAAGATTTTTTTAAAATATATATAATTTTGTTTATAAAATTATACATAATAAATGATTGTCTTACATAATTTTTATGTATATAAAATTTTAAATACGCGAGTCATATAAGAAATTTTTGGTCGACCGACTATTTAGACTTTCGACGATTTAAAAGTGTGATTGATCTAAAAACATATATATTAAAAGAAACTAAAATAATTGAATTTATGTTTAAAAAAATGACAACTCCAAAAATAGGATTTATGTTGTATATATAAAATATATCATAATTAATATTCAATATAAAATGAAAAAAAAATAGGGTTTTTTGAATTATAAATATTACAAAATTGCAATAATTATTCGCAATGACCAATTAGACTATAACTCAAAGTATGGTAATATGAATTTTAAATAGTATACTAAATTGATCAAATAATCAACATAATATATGATAGTTGAGTTATAACATATACTTAGATCAACCTATGATGAAACCAAAAAGTTTTATCTTAAATATTATGTTGATGCACAGTCATTAAGGTCGTCTAATCATAATTTACATTGATAAAAATATTTGTAAAAATTCAAGTTGAGTTCAAAAATAATTCATATTATAAGATAAAAACTGTTTCAATTTACCAAAATTTTAAAATAGAATTTCGATATTGTGTAATAAATTTTAGACTAAAACTAAACATTTGAGTTTAAAAATGTAAAAATATGTATGTAATTTTTAAAAAATGAGTTATAGACGACTTTCATATAATATTAATAGTTTCATAATATGTTTCGCCTTACGTATATATCGATTCTTTATAAATGTACTATAACTAAGTTAAAATCACATTGTCTATGTTATATATTGATAATTTTCAAAAATATTTATTTATTTTATACTCAAATGTTCAATTTGATAAAGTTCCGTCATCAAAAACCATATTATTATATACTCAAAGGTTCAATTTGATAAAGTTGCTATCACATCATCGAAAATCATATTAATATTTTAGCAATTAAATGTAATCATGCGATTATTATCGGATGGATATTTATCCAAATTTTATGAAATTTAATCAAGTTATAGAAATCTGATTAATGTAATTGGTATGTCATTTTACAAAAATACTATTAAAATATGAGATAAAATCGAAATATTATTCTTTTTCGAATTTTAAATTACAAAATTATCTCAATATATAAACAATTTCGTGCGAGAAATTATTGCAATGTCCGTGCCTCGCATGAGCTATTACGCTAGTTCAATCTTAAAGGTGATCAATTTTTAAAAAAATATTAAACATAAATCAATATAAACAATTAATACAACCAACAAAACAGAGAATTGAGGTTAAAGCGTATATATAACCAATAGTGTTTAGTTTATCATCACAAACAATACGTATTTTATAGTTGTAGTCTTGTAGACTTGTAGTTGTAGACTTGCGGTCTTCAATTCTCTTCTCCTACTCGTGTAGCCTCTTCTATGCTTTTTCTCTTCTATGCTTTCTTGTAGAGAAAAACGGACTCCTAGCTCCTCCCTGATAATTTAAGAGCTGTAAATCTTTCCTCAATATTTACTCGTTATTTGGTTCACGAAATGGTATGATTTGGAATCAGAAATCGGATTGAGATGATATGGGGTTCAAAGATCATTTATAATATTATTTGTTTGGTTTAGTGTTGAAATAATTTTTAAAATGATATTAAGTTATATTTTAAATTAATTTTTTATATTATAAAAAAATTAAAAATATTTCACTGTTATTTATAAAATAATTTTTTATATTTATAATGTTTTTTGGCATGAAATTAATAAATAATATAAAATTGATACTCATACCTCCATTTTCATACCCATCTCCCATTAGGGTATCAAAATCTCATATCTTGGAAGTTTGAGGTATGGATTTGAGAATAAATTTTTTTTAACCAAATACAGGATATGAGTTTTGCTCATTCTAAATCCATACCCGATTCCTGATACCAGCGAACCAAACGACCCCTAAGAAGTATATGTTACCTTCTAAATTAATATTATATTAGTATATATTAATTTGCTTCCAAAATCTATCCATCCTTTCTCTCATTTCGTTATAGATCATAATTTTGAGGAGAATGGTTGGAGTTGGACAAAATATTTACCTGTTAAATAATTTAAGAGCTCATATAATACTACTACTTATGAAGAGTTTGTGCAAAAACTCTCGGAGTTGCTCTTAAAACCTCAACATCTAAATAAAGAAAGGGTGGACGCCGAAAAGGAACCAGCCCGATAAACAAAAATCATATAACGATTTAACTAAATTATATTTTTACATGACTGAACTCCTCTCTCTCTAAACTCTTTTAATCTATTAGAGTTTTGAGAGTCGACTCCCAAAATTAGGGTTTTATTCGTCACTTCTCCATTTTTCAACCTTAATTCCTTTCATCGATTAAGTCCCTTTCACTATCTCATTCTCTATTTTATTTACTAATTTTTTAATAAAATCGAGATCTAATCTTTTTTGGGTGAGTTCTCTCGTTCAGTACCTTATTATTAAGGTTGTTAGTCGTGCCCATCTTTTTGGGATGTTAGTGTGTTATGTTTTGATGTTTTTGTGTGATTTGTTACGAGTTTCGGTAGTTTTTATGAAAAAGATTTATATGATATTTTGGGTGATTTGTAAGGCTCGCATCAAATCTGGGACGATAGTGAATACCGCAAAAACTCACATTTCACAACAAAAAATTGTTCATATTTTGGGGGTATTTGTTGCTCCAATATCAGTTGATGTAACTGATAGTTCTGAACATTGGGCTACAGACGGTGCTTATGTGAAAGTCAATTGTGATGCTATTAGTTTCACCGATGTATGTTGGATTGCTCGATATGTAGTTGTAATAATTCTTAGATTAAAAAATTGGATATTATACGTGTTAAGTAATCTGAAAACAAAACGACGTTTAGCTCATTTTTTGTTTCACAATCAGGTTTGTAGTTGACAGTTCGGGGGTTTGTCCCGGTTGGGATCAGTATTTTAATGAATTATTTCGAATTGATTGCTTCTGATCCTTTTCAGCGCAATTTGAAATATCAATAAAATATAATATCTTATTTGAATTAAATATCATTTCACAAATTTTTCAACGAAGCCTTGATTGTCTATGATAAAATATCTATTTTCACTTATACATTTAGTTTTGAAAGTGATAAAATTGCAAATTATATAGCATATAAATTATAATTACTAATAAATGGGACTCTTAATGTAAAAATTCGAATTGGCTGCTTCTGAATTTTTTTAGCGCAATTTAAAATATCAAAATACATTAATTCATACCTGAATTAAAAATAGTGAACTCTTCGCAATTGTCCGAAATTTCGTTATAAGAATTTCCCATTTTCTACACAAAAACATGAAAATAAATTAAGTAAAAGTCCAATTTCACGCAAAATTATTTTAAAAAGTAGGGGAAAATATAAAAATAGACCACATATAGGTTAGCTGTCTTTAAAAATACATTCCTGCTTGACACTTGACAGCATAATTTCAATATAATACATTTATAAATTATTAGTAGTTGTCACCAATAATTGTGTAAAATGTGTAAATTAATAATGAAAAATAAGAAAAATGTGTAAAGTGGTGAGACCAATCAATATTTAATTTATAAAGTGGGTATAAAGTAGATATAGTGAAAAAAATAGTAAATGTGATTATATTTTATATTATAAAATATTATTATTTTTAATATGTAATAAAATTAGAGAAACGTACCAAAAAATATATTAAAAAATGAGAGGAACATAGAAAGTATTAACGAGAATAATACAAAAAAAAAACCGTAATAAAAAAAAAGGCTTGGCCATTAAATAGGAGAATATAGAAGATGGGGTCGCACACAAGTCAAGTGGCAACACCAGGGTCCAAAAATGACTGTCACGAGTGTTCCTTGAGCAGCACCCCCCGCTACCCCGCACCATATAAAGTAGTGAATAGTTGTTCAACCCATTTAATGTACACAGAGTCAACCACTCTTCATGAGTCTTTAGAGTCAATGAGTCAACCAAGGCAGCTATAAAAAAATAAATATTGTTGTTTCATAATTTTCAAACTAATTTTCTTCTGCTCAAATAAATATATTCGAAAATAAGTACTTTGTCAAGTAAAATCTGTACTTTTTAATACCAAACGGATTCTTGGCGTAACAAAAAACAGGTACCGACGTTTCTAAAAGTTAAGATAACAGTAAAAGTCTCACTAAAATTAAAACATTATTAATTATGTACTCCCTACGTCATTTTTATTTTTTTATAGTTTTTTTACATTGCTTAACACGTATTTTAAGACTCCTATAAATACAATTCTACAACTTATTTTCAAAATTTTCTTTTTCTAAATAAAAATTTAAACATTATACTTTTATTCAGAAGAAAAAAATATTTAAAATAATTTATGGAAATATATTTTATAGGAGGCTTAAAATGCGTGCCGAACCTCCGCCCCCCAATGTAAAGAACTCGGGGGGACAAATGGAGTAACATATAATTTATAAAATGTTAAAAGTTAAATCAATACTATTATGTAATAGATGAAACATTAAAAGTTTGGTCGGTCGGTATGGTACACTGTGATTTTACTTAATTGTCCTTTCTTAAATTCGTGGTTTTACTTAATTAACCTTACTTATTTATATAAATATATTATTAAATAATAATATTACTTATTTATAACCAATTACTTTTTTCCACCTAAAATACATTATTATTTTTTCTAACAAATTCCCCCCTACTTTTTCAAATATATCACGGACAATTACCTTTTTAACTAAAACATGTTAGTTTTTCTATTTTTTCTTACTAAAACCCCTCATTTTCCAAAAATATCACGGACAAACATTTAGTTATTTATTTTTAAACCTAATATTATCATTCTTTTTTTAAAGTTTACCTATTTTAACATGTCTACTTTTTTTTTTTAACAAATGCAATTACTAAAAATATTAAAATATAAATAATCAAATATATATTTATAACCAATTATTTTTTCACCTAAAACACATTATAGATTTTTTCTAACAAAGTCCCTCATTTTCTAAATATATCACAGAAAATTGCCTTTTTCAATTTACTTTTTCTATTTTTCTCACTAAAATATATTCTTTTTCTAAAAATATCACGGACAAACCCTTTACTTATTTATTTTAAAACGTATTTAAATGATTTAAATTATTAAATTTTAAAACCTCATTTTCCAAAAATATCACCGGCATTTACCTTTTTAAACTAAATATATGTTACATTTTTTATTTTTTCATACTAAAACCACTCGTTTTCCAAAAATATAACGAGCAATCCCTTACTTATTTATTTTAAAATCTGTTTTAATGTTTTTAATTAATTAAAAGTGTTTAGCTATTTTAACATGCATACTTATTTTTTTTAAATACAATTAAAAAAAATAATAAAATAACAATTAATAATCCGTGCATCGCACGGGTTTTAAGCTAATATGTATTAAAATGAAAAATTAATTTTTTAATACATCTGATTTTTGAAACGAATATTATTTCCAAGTACTTTTCACTCAGATTACTTTACCAAGTCCAAATAAGTTGAGATAATTAAAACATTATTTTCTTCACATTCATGATCAAAATATTTGTTTTACTAGTATTTCAAGTCGATTAGTGTTTAATTACAACAAATAATTACGTTTACATACAGGACAACCGTCCTATTTTCTTCTTATGTTTTCTTCTCTTTGTTTGCTTTCCGCCAGTGGACCAAAATTTGTTCAGACTTATTGTCGCATTCATCTTTTGATTTCTGCCACAATTTCAATTTTCAACTCATAACTTTACAATTCAATAGGCCAATCAAATCATTCTTCGCCAGTTTCCGCATCGTCGGTTCGCGTGTCGTGTTCATATTCATTTGTTTGGCCTCCTCATATATAAAAGAAGACGAATTGTTTAATTGATTTTTCGAATAATTTTGTGCTATTTGAGTTCATCTTGTACTGGCTTTTTTCTATTTAACTCGAATCTTTCAGTCTGGTTGATAGTGAAATTTCAATATTCACCATCATCTTTCGTTTCATTTTGTACGTCTCATTTCCGAGCTAAAGGTGATTGGGAGAGTTGTGACACAAAACTATGCTCCGAGAATCTCAGAGTACAACTCGTATTTTGATTCCCTAAAATATAATTAAATAATAAATATCTAAAATATAAGAAATTAAAAAATTATTTTACTCCAATGATATTACATATATCGCTACCTATAATTTTAAATAATAATATTTAATTAATATTTTAGGTACGTGAGTAATAGGATGAGAGTGGTAAAATACATATACATTATATTATAAGTAAAAAATGATAAGGTGGTATTATAGTAGTTTGATTTTCATTCTTCTAAGAGCATCTCCAACCATATTATTTATAATTGTTGTCTAAAATAATATAAAATAATAGTTGGCTATATTATAGATAATGAAAAGCGGTTTTGTCTCCAATGGTATCATCTAAATTGGTTAGCTATATTTCAAAAATAATATTTAATTATTATCAACAAAAGACAACTTATGATATGGAAATAAAATAAGTCTAAAATATTAATTAAAAATGGAAAGGGGATGAGGTGGAAAATTATAGAGAATTGTAGTCATTCAACAAATATAGCCAACCAGGCTAGGTTATGTAAATTTTTTTTTTCTAAGGACTTTTGATTGGAGTTGATCATTATGCATGTTGGTTGGCTATATTAATTGTCACGTAGGATATAGCTAAGGGTTATATATGCATTGGAGATGCTCTAAATATGGGATTGAGCTTTCTCTCACCTAAAAATTAAAAAGAATGAGAAGAATGGTCGGAGCCTTGCATTTGATTATTTTTGAGTCGCAACTCCTAAAGATTGTCCACGTGGACCAAATTTTAGAGTAAGGAAACTGTGCATTGAAATTGCTGTTATACTTTACATATTGGATAAGAAAGGATCAAATTCAAATCTTTACAATGTGAACCTACTTTCCTAGAATAGAATTTTTCTTTATTAAGATCTTTTACCTTAATGTTAGGTACTCTATAATAATTATTTTTTTTTCAAATGATATGACACGCTAAAATGTTAAATTATAATTTATGGGCGTATCTATACTATTATATTAAAGACGAAACATTGAAAGTTTTGTAGTCTGGTTATGAAAGTTTTTGTAGTCTGGTCACGTCATTCATAGCCGTTAGATATTTATGATCAAATCGATGAGAACCGTTAGATAAAATATTAAAATTATTATATAGAATATCTTTTCTATTTTTCCTAACTAAAACATCTCATTTTCCAAAAATATCGCAGGCAGTTTCATTTAATAAAATAACAGAATAAGGTTATAATTGCTAACAACTAACCCATTTCCATTTTTAGCCAAATTGTATATTTTTTTTATATTTTCTAACTAAAATTTCTACTTTTTTATTTTTCCTAAATAAAACATCTCATTTTCCAAAAATATCACGAACAGTTCTATTTAATAAAATAAAATAATATTATTATAATTATTAATGACTAACCTATTAGCTTTTTTTCCCAAAACGTATATTCTTTTTTATATTTTCTCACTAATAGTTCTCCTAACTAAAACCTCAAAAATATCACGGGCTATTCCATTAAGTAGCATAAAATACTAATATTATAAATCTATCTCTCTATCTATACTATATTATTAAAGACGAAACATTGAAAATTTTAGTACCTGTTTTTGATACGGTACTTACCTTATTTAATTATTATAAAAATTATTATAATCAGTTACCCTTTCAGTTAAAATACATTACCATTTTTTTTTTTGCAAAAAATCACGGGAAATTTCCTTTTCAGCTAAAACATGTTACTTTTTCTATTTCACTGGCTAAAATCCCTCATTTTTCAACATATTTATTTTAAAATCTATTTTAATACTTTTAATTGGCAATTACCTTTCCCCTCTTTTTCTAGAAAAATCACGGGCAGTTACCTTTTTTAGCTAAAACATGTTATATTTTCAATTTTCCTTGCTAAAATCCCTCATTTTCCAAATATATCACGGACAAATCCATATTTATTTACTTTAAAATCTATTTTAATACTTTTAATTGACAAAAAAACACTAAAACATGTAACATTTTCTATTTTTCTTATTAAAACCCCTCTTTTTTCAAAAATATCACGGACAAATCGTTACTTTTATATTTTAAAATTCAGCGAAAACATGTTACTTTCTATTTTTCTTACTAAACCCCCTCTTTTTCCAAAATATCACGGGCAAACCGTTACTTATTTATTTTAAAATCCATTTTAATACTTTTAATTATTTAAAAATGTGTGTCTACTTTTTTTTTAATAAATGCAATTAATAAAATATAAATAATAAAATTAACAATTATTAAAAATAATCCGTGTATCGCACATGTTTTAAGCTATATTATTAAAGACGAAACATTAAAATTTTGGTATTCGGACGGACGGACGGTCGGTACTTAGTGATTTTACTTAATTACCCTTACTTATTTTTTTTAAAAACTATCACTAAATAATAACATTATTTATAACCAAATAACTTTTCAGTTAAAATACATTACTTTTTTTATTTTTTTTCTAACAAAATCCTCTATTTTTCTAAAATAACACGGATGATTATCTTTTTTTAACAAAGCATGTTACTCTTTCTATTTTTCTTACTAAAACATCTCATTTTCCAAAAATATCACAGGCAAACTCTTAATTATTTATTTTAAAACCTATTTTAATATTTTTAACTATGAACACTTTTTTAGCTGAAACGTGTTAATTTTTCTATTTTTTTCATTTTCTAAAGAAATTTTTATAAAATAATAACAGTTTTATAACCAACTACATTTTTAGCTAAAATACATTACCTTTTCTAATTTTTTTAACAAAATCCTCTCTTTTCTAAAAAAAAATCACGGGCAATTACCTTTTTCAACTAAAACGTGTTACTATTTCTATTTTTCCTTACTAAAACCCCTCATTTTCCAAAAATATCTCGCACAAATCCTTACCTATTCATTTTGAAATCTATTTAAATACTTTTAATTACGGGCTCTTACTTTTTCAGCTAAAACATGTTACTTTTTCTATTTTTACTTACTAAAACCCCTCCTTTTCCAAAAATATCACAAATTAATAGAATATTAAAACATAAATAATAAAAATAATAATTATTAATAACAATCTGTGCATCGCACGGGTTTTAAGCTAGTATGTATGTAGGCATGATCCTATATTATTCTTAGAAAAAATTATCAATTATGCAATTAATTTGATAACAATTTTGAGATATTTTTGGATCTCTAACATTTTTCTTATTTTTAAATAAATTTTGAACGTGTGAATACATTTGCTTATTGTTATGCCACGTTTTGGCATAGTCCAAATTTCTCCGTTTAATAATTATTAATTCTGATTAATAATTAATTGCTTAACCACTAAGTAACATCCTCTCTCTGAAACGAGGAAAGAATCAATCTCAATCAACGAATAACGGAAAATATCTCCAAACGATATTCTTCAAATCATTGAAAGAAATGCGGAGATGCCGCGAGATTGTAGGAAAACGTGTGAAGACCAGACTATTTATGGGAATATGATGTGGATGGATAAATCCGGACTATTTATGAGAACGTGATGTGGATAGATAACCCTTTACTATTTATGGGTTTGGACTGAATGAGCTTATCCAATGACTTGTTTTCCAAGAACTACGTGAAGCTTGATTCCTATATAAAGGGGTACGTAGGCACCTTGTATGATACACAATTGACACTCGACAAATAGCAAGAGAAATAACACATTCTCTATTCAATTTCTGAGGAGTCGCCATACAAGTCCAACCCCCAAACATCCAAAAATCTCAAATTCCCCTATTTTCATAATTCGTTATTTCAGCAACCTTTCATTCGTGTTGTTACGAAATTCCTCCAACAACAATTAGCGCTAGAAGGAGGGAATTATTTTTTGATTGTGGAGGACAATCAAATCATCTACATCATGCAAATGAGGGTTTTATCGTATTTGGAGCGCCTTTAATGGTGGAAGCGGTGGTTCGTGGTTTTATTCAAAATTAAGATAAGTTTTCTTATGATTTTGTCCGTACAAATAAGTTATCTTATAAAATTCGTAATAAATTTAATACATGTCAGATTTTGATGATTTTTTATGATCCGGAAAGCTTTTGTGATTTTCTACAACTTTCCTTCTTGGTGTTTTCTGAGATTATGTTTCAATCTATTTTCGAAATAAAAAAACATAATCAGATCCCGTTTTTCAGTATTGAGAAGTTAATCAGCAGACGTTTTATTTGATT
The DNA here is from genome assembly GCA_030848705.1 of Heracleum sosnowskyi. Classification (NCBI taxonomy): domain Eukaryota; kingdom Viridiplantae; phylum Streptophyta; class Magnoliopsida; order Apiales; family Apiaceae; genus Heracleum; species Heracleum sosnowskyi. Next base: position 156,853,171 of record CM061235.1, on the reverse strand, counting down.
CCTGATTCGTTATAAGTCCGTTTCTGACGAGTCATATTTCATCGGAAAGATCTTTTCGTTTTCTACAACTTTCATGTTTTGTGTTTTCCAAGAAAATATCGTTTACAGGGCCAAAAAGGTAAAAAACATATATGGGCAGAATCTGAATCATGGGGATGTTAAAGAATTGTGATGCAATATTCGTAGCACATGATTTGATTACTTCACTGGCTCATGCATGGAGAAAAATAAGTGTGGAAGGTCCTTTTCTGAGAAAGGCCCATTAGTAGATGGATATTTTTTGGTTGGCACGGGACATTCCTACGATCATGGGAAGAAATGCGGAGATGCCGTGAGATTGCAGGAAAATGTGTGGGACCGGACGTGATATGGTTGACACGAGACATTCCTACAATCACGGGAAAAAATGCGGAGATGCCGCGAGATTGAAGGAAAACGTGTGGGACCCGACGTGATATGGTTGGCACGAGACATTCCAACAATCACGAGAAAATATGCGGAGATGCCGCGAGATTGTAGGAAAACGTGTGTCACCAGACGTGTTATGGGCTGAAAGCCTTACATTTAAAATTGGGTAACTTATTAAAGCCTCAGCTCGGGGCTCGTGGACAAACGAAAACACATCCTTATGTGGACAATGACACTTGAAATGCGTGTACGCCAATTCGGACTATATACAAAACGCCAAGCGACCGAAGAAATTTGGAAGCTCGAAGATTTTTAGTTCTCCACTGCAGCAATCTACACTGAAGAACTAGGGGCTTGTTGTTATGCCACGTTTTGGCATAGTCCAAATTTTTTCGTTTAATAATTATTAATTCATATTAATAATTAATTACTTAACCACTAAGTAATATTCTCTCTCTGAAACGAGAAAAGAATCAATCTCAATCAACGAATAACGGAAAATATCTCCAAACGATATTCTTCAAATCATGAAAAGAAATGCGGAGATGCCGCGAGATTGTAGAAAAACGTGTGAAGACCAGACTATATTTGGGAATGTGATGTGCATGGATAAATTCGGACTATTTATGGGAACGTGATGTGGATAGATAAATCTTGACTATTTATGGGTTTGGACTGAATGGGCTTATCAAATGACTTGTTTTTCAAGAACTACGTGAGGCTTGATCCCTATATAAGTCGTTTGGTTCAAAAGACGGTATGGGTTTGGAATCAGGAATCGGGTTAAGCTGGTATGAGGCCGAGGTATTATTCTTGATACCATGTGTTTGGTTCAGTATTTGGATGAATCTTTTTAATTTAAAATATAATTAATAACTCATTTTTCTATAATGTGTAAGTGTACATTATACAGTGATATAAAAAATTACGTGATTTGTAAATTTTAAATTAACCAACTAAATAATTATATAATATTTTTATAAGATATTATTTATTAGTATGAAATTAAAAAAAAAAAGAATAATCGATTTTTTCAAAACCTAAGTATAATCTATTCAAGATTAAACAATATCATGTTTAAAATATGTGTATTGGGTATGTATTTAATTTCATTATAAAAATGAAATAAAAAAAAATTGAATTTGATACCTCAAACCCCTCCCTCAAACCCACCTCCACCCTAAGGTATCAAATTTGATTCCATAAGAGTTTCATGTATGGGTATCAAAATTTAAAAATGCTCAACCAAACAGCTGGTATGAGTTTTGAATGAACGAAACACATACGTGATACCAGAATTACCTGAACCAAACGACCCCTAAAGGGGTACGTAGTTAACTTGTATGATACACAATTGACACTCGGCAAATATGAAGAGAAAAAACTCATTCTCTATTCAATTTCTGAGGAGTCGTCGTACAAGTCCAACCCCAAACATCCAAAAATCTCAAATCCTCATATTTTCATAATTCGTTATTCTAACAACCTCCGATTCGTGTTGTTACGAAATTACTCCAACAACACTTGCATAACATTTGTTGGCATGTGTGATTTCAAGGGAAGTATGTTTTTGTTTTGATTTGATTCAAATGAATCACATGAATCATACAAATTATGAAGAGAAGGGAAAATTGAACTCGTGATTCATCGTACAAAAAATACAGCCTCGTCGGTTAAAAATAAAATAAAAAAATACAGCTTCGTCATTGGACTTATTAATATTTTAAGGGGAGTATGTAACGCATGTAGATATACTGGATAAGTAGACCATGTCGTGATGGAAAACAAAAATCACAATAATGGAGTAGTACAGGCCAAGAATAAAATTTACCCCGCTCTAGTCCTAGATTTGTTCCTTGATGTCAGGATTCCTGACAAGTTACTTTGGCATTTTGCACCTAGTTCAAGGTATATAAAACAGTTGTTTAGGTTTGGACGTAATATTTTTTTTTGGTTTTTCATACTTAAAAAGTTTAGATGATAATAAGATTAACATTATCAGGCCGAAGAATTTTAAAGATTAAATGTATGCAGATTTCATCGTTATGATTGATTGACTTAGCATTAGGGGTGTAAACGAGTCAAACAGTTCGTGACCTATTCGAGATCGGCTCGTAAAATATTCGAATTCGACTCGGTAATAATCGAGCTCGAGTTCGAGCTATTCGAATGTTCTATCGAGCTGAGCTCGAGCTTCAAATTACTCGGCCCGGAGGGCTCGTGAGCCTAATCGAGCATCTATCATTTTTTAATTTTTATATATTATAAATATATATATATTTATATAAATATTTAGTATCCAGATATAATATTTATATATAATGGAGTCGAACTCGAGCCATATAATAGAGTCAAACTCGAGCCGAACCGATCATATTCTAGCTTTTGTCAATATTTGGTGAAGTCGATTCGAGCTTTCGAGCCGAACTCGAACATATCAAACTTTTTACGAACCGATCTTCGAGCTTGAAATTTAAGGCTCGGTCGAACTCGAGACCGAACTTTTTAATCGAACTCAAACTCGAACTCGAGTCTAACAGTGTTCGGCTCGACTTGACTCGATTACACCCTACTTAGCACTATCTTCGTATTGAACCTAAAAAGGTTTAAAGATTTTTTCACCCTTATATTATGCATAAATATATAAACCTTAAATTTTAAAAACATATTTATTCTCTTTTCGTATATCAAAATTGTACTTTTTTACCTTATTCTGTAATAGATAGACTATAATTTTGATATAATTTTTATGTCGTAAAAAGTCAATTTCGATACCCGAAAGGTGAAACAATATGCTTTTATAATATATAATTTTATGAGTGCATACTTTGAGAGCAAAAAGGTCATTAAAATTTAATTTCTTTGATAAAAGTACTAATTTATAAATAAGAATTGAATGATTTTTTCAGTCGTTACAATTTGAAATGACTTTTTTTGTTTTGGGTACGTCCGAGTGAGAATTTGGGCCACACCATAAACTTTGAACAGTAGCTGCTCTATATTGAGGACATGCAGGGAGTGGGCTGGGCGACTATACACAAAGCCTGCGAGTAGCACCCATGCGGCCGTAATGCCTTTGCTGAGGCATATAAGTTCTTCTGGGATCAAACCTTTAACTACATACATTCGCGAGTAAACTATAGAGTTGGCTATATTTTACACTAATTTACAAAAAAAGTGGCTGAATTTCTGAGTTTGCAAATTAATGGCCAAATTTTATATCCGTTTTTTAAAAGAATGACTAACGCTAACTGTTAACGTGAAAATGAGCCATTTTTAAAAAAAATTGAAATAAAATTTGACTATTCTTTTGATAAAAAATTAGCGGGAACTAAAGGTGGTCTTTAATTTACGAACTTAAAAATTTGATCACATTTTTGAAAAAGAACTGGCCGGAGTCGGGAGACTCCTTAGTCCTTATGCTGCAAATAATTAACAGTTGCATGGCAGTGTAGTGACCATGCATATATGATTATACTGATCACCATAATGAAAACATGTTGTTGCTTATATTTATGTGTTCCCTAAATATCGAATTCTGCTTAAATCATACAGAGTGTATTCAAAGAGACTTTGTGTCAAAATTTAAAGCCAAGTAAGTTCATCTTTTTTCTCCAAAAAAATAAATAATCAAAAATTGATATCCGATACCTGATCCAAGGCACTGTATATGAATCAGGATGATAACTCATATTGACGCGTTTAGAGCAAGAGCTAACTATATAAGCACATCTATGAATACGTCATCTTCATAATCTGATTAAGAAGAATATATATACACCATATATAATATTCAATTCAAATTTAAGAAACAAATAAAAAAGAAAAAAAAAATTACATTTCCATTAAAAAATATATAATTAATTGAGCGAGTTGCCCCGGTGATAAGGGACCAATTTGTTGATTCAAATGATCACGAGTTCCAATCCTCACCTTATAACGATTATATATAATTACAACGCCTCATGCCTGGTTCCATCCTGTATGCCTTGTTCCACATAATGCAAAAAAGAGTAGTGATGATCCCTATATACTACACATCTACATTATTAATATTATACTCCGTACAATATATTAAGTGTAAGCTTATTTATGATATGAATGTCCCTAAAAAGCCCTTGATATAGAGAGGAATTGAGGAAGTTATATGCAGTAAGAAAGATCCCCCGTTGGGAATGAAATTATGCTCCCTGCCCCCCTTTTCGCCGAAAATGGAGAGGTGAATTGATGTATTTATTGAATCTGTCGGGACTGACGGGGCTCGAACCCTCAGCTTCCGCCTTGACAGGGCGGTGACCTTATAGGTAGAACCAACTAGCAAGGGCATCTTTGTCGTGGCATTCTTCTTCTTCTTCTTCTTCATGTGTAATTGTTTCATCTTTGAGTTTAATGAGGAAAAATGAAATGAAAGGATGGAGATAACCAGAAGCAGTGGGAAATGGGGAAAAATAGGGTTGGAGTGGAGGGTGAGAAGCCATTTTCAACCTCTATTATGTTGTTCTCTAACACCCTCTATTTTCTTCTTGTCCATCCTAATCTTCTAGTCTTTTTTATGTCATTATTGGCATCACATATAGGGTAGCCTACCGATATCTTTTTGGCTTTTTTTTTTCATAAATACCCGATTCAAAATACTTTTTTATAAAAAAATTATGTATTTTTTAAATTTTTTGCAAAAATACCAAAATATTTGTAGAAATATCAATTTTTTGAAAATATTTGTAAAAATACGGTCTACAACTAGATGCAACCATATCTGCAACTACAACCAAAATCAACCGCAACTTGTTAATAATGGTATTTTTTCGGTCCTAAAAAGGATTTAGAGTATAGGATTTAGGGAATTATTCGTCATTCTTAATATTACTAAAATCCGAAATAGAAACATTGAACCCCAAAGGTTAATTATTGAACCACCCAGGGTAAATAAAGACCACAAGCTTACCCCTCTTGCTAACAATTTTTTTTGAATTCTCAGATGTTTTTCAATTATTTTTTAAAAAATTGCATCTAGTTGCATTTGGTTGCGTTGGTTGCAGACTGTATTTTTGCAAATATTTTTAGGTTGAATCTAGTTGCAGGCCGTATTTTTGCAAATATTTTCTGAAGTAAAATTGCAAAAAAACTTTAAAAAATTAGTATTTTTGATAATTTCTCTATCTTTTTTTATTAATTAAAAACTTTTATAATCCATACAAAATAATTTTTTATTTATAAATATCTTTTATTTGAGTACAATTTATTATTTAATAAATACAATTTGTTTTCATGATAACTTTTTGAAAGCGAAAATCAAATTTGAGGATATGACAAAAATCCTCCAAAATAAATACGTCTTATAAGTTGACAATGTTAAATATTTAGATTTTGTGTGAGATTACTTTTAACAATTGTCGTACTATTAGAAAAAACAGGTTTCTAAATTTTACTAAATAACTTGTTGAAAAAGCCGCGCTTCGCGGCGGTGTAATAATTTTTTTTTAAAATTCTATCAATTAAATTATGAAAATTACTTGGTTCTCGCTAATAAGCCGTCCTCCCGTGAAACACGTTTTCCTTTTTAATATCAAAATCTCAATTTAATATATTGAATATATACTTGTCTTATATATTAATTTTTATGTTACCATACTCTTTTCTAATATAGCCTTTTTCGTTGAAAAAACATCTATACAACTTTACATATATTCTACTTCAAATAAAAATTTTAGGTATGTATTACAAACGCTTATTCTACTTCAAATAGAACTTTTAATTGCAAGTACTTCTTTTATATCCGAATTCTTCTCATCTATAAATTAAAACACTTATTCTACTTCAAATAAAACTTTGCAAGTACTTCTTTTATATTTGAACTCTTCCCCTCTGCAAATTCAAACACTTATTCTACTTCAAATAGAACTTCGAACTTTTCTATAAATTCGAACTCTTCTCCTCAATAAATTCGAACACCTATTCTACTTCTAATAGGTTGAAGGATATTTTTCATTTATTAGTATTTAAAATTCAAAAATTCTAGAAAATTAGAAAAATAGATTGAGACAATTTTAGAGGCGCCACCTAACCTCCCGCGTATCCTCCTTTATATATATATACTAGTCGTAAAAGCCGCGCTTCGCGGCGGCGCAATAATTTTTTTTAAAATCTCTATGAATTAAATTATTAAATTTACTCGGTCCTCGCTAATAAGCCGTCCTCCCGTGAAACACACTTTTCTTTTTAATATCAAAATCTCAAATTTAATATATCGAATATATATTTGTGTTATATATTAATTTTTATGTTAACATACTCTTTTCTAATGAGTCACTCTTCCGTTGAAAAAACACATATACAACTTTACATATATTCTACTTCAAATAAATATTTTAGTTATGTATTGAACTCTTCTAATCTATAAATTCGAAAACCTAAATTCAAACTCTTCTCCTTCATAAATTCAAACACCTATTTTACTTCCAATAGAACTTTTAATTATGTCTTATAAACGTTTATTCTACTTCCAATAGAACTTTTAATTGCATATATTTCTTATATATCCAAACTCCTCCTCTATAAATTTGAACACATATTCTACTTTAAATATAACTTTTATTCTGTGTCTCACCTACAAATTCGAACCCGTCTTCTCAATAAATTCGAACACATATTCTACTTCTAATATGTTAAAGGATATTTTTTGATTTATTAATATTTAAAATTCAATTTTTTTAGAAAATTAGAAAAACCGAGCTTTGTGGCGACGTTGTAATGTTTTTTGAAAACTCTATCAATTAAATTATAACAATTATTTATTTCTCTCTAATAAGCCGTTCTCCCATCAAACACGATTTTCTTGTTAAAATCAAAATCCTAAATTTAATATATTTAATATTTGTTTTATATATTATTTTTTCATGTTAACATAATTCTTTGAAATGAGTCGCTCTCTCGTTTAAAATATATCTATATTCACACTCCTAATTTCCTATTAATAAAACTTTTAATTATGTACAAACACTTATTCTACTTCTTATAGAACTCTTAATTATATGTATTTCTAATAAATTTGAATTTTCTGCTCTATAAATTTGAAACTTATTCTGATTTCGGTAGAACTTTAAATTATATGTCTAACCTATAAATTTGAACTATTCTCCTTTACAAATTCGAACACATGTTGTACTTCAAATATAAATTCTATTTATATGTCTTCCTTATAAATTCAAGCTCTTCTACTCCTTAAATTCGAACACCTCTTTTAAAAAAAAAGAAAAAGAATTTTAACATCTATTCTACTTTCAATATTGTTAAAGAATTTTTATTTATTTAATAGTATTTAAAATTATAATACTCTAAAAAATTAAAAAAATATAGATTGGAACGATCCTAAAAACGCTAACTACTAATAATTTTTGGTCAAATTTAAATCAATTTGACCATAAAAAAAAGTCAAATAAAACACATAATCTAAGATGGAGAGAGTAATTGAATTTGAATTTTTTTGAAAACTACTGCGCAAATTTGATGAGTTTTCTCTAAAAGTGGTGGGCATTAAATATTTGTTTTGAATTTTAGGCGAACACCAAGATTTAAGATAAACTAAATATGGGACCTATTCACCAAGTCACATGCTCCCTATCATTACATTTATGATTTACCTATGATCAAGATATGGATCATAAAATCGTAATCTGTTTATATTTTAAAATTCAAAATAAAATTAAAAAAATGTAACAAAATTTAGAAATGAAAAACAACACGTAGTAGATAAGAATTATAGGACCATAATTTTGAACGCATACTTTAACACAAATTGATACTTGTGAAAAGGTATGAAAACATGCATATAAAGATTATGAATATACAAAGTTAACGGGTTCATATTAAAATAATAGAGTTAAATTTAAAAATCCCCACAAAAATAAAAACAATATTAAAATAAACGGCAGAGGTATATTTACCACGATCATGGGAGAACTTTGATGTTAAGTTCAATTTGATGATATATTCAAAAACTTCCGTCAATTTGACACTCAGCATAAAAATAATTTACAGACATTAGTCATTAGCAAGACATTAGTCATTAGCAGTGATATTAAGAAGATCAAATGCATATACATTACTTTAATATCTATCTATTTGTGAGGAAAAAAGAGAGCCTGAACTAAGACAATTTTTTTTCCCGGTAATATATATAAACCTAGGAATTTGTATCCTTGTAGAAAAAGTAATTAAATTTTATTTGTATTATATGATCAAAGTTCCTCCCAAACATGTCTTCCTTTGTTGCGTAGAATTTGATAACTTTTGTACAGTATACGTGTCACCGTTTGTACATATTTTATATCTACTTGTGCATATTTTATATCAACTCGAACTCTCCTGGTTTATAAACTCTCGTTTATAAACTCTCTTAATTGAAGTTTTTCCCTCTACAAATTCGAACTCCTATTCTACTTTTAGTATGTTAATGATTTTCTTTATTGTATTTAAAATTTTAAAAATTTAGAAAATTAGAAAAATAGATTGAGATGATCTTATAAGCGCCACCTAACCTACCCGTATCCTCCTTTATATATATATATTGATGATTCTTTTAGCTGCTTCTCAGCCAAAAATTGTTATAACTATATAGCTCCCTACTTGTTGTAAGTTGTAACACACGGCAATCCCACCGTCTCAAACTCTCCTGCTCTTATGTCATCGATGGCATGGAATTTTCAAATAAAGAATGTGATACGGACAGAAAAGTAATCATACAAATATAATTAATGATACATTAATTATATTTAGAATGGTCCAAGAATACAACCTAATAAACAAGGCCCGAAACCCTAATTATTTATTAATTACGAAATTAATAAATAGAGAAAATATACAGCTCATGAAAGGAGTCCAAAATATGATAAATTCATCAAAGAAGGATCCAGAATCCCAATTACAAGAAATAATGAGTCATAGTTCTTATCAATAAGGAAAAGACTTGTCCACCAAGAAATACAATGTTTATCCACTATCAAAAAGGAGATTTATTCGCTAAGTCTCCTAAACTTGCTCTAAATACGAGGACCCAGATGCCTATATAAGGACCCTGCTCCTTCACAATAGAACTACGTTTTCTGGCTTGATTCTCAGCACTGATTGAGATACGTAGGCATCTTGTGAGGACCGATTTAGTCACGAAACACAAGAGCAGCCATTAAAGCTCGAAACTCTCTTAAACCCTAGCAATTAATTTACAAGTACGTTTTTTAATCCATAACATTTGGCGCCGTCTGTGGGAAGACAACATAAACCATGGCAAACACACGAAGAACAACTCGAGATACTCAAACTTCTAAGGAGCTTCCTATCACCTCTGAGGCTGATACTCACGGAAATCAACCAACGCCAACTACTGGCATTCAAGGGGCGAATATCCCCCTCACCACCACTCAAGGACTGAAAATTCCAATTTCGGTTGAAGGGACGAATCCCCTGCAGATGGTCATTCATGGATCTAATCCAGAAGAGACCGCTCACCAGTAACCAATCACGACATCTCCACTGCTCATGAATGCACCAAGTGGTCTTCAACTCCATACTACTGATCTTCTCCAATACGCAACTCAAACTTTGGGGATGCCAAACTATGGCATGCCCCCTCGACCCATGGCATGCGGTAGTGGTCTCAATCCCACCTACCACGAGGCATACGTTCCTCCTTATATACAAGGTATGGAACCCCAAAATCAACAAACTCGACGGACCCCTTTGATTCAGGACTACTCGGATCCCTATATCGAGGACGAGAATTATGAAAATAACTAAGCACAATATACGAAAGAGTCTGTCTCAATTGACAAAGGGTCTGCCTCTTTGTGAAATGGGACTGTCTCAATAGGTTAAATATAAAACAAATACTGAATAAAAATATTCTGCAGAATTATAAATAACACCAAGACTTTTCTCTTGGTTCGGCCCCTATCAGTATCTATGGCCTACGTCCAAGTCCCTATGCCAAATAGCACAGAGAATATATTATTATCAATTAATAATACACTTACAGTTTATCCCGATTACAAAAATGATAACCTCTTGGAAGAACCCTTCCCTTGACACAACTGTCCACTAGCAGCAGATAACCTTAGCTCGCTAGTACCTTAGGTTGAATTTTGTAATCCTATCTATTTGCCACAACCCGGCACAAGTATAGATAAAGTAAATTAATACAACTCAACAATAATGAATCTTCTAAAACAAAACTGATTTGATCTTGAAAGCTTAGTAGAAGAATGTAATTTGATTGCTCGAAGAAGTGTAGTTGTCACACCACCTGAATGAATATATATATCTTCCTGAAAATAGCTGTTTGTAGATTTTGAAATGAAACGGCTAGGATAAAACGGCTAGGAAACAGAAGATAAAGATCAACAATTTCTGTTAGTAAAGATAAGACAATTGATATAAACAAATTTGAATAAGTCTTGATTGATTCAATATCTTAGGATAAATATCAATAACAATATTAGATTTGAACAAGTCAAATCTCCTGGAATCAAGTAAGATCAAATCAATTATTTTAACACATTCATTTTTCTGATTAAGTTATATCAATTACTGAGATAAACTATCAGACAGTTATCATCATTAAAATCCGGGTATTAACAATCTCCCCCTTTTTTATGATGATGAACCATATCTGAAAACATTGAAGCTCCCCCTATCGCAATGAACTTATAAAACATAAAACCATAAATCATCTAAAGTTCATGCAATATCACATAATACTTAATCAGAAATAATACCACATATGCATTTCATAATCATCACATATTAACCTGTTTTAAACCATAGATCAATTCATGAAACCAAAAACTTAAGTCTTAAAACAAATTGTGAAAACACACACATCATAAATGTCAAAGATTTCAGATTTCTCCCCCGTTCAAAATCATAAAATTAATCATCAACATCAACTGGAGACATCTTGGCTTTGCCTTTGCGAGAAGCAGCTGGAGGAACAACTGTGGGCTGTCCATACTCGGTAAACATAGTTGAATAAAAGTTTGAAGGAGGTGACTTCCCATCCCTAGCAGAAAGCCATTCAAAAATCTTCTCACGATATTCTTCGGCAGTGAATCCAAGAGCTTCCGGTGGAGGAATAGCAGGTAATGGAAGAGGTGTAGATATCTCCGCAAGAGTGCTGTCGTCCATCCATTCACGAGAATGCCATTGGAGATCCTTTTTATGCACCAGTGACGAAACCTGCTTGGACACGAACTTGGTTTCGGAACTAAGAATATAAAATAATTTCACAAACTCCTTCTCCCAAGCCTTGGCAGCATGAGTTAAACCATCTTGCACATTTCCGAACTCAAAATTCATGGATGAAAAAAGTTTGGAATACAGAGATTTTAAGAAGATCAGCTGAGTGTCAATAGATTCAAAATGAGAAGTTGTGGACTGAAGTAAAGATAAAACAGAAGCAAGTTTGGAATTGACAGATTGTAGCAACGTTGTGTTGTCATCAACTTTCTTTGATAACGCAACAAAATGAGGATTTGTCTCAATCGAGACAGAGGAAGTACCTGTTAGGAATATGTTGTTCTTGATGATAATTATAAAAACACTTAGTAGATTTTGTATTAAGTTATTTTGTAACTGTCAACGAAATAGCATGCTTTGCAGTGTTTCGTTGACAGGAAGCTCATCAACGAAATGAGTGATGTAGCAATTGCACTGTACATTACTTCATAGTTTGATATGCAGTTTGTTGAGTACTAGATAGGTTTTCTAAGTCATGTTGACTAAATGGTTAGATAGGCAAAATAGGTTGGTTAATTGTAAATATTTAGTGCCTTGTAATTTTGCCTAAGTGAAGACATGTCAACGGAATGAAGATTACTCTATCAACGAAACAAGGAAGCTCATCAACGAAACAAAGAATAAAGCTATCAACGAAACACATCTCTATGCCATCAACGAATCATTATTGCTTTTCTATACAATTGACAAAGTGATAGTGACAGGTTCCTGACAGATCAAAAAGGAGATGTGGAAGTGTACTTTGCATTGGAAACCATTAAAATGGACATGGGGAATAAGGAAACATCCCAGTTTCCAATTGGGCTCTTGGAAGTGATCATAATAAGCATGAAGTCAAAAGCAAGGATCTCCAAGGACCACTGGACAAAGGGATGAAAAGCAAACTATTGGCGGTTACTCATTGTACTATTAGTGTAGCCAAAAATAGGGTTGTAAACTTGGGTTTATATAACCAAGTGTAGCAGTTACTTTATTTGTGTGAAGAAAAACAAAGAGTTTGTATTAGCTATCTTTGAGAGCATTTTTCTTCTCTACAACCTTGTAACTGAGCAGCTGTGTACATTTGTATCACAGATTATTTCCGCAATAAAAACACTTCAGTTGGATCATCAAACAATCCAACTGAATTATTTATATCTTGTGTTTTTATTTATTCAGTTCAGTTTAATTTTATAAAGTACTTTCAAGTTAAAGAAATATCAAAATTGTATTCAACCCCCCCCCTTCTACAATTCTGTTAGGTCATTTGGGATTAACAATTGGTATCAGAGCAAGCTTCTAACATACAAGAAGTTTAAAGATCAAGACCAAAAACAGAAACCATGGTGAAGAAGGATGCAGGTGTGAAGATACCAGTTCTTGATAAGGACAATTACTTTCACTGGAAAGTAAAGATGCATTTACACCTCATGTCTATGGATGAGAGGTATGTAGACTGCATTGAGAAAGGTCCACACGTTCCCATGAAGCTTGATTCGAGAGTTGGACTGCCAGATGATGCTCCTGATGTAGAGATTCCAAAACTTGTCTCAGAATGGACTGTTGAAGATGTTGCAGAAGTCCATAAAGACAAAAGAACCATGAACATTCTGTTTAATGGTTTGGAGCAAGAGATGTTTGACAATGTTATCAACTGTACAACCTCTAAGGAAGTATGGGATACTGTTAGAACTCTCTGTGAAGGAACTGAGCAAGTCAGGGAAAATAAAATGCAACTCCTTATACAACAATATGAGCATTTTCATTTTAAAGCTGGTGAAACCCTAAATGACACGTTTAGTAGGTTTCAGAAGCTTTTGAATGGATTAAAGCTGTATGGGAGGATCTATCAAACTAAGGATTCAAACCTTAAATTTCTCAGAGCTCTTCCAAAAGAATGGAAGCCTATGACTGTTTCTCTTAGAAACACTCAAGAGTACAAAGACTACACTCTTGAAAGGCTTTATGGAACCTTGAAGACTTATGAGCTGGAAATGGAGCAAGATGAGGAAATTGAAAAGGTACAGAAGAAGGGTGGATCTATTGCATTAATTGCATCTGTGAACCAACTGGAAGATGACAACAAAGAAACTGCAAAGGCCACAACTAGTCGACCTAGTTGTAGGAGTGATGTTAGCAAGGGTAAAGACAAGATGACAGAAGAAGAAGAAGAATCAGAACCAGCCAACTTGAATGACTTAGATGAGATTGATGAGCATATTGCTTTTCTGTCTAGGAAATTCTCTAAGTTCAAGTTCAAAAGAAACTCAGAAGCAAGGCCACCAAGAAGAGACTTTCAACCTAGCAAAACAAACTGGATTGAAAAGTCTAAGTCAAAATGTTTCAATTGTGGAATGCTTGGTCACTTTGCTGGAGACTGCAGAAAGCCCAAGGTTGAGAAGGGCAACAGGAAATTTGAGCCTGTTGATTATAAAAAGAAATACTTTGAACTTCTCAAGGAAAAAGAAAAGGCTTTCATGTCTCAGGAGTATGACTGGGCTGGTAATGGTGAAGACTCTGATGATGATGTTGAGTATGTCAACTTGGCTCTTATGGCTGACAATCATGAGCAGGAAGCAAGTTCCTCAAGCAACCAGGTAACAATTACTAATCTTTCTGAGCTTTCTAAAGAGGAATGCGATAGTGCAGTAAATGAAATGTCTACTGTATTATATAATTTGCGTGTTACTCTTAAATCACTTACCAAAGAGAATTCTAGAATAAAAGAGACTAATTTGCTCTTAAGTGATAGGAATGCAATGTTAGAAGCACAACTCATTGAATTTGAGAAAATGAGATGTGTTAGTAGGGATGCTAAGAAGGAACTTGAGAACGTGTTACAAAGGGAAGAAATTCTTAAAACACAACTTGAAATAGAACAAGGTGTGATTGCAAAATGGAAAGATTCCAGGAATGTTGCTACCAACATCATTAATGTTCAAGGTATGGAATCTTTCTGTGAGGAATCATGGAAAAAGAACAAAGAGAAGCTAGGGTATGTTGGTGAAACCTTAGAATCAGAAACAGAGTCAACAAACAACAATGATCATTTGTTGGAGGTTGATATGTCAACGAAATGCAATGTTTCGTTGACACATGAACCATCAACCGATCAGGCTGTTTCGTTGACAGACAAAAGAAAAGAGAAACTCACTAGACTTAATGACAAGTATGGTCCTGTCACCAAGAACTTTGTTCAAGGTGAGTCTAGTAATTCAAAGAAAGTTGAGAAGCCTGTTGAGAGAGCTAATGTAGGTCACTTGTCTAACAAGCAATTGAAAGACAAGGTAGAGAAAGTTCATAATGAGGCTAAGGGAAATAAAAAGAATAACAGGAATGTCAAAGTAGGAATTAACAAACACAACAATTACACACCTGATAAATATGCTCCTAGAAAGACATGTGTTAATTGTGGAAGTGTTAGTCATTTGTCTACTAACTGCAAATCTGTTAAGAAATCTGCTAATGTGAAAATGCCCAAGCCTGCAATGAACAGTTCCATGCCTACAATGCCTGTTATGCCTAACATGTTTGCTCCATATGCACAATTTCAGAATCCATATGCTAGCATGCCATTTGTGTCTAATCCTTACATGAATATGTTTAACATGCCACAAATGCCATGGAACATGAATAACATGATTGTTCCTCCAACTATGCATGCTATGAATGAAAATATGAGCAACCCTCAGAAATCAACACCAAGGGTAAAGATTGATTTGAATCAATCTGAGTCCAAAGTGAAAAATGGTACAAAAGGGAATGCAAAGGCTAACAAGACAGGACCCAAGGAAACTTGGGTACCAAAATCAACTTGATTTGGTTTTATTGTGTGCAGGGAGACAAAAGGAATCTTTGGTACTTGGATAGTGGTTGTTCAAGACACATGACTGGTGATTCTACCCTGCTCACAGAGTTTCAGGAAAGAGCTGGCCCTTGTATTGCTTTTGGAGATGACAGCAAAGGCTACACAAAGGGATATGGCTTGATTTCAAAAGAGAATGTCATCATAGATGAGGTTGCATTGGTGGATGGTCTTAAGCACAATTTGCTTAGTATCAGTCAACTCTGTGACAAAGGATTTTTAGTTACTTTTTCAAAAGAAGCCTGTGTTGTTTCTAAAGGAGGAAACAACAATGTGGTAATGACTGGATTCAGAAGAGGGAATGTGTACATTGCTGACTTTAATAGCACAAGTTCAGACACCATCACTTGTCTTTTCAGCAAGGCAAGCAAGGATGAAAGTTGGTTATGGCACAAGAAGTTATCCCATCTGAATTTCAAAGTTATGAATGATTTGGTGAGGAAAGATCTTGCTAGAGGAATTCCACAGGTGGAGTTCTCCAAGGATGGTTTGTGTGATGCCTGTCAAAAGGGAAAACAGAAGAAGGCATCATTCAAAAGCAAGACAGTGTCATCAATTGTCCAGCAGCTTGAATTGCTTCATATGGACCTATTTGGCCCTGTAAATGTTATGTCCATCTCAAAGAAGAAATACTGTCTTGTGATTGTTGATGATTTTTCTAGATTTACATGGACTTTCTTTTTGCACTCTAAAGATGAGGCAAGTGAAATCATTATCAATCACATCAAGATGGTAAACAATCATCCTGACTTGAAAGTAAGAAGGATTAGGAGTGACAATGGGACAGAATTCAAGAATTCAAGCATGAAGGTGTTCTGTGAAGAAAATGGTATTTTGCATGAGTTTTCAGCAGCAAGAACACCACAGCAAAATGGTGTAGTTGAAAGGAAAAATAGAACACTTATTGAAGCTGCAAGGACAATGCTAGATGAATCAAAGTTACCTACATATTTTTGGGCTGAGGCAGTTAACACAGCTTGCTTTACTCAAAACATTTCTTTGATTAATCAGGCCAAAGGAATGACCCCTTATCAGTTACTCAAAAGAAAGAAGCCACTATTAGATTTTCTTCATGTCTTTGGATGCAAGTGCTTTGTTCTGAGAAATCAAGCTGAGCATTTGGGGAAATTTGAAGCAAAGGCAGATGAAGCAATATTTGTGGGATATGCAGCAGGGAAAGCTTACAGAGTCTATAATCTCAGAACCAACATTGTTATGGAATCTGTACATGTTGTCTTTGATGATCTCAAAATTCAAGGTCTCTGTGATGAAGGTTTCCATGAAAGTCTCTCTTTTGAGAATGAGGAAGGAGAACAAGTGAATCATGATAAGGCTACTGAGAAACAGCCTAAAGTTGTTGTATCTAGCACAGATGAAAGCAGCAGTGAAGATGAAGTTGCTGCATTAAGATTGAAAAGAATAGCTGCTAGTAGACCAAATGATCATTTCGTTGACAGTCAAAATGAGCGTTTCGTTGACAACCAAAATGGTCATACCGTTGACAGTCATAGAAATGGTTCTAGAAGTGATCATTTAGGGACAACAAACTCAGGGGGAGTTTCTCAAGGACAAATGTCCAATCAAGGCAATCATGATCATGAAGCTACCTCGTCTAGAGCAAATCTACCTCCCTCAAGAAAATGGACTAAAGATCATCCCTTTGAACTCATTATAGGTGATGTTTCTTCAAAAGTCCAAACTAGAAGAGCAACTCAAGAAGAATGTCTATATAGCAGCTTTCTGTCTCAAGATGAGCCAAAGAAAGTTGAGGATGCACTTCTAGATCCAGATTGGGTTTTGGCTATGCAAGAAGAGCTAAACCAATTTGAAAGGAACAATGTATGGAAGCTGGTGCCCAAGCCTAAGGACAGGAGTGTCATAGGCACAAAATGGGTGTTCAGAAACAAGATGGATGAAAATGGCATAGTCACAAGGAATAAAGCTAGATTGGTTGCAAAAGGCTATTCACAGGAAGAAGGAATCGATTATGATGAAACCTTTGCTCCTGTTGCAAGACTAGAAGCAATAAGGATATTCCTAGCCTATGCAGCCCATGCCAATTTCAAGGTCTATCAAATGGATGTTAAGAGTGCTTTTCTAAATGGGGAACTGGAAGAGGAGGTGTATGTGAGTCAACCTCCTGGTTTTGAAGATGATGATTTTCCAGAGTATGTGTACTTTCTCCTCAAAGCACTCTATGGTTTGAAACAAGCACCTAGAGCCTGGTATGACACACTTTCACAGTTCCTTCTTGAGAATCACTTCACTAGAGGTACTGTAGATAATACCCTTTTTCATAGGATTGTGAATGGCTCTACAATACTTGTTCAAATTTATGTAGATGACATAATTTTTGGGTCTACAGATGAAAAACTTTGTCAAAAGTTTGCCAAGCTTATGCAAAGTAAGTATGAAATGAGCATGATGGGAGAATTAACTTACTTTCTTGGTCTTCAAGTAAAGCAAGTTAATGAAGGCATTTTCATTAGTCAAACAAAATATATTTTTGATTTATTGAAGAAGTTTAACTTAATGGAATGCTCTCCTGCCAAAACACCCATGCCTACTGCCACCAAACTTGAATTGAATACTAAGGAAAAATCTGTGGACATTTCAAGTTACAGAGGCATGGTTGGCTCACTTTTATATTTAACAGCTAGTAGACCTGATATTATGTTTGCTACATGTTTATGTGCTAGATTTCAGGCTGATCCTAGGGAATCCCATTTAGTTGCTATTAAAAGGATTTTCAGATATCTCAAAGGAACATCAAACCTTGGCATTTGGTATCCTAGAGAATCTGGTTTTGAACTAATTGGTTATTCAGATGCAGATTATGCAGGATGTAAAATTGACAGGAAAAGCACAACAGGCACCTGTCAATTCTTAGGAAACAAGCTTGTGTCATGGTTCAGCAAGAAACAAAACTCAGTTTCCACCTCCACAGCTGAGGCTGAGTATATTGCAGCTGGAAGTTGTTGTGCACAGATTTTATGGATGAAAAATCAACTACTTGATTATGGATTAAGAGTTGAGAAAATTCCTATTTTCTGTGACAACACTAGTGCCATTGCCATTACTGAGAATCCAGTGCAGCATTCAAGAACCAAGCACATTGACATCAAGTACCATTTCATTAGAGAACATGTTATGAATGGTACTGTGGAGTTACATTTTGTTCCAAGTGAACAACAACTTGCAGACATCTTTACCAAGCCACTTGATGAATCAACATTCTCAAGATTAGTAAGTGAGCTAGGTATGCTAAATTTCTCTTAATTATTTTTGAGATATTTGCAAGTCACAATGCAGCCAGAAATTTGCTATGTTTTTTTTCTGTGAATAAATTTTCTCAGGAAAAGGTAAAATTTTGTCTAAGTCAAAATTACTATGCCAACGGAATGCACCATTTCGTTGACAGTCTTAGCAGTTTTCTGGGTGTTTCGTTGATAGCTCTTTTATATCAACGAAACGCAGCTTTATCAACGAAATAAGACGGGACTTTAACCGCCCAATCCTGATTCGTTGATTTAGCGCTTTTTATCTGAACCGTTGAAATGTGACACGTCTTTTACCACGATCTATGCATACACCCCTGTAAGTATAAATCATGGTAATACTTTAAGAGTAACGGTTATATTTTTAAGCCAATCCAGTAATTTACATTTATTATTGGATTCATTTTCTGAGAATTTTTGGGGGAGTATTTAAGAAATTTTAGTTTTATTATTTCTTTTTACCTGTTCTCAAAAATTTCAAAGGCTTTTTCTCTCTTCTTCTCTCTATCAATCAATTCAGTTCGAAGCTTTCCTTTAATCAACAATGGCACCCATAGTCAAGCTAATGTCTGCTGGAGGGTTCATCTATGAGAAGAACAACTCCATCCCTTTTGTTGTCAAGGAAAACCCGAACAGTCTGTTCTTCAAAATGATGGATTTCATGAAGAATTGCAAGTTGAGCTATGCAATGTTTCACTCTACACCACTCTACAATGAGATAATCGAGGAGATTTGGACCTCATGTGAGTATAGTGGAACAAACTGCACACTACAATTCACTCTTCAAGGTAATGAGTACATAGTTAATTCTGATGTTTTGCAAGCATGTTTACATATTCCTGATAATAACTGTGATGCTTTGCCTACTAACACTGAAATAACTACCATGTTAAATTCTATAAACTACTCTTTGCCTACTGATAATCTGGGTAGAATAATTAGGAGAGGTTTGGTTAGGGAATACAGTTATTTAGCTGATGCATTCATTAAGGTCTTTTCTGGAAAGATTAGTAATTTTGATGCATTAACTAACTCTATGTTAATTCTCCTAACCATGCTTCTAAATGATAGATATCACAACTTTAGCACCCAACTTATGTATGAAATTGGTGCTAAGTTGGGTGACAAAGCAAATAGGAAGAAAAATATCTATTATGCTAGGTTTCTGATGATGTTGGCTAACCATGTTAGTCCAGCACCATTAGTTATCTCTAACCCTAATGCCAGGTTTGAGTGCTTTGTGCAAGAAAAGAGAGTATTGACAGACATACTGAGGCTGAACCACAATGGTGATGTTCCAGTGGTGTATCTGCCAATCATTGAGGTAACTACTACTATCCCTGTTAGTGTAGCTAACTCCTCTACTGTTTTACCTTCCAATGTTGCTATGGAGTCTGTAGCTGTGACCCAACAGGCTCCTACCCTAGCAACAAAACCTAAATCAAAGAAATCCTCCAAGCCAACCTCAGGTGCTTCTCAAAAGGCACCTGTTGTAAAAACTACCACACAACCTAAGGGGAGTGAGTCTGGAGTTGTAAGAGGTGAGGGAAGGGGTGAACATCAAAGAAACCCCAAGGATAAGGAAGGACAGGTTAGTGTGTACCAGCCAAGCCCCATTGTGTCTTCCCAACAAGGCACAATGAGTAAAATGGATTTAAACACAAGTCTAATTGCATCCTCCCAAAAGGATGTGATTATTGAAACAAGCTCTCCACCAAGAGCACAGTCCAAGAGGGTAAGGGACACTTCAAGCCCAAAGTCTACATTTTCCCAATACCAAAGGAGAGTGAAGCAAAAGTCCAAGGGTACACAGGGTGCACACACACTGGAAGCAACACTTCCAGTTTCTCAAATTCAGTTTGATGTAACCCCTATCATTACTCTGGGGTTACAGTCCCATTCTTTAAACATCAATCTTGAATTATCTCCATCCAATTCACCAACTCAATCTTTAGATGTGGACATGATCCATACATCTATTCCTGATTCTCCAACTCTAATCTTGGAGAAGCCCCACTCTGAAGCTGGTGGCCATCACTTGTTAAGTGATTTGTTGGGCCATCAACCAATTTTTCCTGAAGTTGCAAGGGGATCTGTGGACCATTCTTTAAAATCAATCACCACAGACTCTACTGTAATTTCTCATTCTCAAAGTGCTTTCTTGACTTCATCAACGAAACAGTCTATTTCGTTGACAAGTGTTTCTCCATCAACGGTATCCATACCGTTGACAGTTCAAACTACCATTCCGTTGATAGTTCACTCTGCACCTTTAATTGAAAATCAAGTTGTTCCCACAACTAGTGCAGATGATCTAGTGGTAGTTGAGACACTTCTAGGACTGAGAGGGAGTGAAACTGAGAGGCTGGCTTGCAGCCAGGCAAAAGGAGAGAATGTGAGTGAGAGGCTGGCTATTTCTTCCAGCCAGGCAAAAGGAGAGATTGAGAGTTCCACCTTAGAAGGTGAAGGTGAGGGTGTGAGAGGTGTGAGCCATGGGGAGCCCATGATGCAAGAACAGAGTGGAGAGAGAGAAGGGACTACAGGAGAAATAAGGATGGAAGCAGCCATTGCTAATGAGTTAATGGAGGTCAGTGAGGGAGAAAGGGAACCTACTTTCCAAGAGGTTTATCAACAAACTCTGGATAGTATTTCCCTGGATCCTGAGACCTTTACTCATCCTGTGCCAGCCTATCAAATTATGGCTCAGCAGGGCAATGTGGAGGCAGAAAGGTCACTAAATCTAATTCATACAACTGCATCAATGCAAAGAGCAAAGGATGCCCTGACCAATCTACCTTCAGGAGCTGCAGCAAGTGGAGATTTTGAGTTTTCTGATGCTGAGGACAGCTATGGTGATAATCTACAGGTGGCCACCACTTCACAGACTGGGACTTCTGTGGTGCCTCCTACACCAGGCTGGCTTTCTCAAGGTATGCATGGTAGAGCCACTCTAGATGCTGCTATCTCCAGGCAGTACAATGAAGCCTACTTAGCTCATGAGTCTGCAAATGCAAGAGACAAGAAATTCTACAAGGCCATCATGGATTCTCTGGAAATTCAAAGGCTACAAATGATGCAGACAAGGATTGAGGCTACAGAAATCAAGGACTCTATTAGCAATTTCAGGGATGCTAACTACAGGATGATGGATGAAAAGCTCCATCTTCTCACTATGTCCAAAATGAACAGGTTTCTCTCTAAGGAACCTGAAGTGGCTACCTCCTTGAAGACTCTCTCTTCTAGAGTGGACAAGGTGGAAGCTACTTTATCTCAAATGCAAAAGGAACGGGAGAAGCAGACTCAACTTTTGGCCCAGCTAGTGGCAGCTCAAGGACTCCCAGTTGTCTCTCTTGATGATAACAAAAAGGGGGAGAAATCTCAGGAGCTAACCATTCAAATCACAAAGGTGCTGGTCCCAACCATCACATTGCCACAGGAGCCACTAGCAATGGGGGAGTTTGGAAAGAAGAATAAGGATGGCATTGACTTGATCCAGGAAGCTTCTATGAGGATACAACTTGCAGCACAGATCAAAGATCATTGGTCCAACATAGAAGCAAGGTTCAAGAAAATTACTGAATCTTCAAAGACAGATCAGCCATCAACAAATGCAATGGTGACTGCACAAGTGGAGCCACAGTTCAAGAGCTCTTATGCTATAGAGCCCCTTCTACATGGAGTCATTCAAGGACCAAGAAAGGAGAAAGGACAAACTTCATGCATTAGGGATGTGGAAGAAGCTACATTACAAAGAAGCTTATCTCCCAAGTCTCCTGCTAAACCAAAAGGCAAAAACATAGCAAGGACTTTCTATCCTGCACCTTATCCAGATGAGCTCAAACTACTTGGACTTCTCATCACAAAAAGCAAGGAAAGTAATAATCATGAGATAAGGAAGCAAAGGGCAATTGTCTACAGGAATGGACAACAAATCTGTGTTTGGGCTGGTCATCCAAACTTTGCTGAAGCCAAGGCTGAGGAATCAGAAAGAGCAGCTATGCAAGCTCTTGCAGTAGCTCAAGCTCTAGATGAAGAAGAAAGACAGCAAGAAGAAAAAGCCCAAAAGGAAAGGAGTGAAAAGAAGAGTACAAGGCAACCAAAGGCAAGGGCTAGAAGAAACATAACCTTTGAAAATGATGACTCTCAGAGTATTGCATCAGACTCTTCTGTACCTCCAACAATTCCTGATCCATCTTTAAAGTTAGCCTGTGATCCCAAACATCTTGTTAATTTTCATGATCAACCAATTGAGCCAAAGGAAGAGCCAATTGAGTTTGATGAGGCTAACTTTCCTAAATTCCTTTTTGAGATGGATCCAAAGAAGAAATTGAAGCAAAGGGCTGTCAAGACAAAGCCAGTATTTGTGAGAAAGCCACAACCTCAAAAACCCCCTTCAAATCCAGAGGACTGCATGTACATTGCTGACATCAGGGAAGAATCCAGCTTGCATCTTGAGTTAGACAACCTGGTGGAAGTAAGGGGCATTGCAGCTTCTCAGAAGCTACCTGAAAGATTGGTTTTCACATACAAGGGTGGTAGAGAACAAATTTGGCCTCTCTACAGAATTCTAGGAGAAGACTACCAAACACTACTCACAGTGTTTAGATGCTTGAAGAAAGACTTTGGCTTCACCAAAACAGCCAAGTCTGAGGTGGTCTCCAGAATATGTCAAATAAAGGCTAGCTGGAACAAGCCTGAGGCTCTTCCCAGGATGCTAAGAGTGCCCTCAACAGGAAAGAAGATCCATCTTCAACCTTTCTGGATGATGGAATTCAAGGACAAGGACAACTGCAGAAGGTTCTTCAGGATGGAAGACCAGCTGGACAAGGCATCTAATCAAACTCTAAGGTTTATGCAATCCAAGCTTGGTGATCAAGATGAAGAAGAGAAGATCTTTTACAGAAGGCTACAGGTCCAGATTGAGGAGAACAACTCTAGGAGAGGGAAGAAGACTATGCCCCAAAGAAGACAAAGATGAATTATTTGCTCAGTCTGGAGGAGCACATTTGGGCATTAGTTTTGTAAGTCTTGCATTATTTCTAAAAACTTTATGAAGCTCAATACAACTTTTACTTTTATCATGTGTAATATGCCTGAGTGTTTTTGTTATCATCAAGGCTCTTGATTTATGGCTGTTATTCTATCAGTCATAAATTGGGGGAGATTGTTAGGAATATGTTGTTCTTGATGATAATTATAAAAACACTTAGTAGATTTTGTATTAAGTTATTTTGTAACTGTCAACGAAATAGCATGCTTTGCAGTGTTTCGTTGACAGGAAGCTCATCAACGAAATGAGTGATGTAGCAATTGCACTGTACATTACTTCATAGTTTGATATGCAGTTTGTTGAGTACTAGATAGGTTTTCTAAGTCATGTTGACTAAATGGTTAGATAGGCAAAATAGGTTGGTTAATTGTAAATATTTAGTGCCTTGTAATTTTGCCTAAGTGAAGACATGTCAACGGAATGAAGATTACTCTATCAACGAAACAAGGAAGCTCATCAACGAAACAAAGAATAAAGCTATCAACGAAACACATCTCTATGCCATCAACGAATCATTATTGCTTTTCTATACAATTGACAAAGTGATAGTGACAGGTTCCTGACAGATCAAAAAGGAGATGTGGAAGTGTACTTTGCATTGGAAACCATTAAAATGGACATGGGGAATAAGGAAACATCCCAGTTTCCAATTGGGCTCTTGGAAGTGATCATAATAAGCATGAAGTCAAAAGCAAGGATCTCCAAGGACCACTGGACAAAGGGATGAAAAGCAAACTATTGGCGGTTACTCATTGTACTATTAGTGTAGCCAAAAATAGGGTTGTAAACTTGGGTTTATATAACCAAGTGTAGCAGTTACTTTATTTGTGTGAAGAAAAACAAAGAGTTTGTATTAGCTATCTTTGAGAGCATTTTTCTTCTCTACAACCTTGTAACTGAGCAGCTGTGTACATTTGTATCACAGATTATTTCCGCAATAAAAACACTTCAGTTGGATCATCAAACAATCCAACTGAATTATTTATATCTTGTGTTTTTATTTATTCAGTTCAGTTTAATTTTATAAAGTACTTTCAAGTTAAAGAAATATCAAAATTGTATTCAACCCCCCCCCTTCTACAATTCTGTTAGGTCATTTGGGATTAACAGTACCAACAAAAGTAGAAGGAACATTTTTAACAACAGGATTAAAGACTAAACTGTTATTAACCAGTTGAAGTTTGTTTGCAGTTAATACCTTTAAATCAAAAGTATCAACAATAGACTCGGAAATATCAGAATCAGAGATAATATCAAAATAGCGAAACAATTTGGTTAACAAAGCTGGGTAGGGCAAATTCATAGAATCATGGTTAACACAATGTATCATTTGTTTGATGAGAAAAGAGGAAACATCAAACGGAAAACCCGAAACAAAAAGAGCCAATAAAATCGAATCCTGATGAGTGAGACGATCCCGACCACTACTACGGGGACAAACATTTGTATGTATTAAACGAAACAAACACAAAGCTGGAGGATTAAGTAGTGAAACTGAAGGTTTAGAAGTATACCCATCAGATAGAATCAAAGCTAGTTGTTGTTCATAAGAGAAGCCCTCAATGTCTGACACTGGTTGATGAGAAGTTGAAAAAGGACACGGACCTTTGTCAGAAACAGCAACAATGGAGGATAGCAATTGAGGTTTGAACACAATAGGAATTTCTTTAACTAGAGAGTGAACCCAATCACCACGAAGAGAGAGGTGTGCATAGAACTCACGTACCAAGTCGGGGTAAATTAGTGTTTCCGGTGATAAGAGAGAAGCACAGCCAACCGAAGTAAACAACTTCACAATACCTGCATCCTGGAGCAATGGTAGATCAACCAAACGTTCTTTGATAATTGAGCGATGCACAGACTTTGCCAAAGAGGGGCTTGGACTTCCGGACGAATTGAGAGATGTATCAGAGGATACCATAGACGGAGCAATTCTTTGTCGTTTGGATGGTGTTTGTGATGCAGTTGGGCGTTTTGAGATTTTCTTTGTTTTTGCCATTGAGAGAGAAAAAGAGGAGAAAAAGGGGAGAGAAGAAAGACAGGTGAATAAAGAAGAAAGAGAAATTAGAAAAAAAAATAGAAAACGGGGAAAAAGAGGGGTTTTAAGAGAAGAGAAGTTGAAGAGTTTGGCAATTAAAAGACATTGCATGGGGATACGAGACTACAAGCGTGTAGCAGTAGTAAAGGGGAATAGACAGAGGCGAGTGTCTAATCATCAGAGAAAACAATAAATACAAAACACGTAAAACAAAGACAAAAAAAATTAAAAAGTACACATGCCTAACTCACGTCTTAACATGCAGAACCGAGTTTCAGATAAGGGTTTAGTAAAAATATCGGCACGTTGATTTTCAGACGGAATAAAAATCAATTGAATATTACCTTTAGCAACATGATCACGAATAAAGTGATGTCGAACATCAATGTGTTTAGTGTGTGAATGTTTGACAGGATTTTTAGAGATATTAATAGCCGCAGTATTATCACAGTAAATAGGAATATTTGAAAATTTGATACCGTAATCAGTGAGAGTTTGTTGCATCCATAAAATTTGAGTGCAACAACTACCAGCGGCTATATATTCCCCTTCAGCTGTGGATAATGCTATGGAAGTTTGTTTCTTGCTATGCCATGCTACTAAACAATCACCTAAAAATTCACATGCACCACTAGTGCTCTTTCGATCAACTAAAGAACCTGCATAATCAGCATCTGAGAAACCAGTTAAATCAAAAGAAGAGGCAGTGGGATAAAATAAGCCTAAAGTACTAGTGCCCTTGAGATACTTAAATATCCGTTTAACTGCATTCAAATGTGATTCTTTGGGGTTAGCCTGAAAGCGAGCACACATGCAAACACTAAACATTATATCGGGACGAGAAGCCGTAAGATATAACAAAGAACCAATCATACCCCGATATTTAGTGATATCGACAGACTTACCTTCCTTGTCCGCAGTGAGTTTGACAGAAACACTCATTGGAGTAGTTTTAGAGGAAATACTGTCTAAATCAAACCTTTTAAGCAAATCCCGAATGTACTTGGTTTGATGAATAAAGATGCCTGCATCAGTTTGATTAATTTGCAATCCAAGAAAAAACTGAAGTTCGCCCATAAGACTCATATCAAACTCTTTATGCATACAATCAGAGAACCAATTACACAATGATTCATTTGTGGACCCAAAGACTATATCATCAACGTATACTTGAACAAGTAAAATAGCATTATTTTTATGAAAAATAAATAGAGTAGGATCGAGTGTACCACGAGTAAAGCCAGTATTCACAAGAAAATCACTGAGTCGATCATACCAACATCGAGGTGACTTTCGGAGTCCATATACAGATTTCTTGAGCTTGTATACAAAATTAGGATATTTTTCATGAACGAAACCTGGGGGCTGCTTGACATAAACCTCTTCTTGTAAGAAACCGTTTAAGAAGGCGCTTTTAACGTCCATTTGATAAAGCTTGAATTGCATGTGAGCAGCATAAGCCATGAGAATGCGAATAGATTCCAGTCGAGCGACTGGAACATAAGTTTCATCGTAATCGATGCCCTCCTGTTGATTATAACCTTGTGCAACTAAACGAGCTTTATTTCGAATAATATTACCTGATTCATCCTTCTTGTTTTTAAAAACCCATCTAGTGCCAATGATAGAAGCATCCGGAGGTGGAGAAACTAATTCCCAGACATCACAGCGTTCGAACTGATTTAATTCTTCTTGCATTGCCATAGATTGTTCATTATGAACAGCTTCTTGAACATTTGTAGGCTCGAAATCAGCAACAAAAGCAGAGAAAGCACAGAGATTATGCAACCTACTGCGAGTTGTGATTCCTTGATCAAGATCAGAAAGTAAATTGTCATGTGGATGATTCTTCACCGTTCTTGATGACTTTGGCAGATGAATAGAATGCATTTCCTCGACATTAGAATTATCCCTTTGAAATTGATCTGCTTGCATTGGTACTGGAGAAGCAAACCTACTTGAAGAATCTTGAGCAAAAGTAGTCGATGAAGGTGATCCAGAAGTAGAAGGAGAACTTTGTTGAGGAGAATGAGACTGTCCTTTTGGAGAATGAGGCTGTCTCATTTGAGTCTGAGAAGGAATATCTGCAAAATCATCCTCGTCTCTGACCAGATCATTGTGAGTCTCATTAAAAGTAATATTAATAGACTCTTCCACTTTATCCTTAACAGTATTAAATACTCGATAAGCTTTACTATTAGCAGCATACCCAAGAAAAATACCTTCAGTAGCTCTAGCATCAAATTTACCTTTGTTGGGCTGGGTATCTAAAATAAAGCATTTGGAACCAAAAACTCTAAAATAGCTTATGTTAGGAGTTTTCTGTTTCAATAATTCATACGGAGTTTTCAATAATATAGGACGAATTAATACTCTATTAAGAACATAACAAGAAGTATTTACTGCTTCAGCCCAGAATTTTCGAGGTAACTTACTCTCATGCAGTAGAGTTCGAGCAGTTTCTTGAAGAGTTCTGTTCTTACGTTCGACTACTCCATTTTGTTGTGGAGTGCGAGGAGCAGAAAATTCATGCGTAATTCCTCTGGATTTGCAGTATGTGACAAAATCCTTTTCAAATTCACCCCCATGATCACTCCTGATAGTTTGAAGCTTAACAGAAAACTTGGTTTCAAGGTTAGAAATTAGATCTTGAAATTCTACAAAGGCTTCATCTTTAGTTCTCAAAAATAATACCCATGTAAAACGAGAAAAATCATCAACAATTACAAAAGCATATTTCTTACCACTTAAGCTAACATACCTTTCTGGAACAAATAAATCAAGATGTAACATTTGTAATGGAACAGTTGTTGATATCTGCTTCTTAACTTTAAAAGAAGTACGAACCTGTTTACCTAACTGACAAGCTGTGCAAGGTTCAGTCTTTTTATATTTGATATTGGGTAAACCTCTGACCAAAGAATGAGAAGAGATTTTGTTGATGAGATCCATATGAACGTGACCTAGGCGTCTATGCCACAAGTTCTGTTGATCTTGAATTGAAGCTAAGCAGATTTCTTCATTCTGTTCATCAAAATCTAATACAAAGATATTGCCTTGCCGCTTGGCTATTAAAGGATTATGATTCGAAGTAGTAGTAATTAAACACTTGTTCTTACCAAACTTGACATCATGACCTGTATCTGTTAGCTGACTAACACTGATAAGATTATACTTTAAACCATCAACTAACCTAACATTATTAATGGAAAACTTATCATTACCTATGGTACCTTTACCTATAATACGAACAGTAGTCGAGTCTCCAAGAGTAACTAGACCTCCATCTTTAGCATTTATGGAGATAAATTTTGATTTGTCTCCTGTCATGTGACGAGAGCAACCGCTGTCTATGATCCATTTGTTTCTTGGAATATGAGTCTTCAAACAAATCTGCAAAACAGTCATATTTTAAATTTAGGTACCCATCTCATTTTGGGTCCTGATTTGTTAGTGTCTACAATGTTATATAAATGACGATCAGCTTTTCTAATCCACATTTGAACAATATTACATGTACAGTGAAAGTTAGAAGTGTGGTCCTTGATACCACAAAGATTGGATTGAGAAGATATATGCCCTATCTTTTCACAGTCTTTGCATTTTTCATAAGGCATGGAGTATTTCAAAACTGTTCTCTTATTTCCTCGTTGAAAGACAGATTTTCTGACTGAGCTATAGCCTAAGCCTTCTTTATCCAAGGATGATTTCTGTTCTGCTAAAAGTGCATCAAAAGTACCTTCACCATGAACAAATTTGGATAGATCTTGCTTTAGGAGAACAATCTTATTCTGAAGATCAGAAAACTGTTGATCTGTATTAGCTTTCTTGCTTTCAGCAAATGTTTGCTGTTTCAGAGTGATCAGACAAGCATCCTTCATTTCTATTTCGTTCCTCAAGTAATCATTTTCTTCTGAAAGTTTTGACACTTTTTCAGATAGAATTCTGATTTCTTCTGTAAGCATTTCATCTTTCATGGAGTCATCCATCTCATTTAGAACTTCGTTGAGAGTTTGTTTTAGATAAGCATTTTTCTCTCGTAATTTCTTGTTTTGTCCCTGCAACAATGCAATATTTCTTGTAATATCATAGTTTGAAGATTTATAAATAGTGTTTACCTCTTCATCATCAGAAAGATTGCTTTCAATGCCAGCCAGACATAATTGAGCGACTTCATCGTCAGAATCTATTTCAGCCTCAGATTCATCATCACTCCAGGTAAGAAAAGCTTTATTCTTTCTTTTGTCATGAAATCCAGAAGCTTTCTGCTTTGCTTTAAACTTGAAGCAGTCCTTCTTGTAATGACCTTTCTTGCCACATTCAAAACATGCGTCATCTTTAGAGCTATTCTTGACATCTTTCTTCGGAGAGTTGAATTTAGTGAATCGACTTGCAGATTTCTTTTTGGCCAAAAATTTCTGAAATTTCTTTGTGAGAAGTGCAATGTCTTCATCAGAATCATCAGCACGAAGAGCAAGTGTCTTCTTTCTAGGAATTTCATCTTCTTCGTCGTACCTGCGTAATTGATTTTCAAATTCTTCCAATTCACTAAAAAGAGTTAGTGTCTCCATAGCAGAAATTAAAGTAGAATCTTGAAGAGTGGTAACTTTAGGTGCAAATTTCTTAGGCAGTGATCGAAGAATCTTTCTATTGATTTCAGCTTGTGGAATATGTCTTTCGAGTAGAGCAATAGAGTTCATCAATATAAGAAAGCGTCCCTGAGCTTCTTTAATACTTTCATCTTTTTCAAGTCTGAAGCTTTCATAATCACTTAGTAATAGATCCAGCTTCACTTCACGAACTTTGGATGTCCCTTCATGACTGACTTTGATAGTATCCCAGACTTGTTTAGCAGACGTGCATGCCGAGACTTTTCTTAGTTCAGTAGAGCTTAAACCATTTAGAAGAGAATTCATTGCTCGAGCATTGTAGTTTAGAGAATTGACTTCGTCAGCAGTAAGTTCCTTGACTGGTGTAGGCTTTCCATCTTTCATAGGAATGATGATTCCATTTTCAACAGCATCCCATTCATAGGCATCCTTCTGGAGAAAAATTTTCATTCGAAACTTCCAATCATTATAGTTTTCAGCTCCAAGAAGAAGAGGAGGAATGTTGTTTGAGTGACGTTCTTGCCAATTAGATTGTGCCATTGATCGCTAGCAAAATAAACACTTAAAAAAAATGTTAAATGCACCTGCTCTGATACCAATTGAAAATAACTAAGCACAATATACGAAAGAGTCTGTCTCAATTGACAAAGGGTCTGCCTCTTTGTGAAATGGGACTGTCTCAATAGGTTAAATATAAAACAAATACTGAATAAAAATATTCTGCAGAATTATAAATAACACCAAGACTTTTCTCTTGGTTCGGCCCCTATCAGTATCTATGGCCTACGTCCAAGTCCCTATGCCAAATAGCACAGAGAATATATTATTATCAATTAATAATACACTTACAGTTTATCCCGATTACAAAAATGATAACCTCTTGGAAGAACCCTTCCCTTGACACAACTGTCCACTAGCAGCAGATAACCTTAGCTCGCTAGTACCTTAGGTTGAATTTTGTAATCCTATCTATTTGCCACAACCCGGCACAAGTATAGATAAAGTAAATTAATACAACTCAACAATAATGAATCTTCTAAAACAAAACTGATTTGATCTTGAAAGCTTAGTAGAAGAATGTAATTTGATTGCTCGAAGAAGTGTAGTTGTCACACCACCTGAATGAATATATATATCTTCCTGAAAATAGCTGTTTGTAGATTTTGAAATGAAACGGCTAGGATAAAACGGCTAGGAAACAGAAGATAAAGATCAACAAATTCTGTTAGTAAAGATAAGACAATTGATATAAACAGATTTGAATAAGTCTTGATTGATTCAATATCTTAGGATAAATATCAATAACAATATTAGATTTGAACAAGTCAAATCTCCTGGAATCAAGTAAGATCAAATCAATTATTTTAACACATTCATTTTTCTGATTAAGTTATATCAATTACTGAGATAAACTATCAGACAGTTATCATCATTAAAATCCGGGTATTAACAAATTATACATCTGCAGAAGATAGGGATGTTGCCCCAAGGAGGAGGCGTTCTTCCCAAACAAATCGGGAACAACCCCAAACTACTAAGGAAAAGATTGCGGCCCATGAGGCGGAGGCTGCAACTCTCAAGAAATTACTGGCAGAACAGGAGGCCGCGAAAGCACAAAGCCAAGCTAGTGGAAGAGTCCCGATAATCAACATGGACCCAACACCGAGAAGAACCAAGAGGGCTGAAGCCCCAAGGGGTGATCCTAGTGTTTTGTAGCCCCTAGGAGATCATGATGATCCTACACCACCATTCACTCAAGACATCATGAAAGCTACCATATCCAGGAAATTTAAAATGCCAACGATTAAAGCTTATGATGGAACGGGAGATCCCGCAAATCATGTAAGAACCTTCTCTAATGCACTACTGTTGCAGCCAACCAATGATGCGGTCAAGTGTAGGGCGTTTCCACAAACCTTGGCGGGCATGGCCCAACGTTGGTATAGTCGTCTTCCTCCCAACTCTATTGGGTCTTTCAAGGAACTAAGCAAAGCATTCATCAACCAATTTGTTAGTGGAAGGGTGCATGAAAAAAGTTCCGCATCACTCATGGGAATCCAATAAGGAAAGAATGAATCTTTAAGGGATTACATCAACCGATTCACCCAGGAGGCTCTGAAAGTCCCAGACTTGGAGGACAAAGTGGCTATGATAGCCTTGCAGCAAGGAACCACTGATGATCACTTCAAAAGATCATTGGCAAAACATCCACCCGAGAGCATGCTGAAGCTCCAAGATAGAGCCAGAAAGTATATCAATGCTGAAGAAAGCATGAGAAAGTATGAACCCACTGCTGGTGACAGTGGAAATTCAAAGAAAAGGAAGGAAACTCAGGAGTACGACGTCAAGGAAAAGTTTCCCAGAACGTCAAAGGATTCTGTTTCTCCACCCAAGATGAACAATTTTGGGCCAAATTTTACGGAGTATGCAAGATTGAACACTCCCAGGAGCCAAATTCTGATGGAAATAGCAAAGGAGGAGGATCTCCGATGGCCGAAGCCACTAAGGACTGATATGTCTAAACGGAATCAAAACCAATTCTGTCGGTTCCATAAGGAAGTCGGTCACGACACCGACGATTGTAGACAATTGAAAGATGAGATCGAGTTTCTGATATGGAGAGGAAAGCTCAATAAATTCACCAAGGATGGAAATCAAGGGAGTCAAAGAGGAAACTATGAAAGGAAGGATTATGACAAAAGGGACAACGATCAAGATCGAAATCCCAAGCCCCGAGGGCCAGTTATCAACATGATATTCGGAGGACCAACTTCTGCTGGGTCTTCCCGAAACTCAAGAAAGGCCTATGCCCGAGAAGTAATGACTGTGGTCGGAGAAGCACCGAAACGTGCCCGAACAGAAATATCAATAGGTTTTTATGATTCTGACTTAGAGGGAGTGAAGTTTCCCCACGATGATCCCTTAGTCATCGTACCTGTGATAGGGAATTCTGAAACAAAGAGAGTTTTGGTCGACAATGGAGGTTCAGTGGACATCTTGTTCCATGATGATTTTATCAAGATGGGCTATACCGACTCTCAGTTGACACCCTCGAATATGCCCATATATGGATTCAATGGAGTGGAGTCGAAGGTGTAAGACACTATCCAACTCCCAATGACAATGGGGCAAGGGTCAAATACGTCTACTCAGATGTTGAATTTCATAGTTATAAAGGCAACTTCAACCTACAATGCAATCCTGGGAAGGACGGGTCTTCATGCGTTCAAGGTCGTTGCCTCATCTTATCATCTGAAAATCTAGTTCCCAACGAGGAATGGAATTGGTGAAGAACGGGGAGACCAAAAGATGGCTAGAAGTTGTTATGTAGCCGCGTTAAGGCCTGATGGAATCGGGGGGTAGGTTCTCCCCATTGAAGACATGGATACTAGTGATAATGAGGACAGAAGAGGGAAACCAGCTGAGGATTTAATCCCAATTCCCTTAGTCCCTGGTGAACCGGAGAAGGTGACTTATGTTGGAGCACTATTGCCTGAACCATTGAAAAACAAGCTCATATCTTTTCTTCAAGAGAACAATGACGTTTTTGCTTGGACAACGGCCGACATGCCAGGGATTGATCCCCAGTTGATAACCCACAAATTGAATGTGGATCCTGAAAGGAAGACGGTGAAACAGAAAAAGAGAAATTTTGCTCCAGAGAGACAAGAGGCCATCAAGCAGGAAGTAGAAAAGCTTCTGGAAGCCAAGTTCATTGAAGAAATACAATTCCCAGAATGGTTGGCTAACCCACTGATGGTCAAAAAGGCCAATGGAAAATGGAGGATGTGTGTGGACTTCACTGATTTGAACGATGCATGTCCCAAGGATTGTTTTCCCTTACCAAGGATTGATGCCGTAATAGATGCCACAGCTGGGCACGAGATGCTCAGTTTCATGGATGGCTTCAGTGGATACAACCAAATCAAAATGCAAAAAGATGACATCTCCAAGGTATCATTCATCATTGACTTTGGTGTTTTCTGTTATCTAGTCATGGCGTTTGGACTTAAGAATGCAGGGGCAACCTATCAAAGATTGGTATACAAAACTTTTGAACACCTGATTGGAAAAACCATGGAGGTTTATGTGGATGACATGTTGGTTAAAAGCCTCGATAATGTCGATCATATAAACCATCTACGGGAAGCATTTGAAGTGCTAAGGCACCACAAGATGATGTTGAATCCAGCTAAGTGTGCCTTTGGTGTAGGCTTGGGAAAGTTTTTAGGCCTGATGGTTTCCAAGAGAGGAATCGAGGCTAATCCCGACAAAATCAAAGAAATTCTAGACATGGAACCACCACAGACTATCAAGGATGTCCAGAAACTAACGTGAAGAGTGGCAGCATTGGGAAGATTCATCTCCAAGTCAGGAGAGAAGTGCTTACCTTTCTTCAAAGCAATCAAGAACGTGAAATTTTTTGAGTGGACAACTGAAAGCCAAGAGGCCTTTGAGGCCCTGAAGAAATACATGGTTGAGGCACCACTGTTGGCAAAGCCAAAGCCAGGAGAAATTCTCTATTTGTAGTTGGCGGTTTCTAACACAGCCCTAGGAGCCGTTTTGGTAAAAGAAGAATTGAAGGTTCAGAAACCCATTTACTACGTAAGCAAGATCCTACATGGGGCAGAAATAAACTACTCTACGATTGAGAAGTTTTCCTTAGCCTTGATAATGGCCTCAAGAAAGCTACGCCCATACTTCCAGACTCAAAAGATAGAGGTCTTGACCAATTAGCCTCTAAGAAACATCTTGCATAGCCCTCAAGTTAGTGGAAGGTTGATCAAATGGGCTATTGAATTGGGAGAATTTGACATCAAGTATAAGCCTCGAACGGCCATAAAAGCTCAAGCACTCGCTGACTTCATGGTTGAATGCACCATTGACAACCAAGAAGTCGGGGGGCATGAAGTAGTAGTGGAAGACAAGAAAGATGAAGAGACGGTGTTCAAAGAATGTTGGGTGCTCTATTTTGATGGAGTATCAAAAACAAAATCAAGTGGAGCAGGTTTGGTGCTACAAAAACCTGACGGATTTCTCATAGAGTACGCACTAAAACTGGACTTCCCAACGACCAACAACGAAGCTGAGTACGAAGCCCTGATAGCTGGCTTAGGGTTGGCTGGAGCCTTGAGAGTTAAAACTCTGAAAGTGTGTGGAGACTCGAGGCTAGTGGTTTCCCAAGTAAATGGGGAGTTTGAGGCCAGAGATGAAGTCATGGCCAAGTACCTCAAACTTGTCAAGGCCATCATGACTCAGTTTGATGAATGCTATGTGGAATAGGGCTGAGCAAAAAACCGAATTAAAACCGAAACCGATCCGAAACCGGGAAAAACCGAGTAAAACCGAACCGAATAAAACCGATCCGAAACCGAAACCGAAAAATTATAAACAGAACCGATTTAAATGGTTGGGTTCCGGTTTTAGGTTCCAACCGAACCGATACAAACCGAACCGAACCGGTTATTAATATAAACAAATTAAATATATTATTTATATATATGTATTAATTTTTTAAAATTAAAAACATATTGATATAATACAATTTACAAGAATAAAAGTTATAAAACAATCGATGTAATTTATAATTTCAAATTGGGCCAGGTATGTAATTGGGCCGGTCTAATTCTCTCTGTCTCGGTCTATCAGAATTCAGAAATCAGAATCCAATTAGTTAGAATTAGGTTAGGACTTTAACATTAGGCATTAGCCATTAGGTATAGCCGTTTAGTTAGGATACATACACAATTACACATTACGCAATACGCATACAATTTACTGATTTAGCAAGAAACTTTATTAATGTATGGGAATGAACAAGAAGCTGCTCAACAAGAAGCAGCTGAACAAACAGCCGTTCCAATTGAAGTGGTATTGAATATTTGCTTATTTTTTTTATCCAATTGATTTACCCAATTTGTATTCTGCTTGATATTGTTTGTTGATATTGTTTGTTGATGTTCTGATGTTCATACCCAATTTGTTGTTTGTTTTCTCTATTGTTTTTCATTGTTTTTTTCTCTCCGATGCAGCTTTTGTTTATGTTAGATGTGTAATTCACAGAACTGATTAGCATTACCAATATCTTGCCTTCTTCTACCAAATTGTGGTCTGTTGATATTGTGCAACTTTGTTGAATGAGTGTCTCTATATGAGCACACTGCACATTAGTCATGTCAATGCGTCTATAGTGGCCTACTATATTATACCCTGTACTTGTAGAGTTGTGGTCTAAGACTCGGATAGATACATTCCTCTGGTTTCACTTGTCAATTGTCATATATCACCAATATAGGCTGTTTCAATAGAGCATTACAGGTTGGTGGATGATAGCAACTAGAAACACAGATAGAGTTATGTTTTGTACTGGGTAGAGTACGAGACCTCTTTAAGATCACAGACATTTGTGATAATATTTTGTTGAGACCTCTTTACAAATTTTTAGTTCTTGCAGCTTTAAGTGCCTGCATTTTGCACATTACCTGTATATAAATGATATTGTCACTGGCATATACTGTGGTCTTAGCTTGATAAACACCCTTGGTAAGTCTGGGATCTGTTGGCCTGAGAATTTGCAGTCTCCATTCTTGCGGAAAAGAGATGTTGGTATCTTAATTACTATTGTGTTGTCTCTTTTGCTGCTTGCCTTGTCTAGCATTGATAAAATTTTGTCTTACTGAAGGCAACTTTGATGCATTGACAATCAGGAACTTAATACTTACTCTGTTGAGCTCTCTCATTTTCCTAGTAATTGTCTAGTTGAGAGTAGTTTTAGATAGAGGTGCATGTAAGATTCACTAACATTCACAAGTGAAATACAGCAGTTAGACATATAAGGAAGGTTTCATTATTATTATTTTTAATCCTTATTTCTCATGTAGGGTTCTCCTCGACCGTTCTCAGCTATAAACACTAGGATACTGACTTTCAATATCAACTATAAACTTTCACTTTATTTAATTTCGAGAACATGGTGTTTAACAGGCAAAACTAGTATATCATTTAAACTCGTCATCATTTTTTTATGATTTATTATGCAAATTAGGAGATTTTTACTTGTAAATAATGAACTCAATTGATCTTAGAATTGCTGCCTCCAGTTAGAAAAAACCTAACATATTCAACATAATATGCATGCATACATCATTTATGCAATCATTGTAATTAGGCCTAAGCTGTTTCTTAGTGTCAGCCATTGAATTGGAACAAAACAGTTAACATAATGATTTATGTAATATGTGCTTCATGATTTGTAGGAAAATGGAGAATCCCGATTCAGAGCTTCTGCCACCACCACCTCCTGAAATACCTCCAGATGTCATTCCTGAGCAAGTTCAACCAGAAAAGAAACCTGATTTGAATAACTAGTGTTGTTAGGCTGTTAGCTACATCCTACTGCTACTTATATATATATATCTGTAATTCTGTATGCTTTATTGCTTATTCAGGAAAAACAATTAGACTCCTATTGTAATTTTGAATTCCAGGAATTTCTTTATAATTAAGTCTTTTTTGTTTTAGTACTAATTTTTGTTCTCTTTATTATGTTAATCGGTTTTGCAACCGGAACCGAGCCGATTAAAACCGAACCGGGGATTGTGAAACCGAAACCGAACCATTGGTTGCGGTTGCGGTTGCGGTTTTTGATTTTAGAAACCGAAGATATATGGTTGCGGTTCCGGTTTTGTCCAAAAACCGAACCGAACCGGCCCATGCTCTCCCCTAATGTGGAACACATTCCAAGGGAAGAGAACATGAAGGCCGATGCCTTGTCTAAGTTTGCTTCTTCTGAAATTGAGAACTACGCAGGAAGTGTATACTTCCAAGTCTTGAAGACCCCGAGCATCAATGGAAAGTTGGTAGCACCTATTGATGTTGCCAACTATTGGATGGATCCCATCAAATCTCATATGGAAACTGGTTGGTTACCCAACGACACCTCAGAAGCACGAAAGTTGTATGTGAGAGCACTAAGGTATGCCCTGATTGAGGGAATCCTATACAAAAAGTCTTTCATCATTCCTTACTTAAAATGCTTGAGACCCCAAGAGGCAGAATTGACCCTAAGGGAAGTACATGAAGGAATTTGTGGACAGCACTTGGGGGGCAGAGCCCTTGCTCATAAAATCACTAGTCTAGGTTTCTATTGGCCAAGCATACTTGCAGATGCTAAAAGATACGTAAAGAAATGTGAACGGTGC
This sequence comes from Heracleum sosnowskyi, assembly GCA_030848705.1. Taxonomy (NCBI): domain Eukaryota; kingdom Viridiplantae; phylum Streptophyta; class Magnoliopsida; order Apiales; family Apiaceae; genus Heracleum; species Heracleum sosnowskyi. Next base: position 156,814,453 of record CM061235.1, on the reverse strand, counting down.
CAAAAGCATGCACCGGTAGTTAGGCAACCACCAGAGATGATGACATCCATAAACTCACCTATCCCATTCACCATGTGGGGAATGGATATACTTGGACCATTTCCAATGGCAAGTGCTCAAAGAAAATTCTTGATAGTGGCAATCGACTACTTCACCAAGTGGATTGAGGCTAAACCTTTAACCAAGATAACCACCAAGCAAGTAATGCATTTCTTCTGGGAGAATGTAATATGCAGATACGGGATTCCACGAATCTTGGTCACAGACAATGGAACTCAGTTTAACAACGATGAATTCAAGAAATATTGTGACGAGAATGATATCAAGTTACGTTTCACTTCTGTTGCCCATCCTCAAGCAAATGGGCAAGCTGAGGTTGCCAATCGAATTATCCTGGATGGACTGAACAAAAGAGTTGAACGCTATAGAAATACTTGGGTAGACGAATTGCTCCCCATACTATGGGCATATCGTACTACTTGTAAAGTCATCACTGGAGCAACCCCCTTTCTGCTGGCATATGGGGCAGAGGCAGTGGTTCCAATGGAGATTACTCACACCTCTCCAAGAATCGAAGCTTATGAGCCACAGACAAATGAAGAAGGCATGAGGCTGGCTTTAGATCTAATTTATGAAGTAAGAGATGAGGCGAATGCTAAAGTAGTTGAACATCAGAAAATGGCATCTTTCTACTATAACCTTAAAGAGAGATTCTTCCGCCAAGGAGACTTAGTCCTCCGAAAGATTGAGGCATCCGGGGTTGGACAAAGAGGCAAGTTGGCCACAAATTGGGAAGGACCATATCGCGTTAAGAACGTATTTGGTCGATATTTGGTCGAGGTTCATACAAATTGGAAACCCTGGAAGGGATCGAAGTGCCAAGAATTGGCATGCTACAAACTTGAAAGTCTATTATGTTTAAAGTGTGTCCTGGCTGGACTCACTATTAGGACAAGTAGAAATAAGGTCGACGAAACCAATCCAAGTTTTTAAACTTGAGGTAGAAAGTAGAGTATTATGTAAGGGTTGAACCCATTTTCAAGTTATGATTATATTCAACATTTTCATATTTCTATGATAAGTTTATATGCATTGAGTGTTGACAAACATTCGAAAAGTTCAGAAATGAAAGAAAGTCAAGAAATGATAAATTAAGACTTATGAAAGTTAAGTTATGCCCGAAGGCAGATATTACATAAATAAAAGCCATAAACGGCTACAAAAGAAAAAACTACATAAACTAGGCTTCTCCCTCTTTGTCGCCGGTATCAGCCTCCTCTTCTCCTGAGCTAGAGCTAAAACCAGAGTGAGTAGCTGCAGTATCAATGCCGGCTGCCTGACCAGGAGGAGAGGAATGCCCTAGGTCCAGAATCCTGTCATCCTCGTCCATACCATCCTCTCCAGCCAAAGCCCTCTCTAAAGGAGTAGGAGCATAAGGGCTCGGGAAGTCAGCAAGTCTAAGTGACCCAAGAATCTTCTCCAAGACATCTGCTAAGGCACCATCCCATCCCTTGGTAAACTGAACTGGGAAGATGAGCTCGTCATGCTTATCGATTAAGTCCATGTACTCCTGAGAGTCAAGGTACTCATCAATAAAGTCATCCTTGCTTTTCCTAAGCGCAACCAACTCAGCTTGGGAATCAGCTAACTCCTTCTCCCTCCTAGCCATGGTAGCTTTGAGAGAACCTACTTCCTCCTGAGACTTCTCAAACTTGCCTTGGTTGGCCTCAGAAGATGAGCGCCAAGCCTTGGCTTGAAAGAGAGCCCCTTGGAAGTTAGCATTAGTCTGCAAAACAAAGCACAAGTCAAGAAAGAGACTTGTAACATATTAAGTAAACTACAAAAAGAAAAGGAAGCAAAAAGCTTACCGCAGCCATGGCCTGAGAGCATGCATGCTCCACTCCCTCAATAGTAGAGTTGGTCACAAAATCCTTGTAATCGCAAGGAGTAAGAGAATGATAAGACCACTCAGTAGCATGTTTGGACACCCCAATAACAGTGTCTTTCTTTCTAATACCCCAGTTGGGGCGCCAAACAGAGGCCTTGGATGAGGGAGGAGCCTCAACCTCCTCCACAGAATCCTCGTGAGGCCTTAGAAATGCTGGGCCATCAAAAGCACCCCGAGGATCTTTGCCTCCCACACGAGCCCTTTTCATCCTCGCAGTTTCCCCATCTGCGGGCTCGTCGCCTTTATTTATAAAGGTCGCAGCTACAAAAGCAAATGAGAAAGAAACAGTGGGTATGAGAAAATCTTAGATAAATAAAATGAACTAAAGAATGAGAGTTACCCTTGTCGGATACGTTCGATAAGCCCAGGGACTTAAGAAGAAACTCATCCAGGAGCTCCCAAGCCATAGTGGCATAGTTGTCCTTGGTTAGCTCAGCATAGGCATAAGCCTCTTTGTTAGGCTCAAGGCATGTCTGAATACCACTATTAACAAGCCTACACATTGTGACTATGTCACTCTACATGACCTAGTGAATTCTTTCACTGGGATATAGTATAGGTCTCCATTGTACTTGTCTTGTTTTCATGTACTTAGCTTTATTCTATATGCTCAAAGTTATAATGAGCTTAGTAAGTTTCTTGCACCTAGAATGTACATAGGTCATGGAATAATTATCCTGGAAGAAGTTCAATTTGTTCATGCAGCAGGATTGGAGTGAATAAGGCCTTGAAGAAATAAGTTGCAGAAATTTGTCTAAGTCCCTATATCGTGAAGTCAGAATGAACTATGTCGTGAAGTCCAAAATATCCATGTCGTGAAGTACTGAGATCGTATAGTCCTAATGAACTATGTCGTGAAGTGTTGAGATCGTAAAGTCAGAATGTACTATATCGTGAAGTTCTCAAGAAGGCAATATCGTGAAGTCTTCAAGAAGGCTATATCGTGAAGTCTTCAAGAAGGCTATATCGTGAAGTCCTCAAGAAGGCTATATCGTGAAGTCCTAAATAAGCCTATATCGCATACTCCTGAAATAGCCATATAGTAAAGTCTTCATATAGAAAAGTCAAGAATGCTCTATGTCGACAAGTCAAAGAATAAGGAATATGCTGGAGTTCACGATGTCAACACTTAGCCGTTTATAACAAGACAAATCAAGGTACATAACCAAAATTCAAAGAAGACAAATACGGAAGCATTTGTTACGGTAATGTGGTCCAAAGACAGATGGCAAATCTACAGCAAAACTTGGAGAGAAAGATTAGAGACAAGCAGCTACAGAAACGGGAAAGACTCCGAAAGCAAGTGGTCCTTCCTGAAACAGTTAACTTCTTATGGAAGGACAAGTTGGACTTACAGTTAGGGGTAACTGTGTAAATAGGTGTGTGCACCAGTTTGTATAGGATATATATCTTGCACACCCTATTGTTAGCTGTAAGAGAGTAACACATAGAAATATTCAAGCACTCTTTTCTCTGTAAGAAAAACAAGAAAACACTGTTCTTGTTTAGAAGCCAGAATTTCACTTGTGAAATTTTGGAAGCTGTAGTTTTTAATTTGCTTAATACAAAGTAGATTAAAGTGATTGTGTGTGTTCTGTTTATTTTAATTCCGCATTTTCATACAACACAATCTCTCACAGCTTATTGGTTTTAAAGAAAACGAAAAATATCAAAACTATCCATTCAACCCCCCCCCCCCCCCCCTCTGTCTAGTTTCTTAGTGATATTCATATCTAACACTCTTCCTCAGTAAGGACTATCTCACTGGGACTACCATCCGAGACTCTACTAAACGATCTCCGGAATAGGGTACCCCAATCCCCTCCTTCCCAAACTAGATACATAAACTCATTTTTCCATCTTGGGTTATTATCAGGAATGGATTTTGGGTGGAATATTGGAGGTGTGGAAGCCCTGTGGTTAATATAAACCCAACCCGGGGAAATTCCAGAACTATTTTTAAATTGAAAGATTTTTCTGAATAAAGAAACAGAAAGAGGAAAATTGTTCTTTAAACAAAGAACTATAAAACTCATTATAATTTTCCAAGCATTGGGAGGAAGTTGGCAAGGGTTAATCCTAACGTCTGCTGATGTGTAAAAATAATGTAAACTGCAAGCGCACAATATTTAGTTGTAGCAATCACAGATCGATCCACAGAGATTATGAATTTTCAAAAACCCTAATAATTAACTCAGGCGAACTAGACAATAAGATTTGAGTTGAGATTTGTTTAACCTAATTAACAATTAAAATCAAATAAGGAAAACCTAGGAATCCGAATCCATTAATCAATCACAATTAATATCAACTCGCCCTAAAATCAATTCTCTTTCCTTCACAAATAAGATATATCAATTAACGAGACAATCATATACTATGAAACTTGTTATCTAACAATAACCCATCAAAACTTCATGGAGCAAGCATCGACTATGAAAAATAAATCCGGTAACAATAATATATCAAAATCACTTTGTCAATTGAACAATTAAGCACCAAGAAAAATCATGAGAATCAATTAACAGGAACAAGAAGATATCAAAAATAACTAAATTAACTTCATCTTCATCCTAGGAGAATTAACTTAGTTAGACATGGTAGAAGAAACAAAACAATTAAATATAAAGAATGCAAGCAAAAGTGTTTGAATAGAATAAATAACTTGTATTGTATTGAAAGACAATAATAAATCTATCTTACTCCTAATTATCAGATCTAGTCTAAATTGGTGTCTAAATTGATATCTAAATTCTAGGTGTCTAAATTGATGTCTAAAATTTAGGTGTCTCAAATACAAGATAGGAGATCTATATATATAGGAAAAATAATGGGGTTGGGCTCTTTGACTACAAATCGGATTCTAAAAATATTTCCTCAATTCCTTTTTCTTCTCCGATAAGTTTTCCAATTTTTTCTCCAATTTCCTTTTGACTTCAAGTATTTCCATCTCCTTGTCTTTTTCACCTTTTTCTGCTTGAAATATGATTTTATTTATTTTCCTACAAAACAAAAGAAAACAATTTATTAAATAATAAAATTACGAAAATAAACATAAAATAGGTATTAAAAATATATTAAATTATGGACCTATCATCTACTAACAATTTGGGAATGAAATCATGAAAAGGAAACCTAAGTCCTGCAACAATGGCGTCCTTATAAATACAGAGAGCATCAGGACGCCAATGGCAAGAACGGTCTCCTGGACCAGCTGGGATAAGCCTATAGGGGGATTTAATTCTATACATTTTGTTATAGTCCCTAATCTTAGCAACTTCGTGGAATTTGTTACTACAGTCGAAAGAATCTAAGTGAGATACAGAGGGGTAATCATCGCCACGTTCGTTAATCATATCTTGCAGAGACATATATGAAGAGTGAATAGTGACTATACCTCTCTTAGACGCTTGATTCATCTTCTGAAGGAGTTGTGTTGCACGGTCAGCCATCGATCTTCAAATCTTCAAAGGGATTACCAGAAATCTTCAAATCTTCAAAGAAATTCCCAGAAATCTTCAAATCTTCAAAGGAATCTCCAAAAAACTTCAAATCTTCAAAGAAGAAATCCCAGAAATCTTCAAACGATGAAGAATAAAACCTAGAAAATGATGAATATGGCTGAAGAAAACTCGCCGGGAATCGCCTCACCGCGGAGAGACTAGAGAGAAACTAGAGATAAATTTTTAGAAATCGAAATGTGAAGTGAAGAGTAAAAATGGAAATCTCACTCTTTTATAACCGGTCAAGAGAATGGCAACCGACTACAATCAGTCAAGGCCCATAAATCTTTTATTGGACTTCGAAGATCGAGGCCCAAAAATAATTAAGGCCCAATAAAGTCTGAGGCTCAGGCGAAAACAAAGCCCAATACGAATTAAAGCCCAAACAATTGGAGGCTAAAAATATAATTAAGGCCCAAACAATTTGAGGCCGAATAAATAATTAAGGCCCAATAAAGTCTGAGGCTCAGGCGAAAACAAGGCCCAATAGGATTCGAGGTCGAAAAAACCTTTGATCAAGGTTGAAAGGCTGAGATCGAAAATATACGTGGAAATGAAGTCGATTTAATCGACCTAAGACCAATTTAGGGTCGAAAGAATGTTAGACTGAGGTCGAAAAAACCTTTGATCAAGGTCGAAAGGCTGAGATCGAAAATATACGTGGAAATGAAGTCGATTTAATCGACCTAAGACCAATTCGAAGTCGAAAAAGAATTGATTGAGATCACAGGATCGAGATCGAAAATGTACTGGGAATCGAGGTCGAATCCATCGACCTCATACCAATTTGAGGTTGAAAAGGAATGGATTCGAGGTCGAAAAAGAATTGATTGAGTTCGCAAAGTTGAGGTCAAAAATATGCTGGGAATCGAGGTCGAATCCATCGACCTCATACCAATTCGAGGTCGAAAAGAATGAATTTGAGGTCGAAACTACACGAGAAATCGAGATCGAATCCATCGACCTCATACCAGTTTGAGGTCTAAAAAGAATGGATTCGAGGTCGAAATGTTGAGGTCGAAATTGTACTAAAGATCGAGGTCGAATCCTTCGACCTCATACCAAGTTGAGGTCGAAAACCAGGTCGAAAAAGACCTAAGTTGAGGTCGAAAATGACCTAAATCGAGGTCGAAAATGACCTAATTTGAGGTCGAAAATACCCTTAAAATAGAAACTTTTGAGGAAAAATACGCAGTAACTTCTGTGAAAACCCCAGGAAGATTTTCCCAGAAGTTGGGGGGCAAATGATATGGACAGAAAAGTAATCCTAGAAATATAATTAATGATACATTAATTAGACCTATAATGGTCCAAGAATACAGCCCAATAAACAAGGCCCGAAACCCTAATTATTTATTAATTACGAAATTACTAAATAGGGAAAATATACAACTCAGGAAAGGAGTCCAAAATATGGTAAATTAATCAAAGAAAGATCCAGAATCCCAATTAAAAGAAATAATGAGTCATAGTCCTTATCAACAAGGAAAAGACTTGTCCACCAAGAAATACAATGTTTATCCACTATCAAAAAGGAGACTTCTTCGCTAAGTCTCCTAAACTTACTCTAAATATGAGGCTCCAGACGTCTATATAAGGACCCTCTGCTCCTTCACAATAAAACTACGTTTTCTGGCTTGATTCTCAGCACTGATTGAGATACGTAGGCATTTTATGAGGACCGATTTAGTCACGAAACACAAGAGCAGCCATTAAAACTCGAAGCTCACTTAAACCCTAACACTTAATTTATAAGTACGTTTTTTTAATCCATAACAGAATGCAAAAGAAAGATCAAGGGACACATATATTTTACCGAATCTATTTATCAGATAAATTTTGTTGTTCAAATAAATACACAAAATTAACTCATCTCTGATTTGTACGTATATTAATCTACTATTCAACTCAACAGTAGATTTTTGTTATTTAAAGCCTGGTAAATCGAGCCTGGTAAAGTTTAAAAAAAAAAGACGGTTAACAAAAAAAAGTGAAAAAAAATAAAGACAACAGCTAAATGCAAAACTGACGAGACAAAGAAAAGGAACTTCTGAGAAAGAGAAATTAAGTAAGGCTCCGTTTGTTTGTCGGAAAATAACTTGATTTTGGAAAATATTTTTCATGGAACATATTTTTCAAAATAAACAATTTTTCAAAATAAATTTGAAACAAATTATGAATAACAATGAGAAATTGTTTATTTTGAGATTTATTTTTCTTGAAAAATATTTTTCATGAAAAATATTTTACAAGAAAATATGTTTTATGAAAAATATTTTCCAAAATCAAGTTATTTTTCAGCAAACAAACGGAGCCTAAGTGTCTTTATTAATTTCTGGGGATACAAATTAAAAAATTAATTTGAACACAATATTTTAAGGTAAATAATTTTCAATACATGTTTTTTTTTATAAAGAAAATCTAACCTCAACTGGTCGGTAGTTCTTAGCTTTAGATAATACTAGTAGAAGTTAGGACTGGTGGGGGAGTCCAAACTGGGGACTTCAAGGCTACACGTATGCAATCTTCAATCATTGAATTTTATTATAATAGTATATTTTTTTAATAAAACATCTTTCAATCAGTATATAATAAAGCTAAATTCTGTTGTATTTTGCTGTTTGTTAGAAGGATATTCAGATTCATTCCCTTTAATTTTTGGGACGAAATGACATTGAATAGTATACTATTCAAACTTTTTGATATTGATTAGTTTCACATGAGATCTTAGGTTATTTAAGATGATATCAGAATTAGTTTTAAAGAGAAATTTTATATTCTTAGAAATATTTTTTTATCTTTCTTTGTTTGATCATTCGATAATTCGATTGAATGAAAGTGTCAAATAATATAAGATTATATTGGGGTTTTTTCTAAGGTATTTTAAAATTTTAGATAAATTGAAAATTAAAAAAGTCGAATTTTCGATTATAGAGTTTAAGCTTGAGTCTTTTCCTCAACGAGTCGAGTTAAACTCGATTATTTTATCGATCAATTTCTGTTATTCATACTCAAATTCGTTAATAAACAAGTCAAGTTTGAGTGGTTCACGAACATTTTGAATCGATTCAAACTCGAGTTAATAATTTTTTAATTTTGTTTTCATTTTAGACTTGTTTTTTTTTTACTATCTAGTGTAAGTTCATGTTCAATTTTTTCGGACGAAGAGAGACTACAGATTAGTAATTGATTTATGATGTGTTATAAAAAAAGTTTGTTTTTTTCTCTCTAAGAAAACCCTAGCATCCTCCTCGTTTCTTCTCTAGCCGGCGGGGCTTTCATTGTTTTTTTGATAGAAAACCTCAAACCTTTTAATTTATTTTATTTATTTTTGTTTCATTCAATAATCTTATTTGTGGGTAAGAACTTCTACCTATTTGATTTATTTGTTATGTTATTTAGATCTTAACGAGTTTTTTAGCCCGTGCAATGCACAAACATACTTTAAATATGACTAAACTGTTTATTTGTTCGAAAAAATTTTGTACGTCCGCGGAAATTGATGAATTATACGATATTAAAATTAGTACAAGTTTGTATTACACTTATATACATGAAAGTTCTTTTTTTTTTTGTTAGTTTGTACCCATTTGGATGTATTTGTGTCGTATTTGTGTCGTAACAAATATAATACTTAACAAATATAATACGTAAGGTACGTCAGAAATTATGCATAATTTTATTTAATAGATATATAAATAATTACAATGCACAGACACACTTTAATATATAAATTTTCTCAAATAATATTTTTAATAATATTTAATTCATAAAAATTTACAATAAATCTAAATGATACTATAATAGTATGAGATATATGATATGTAAGCGTATGTGGTCCCGTGCAATACACAAACATACTTTAAATATGAGTAAATTACTAATTTGTTCAGAATTTTTTTGTACGGTTATTTATTAGTGTAGTAATTTACGAGTTATAGGATAAGTAATGTTAATAAAAGTTTATATTACACTTATATACATGAAATGGTTTTTTTTTGTTATCTTTGTGTTGATTTGGACGTATTTGTGCCATACAAATATAATATTTAAAAAAATAAGAGATTATTTATAGTTTGATTTATTAGAGGTATAAATAATTGCAATGCACATGCATGTTTAATATATAATTTTCATTCAAATATTTTTTTTTTAATTTTTAATTTACAAATATTTATAGTGAATCTAAATAATAGTATAATTAGATAGGGTATATGTTAGCGAATATGGTCAGATAATATCATACATATGCATGTATGTATGTATGTATGTATGTATGTATGTATGTATGTATGTATGTATGTGTGTATATATGTATGTATGTATATTAATTTTGCTACAATTAATAATATGTAATTAATATAGTGATACTAAAAAACCAAAATAACCCTGACATGATGTAATGGAAAGAAGGGTAAAATGGTCAGTTCGATTTAAATTGCTTATCAAACCCTTATGTTGTTGTATTATATATATAACTAGCTTTATAGCCCGTGCGAGGCACGGGCATGTTCTAAAATATTTCGTAAATTTCATTAATTTCAACATATTTTATGAGTTACAGATATTTTGATATGAGATAATTATAATATAGATTAAAATGTCATTTCGAAATTTGAGAGTATAATTATCATTTCGCATTGAATAAATTGACTCAATGAATTTCTTAGTTCATTGAAAAATTATTGCATTCTCCACCCCATCCTGAAATCTCCCCCTCTCTACCTTCTATTTTCGACGTCACTCTATGGAGACTCCCCACTTATCATTATTATCCCTCTTTTACGGTCTCTTTGGTTTTTATTTCCTTTCTCTCCGTCTCCTCCACTTTTTCTTCTCAACTTTTGTTTAGGATCTGTATTTTGATCGCTCTCTCTCCTTTCATGCCCCCTCCAATGGTGGTTGCCTTCTATTTTCGGTGTCACTCTCTAGAGACCCCTCTCTTATGTGATGATGATCCTCAGGAAGTCGTAATATATTACAACACATTTACTGAAATGCATGTTATGCTTTGTTTATTTAGTGTGCGTCATAATTGTTTACTCAAATGCATTCTTTGACTGTTTAGTTTGTGTTTATTTAGAGTGTATATTATGTGTTTGATGGAATGCTTGAACCAAATTTGTAGGCTTTGTGCATGTAATGCACTTGGGGTTGGTATGCTCATAAAGTAAATATTTGTCATGGGTTGTTGTTTGAGCTGACAGTGACAAATTGTTCTTTATCGATATTGTCGAGTTTGTGCTTTTTTGGGGTTAATTTATTTATGTTATTTGCCCCCCTCTCTCTCATGCCTCCTCCTACGGTGTTGGTTGCCTTCTATTTTCGGTGTCACTCTTTGGAGACCCCTCTCTTATCCTTCTTATCCCTCTTTTACTGTCTCTTTGGCTTTTCTTTCCTTTTTCCCCGTCTCCTCCACTTTTTTCTTCTCAAATTTTGTTTTAGATGTGTATTTTGATTTTTCTCTCTCGACTGGGGGACATTGGCACTCCATTTACCTGTTTGTAGTTCATGGGGTAGCCGTTAAGTGAATGTTGTAATATTTGATCGGTGTGTATAATAGAGTAAAAGTGTAGAAATATAAGTTGTATTAGTACGTGTAGATATACCATTTAAACGAATGCATACCACTTTGCCCGTTTTAAGAAGGGTCTCCCTGCAGACACGATGAATGCAATAATTGTACAGTTGTGGATATACTTTATTTCAGAAAACTATTACTTATACCTCTCAAGAAGCATTCATGATAAGTTACTCGTTTCACCTTACAATTGACACTTGACACAAATAATTTAACATTTAATACTTTTAATATTTTATCATAGATATTCAAAAAATCAAAGCGATATTAGTTTATATTTGATTTAGTTGTACGATGACAACTTCAACTTCCTTGTAAAAATCACCAACACAAATTTTTTTATTAGTATAAAAAGAGAAAACTCTTTGCATTTTTCGGGTTCAATACTTTATATACTAATAGTATATTTTTCGAAAATGATCAACGTATAAATTTTTTCTATTGAGGACGAGACTTATAATATATTGGACCATAATAAAACTACAGTTTTAATCTATATTAGTAACTAAAATTTCAAAAATGCGTATATAATTATAAGTTGTTAAAATCTTATAATGAAGCAGTAATAAATGTTAAATAATGAATAAAAATCCGTTTTACGTTTATTATAGAAAATGATATAATTGAAAAGGAGTAAATATGTTGATCGTTTTAAATTTTAAAATAAATATTAAAACATAATATAATAGTTGATATTGGCTATAGATGTCAACATTTGTCACACTATGACCTAGGTCATGGTTCAATTCCTATTAAAAACAAATTTTTTATCATCAATATACAATTTGGAGGAGTAATTTAGGAATCTAATATCATCAATATAATATTGAAAGGGTAATTTAGTAATATATATATATATATATATATATATATATATATATATATATATATAAAATCTGATAGTATATATAATTTGTAATCTAACAGTATATATAACATGAGGCATTATGTACTTAATGCAAAAAAACATGTAATATACAAATATTAATAAAATTCTTTTTTAATGGATCAAATCCAATTTTATAACATTTTGTATATCTATTTTTGCGTGAGTTTTTCCCTGAAATATAATTTTGAGACACTTGTGAAAATAAATTATCTACCTTTCCAAGTAGATTACAAGAAGAGGCCAAAATATAGGATAACATATTGAGTATTTGCGGATATTAATAAAGAGTTTCATATTTTATGGATCAAATTACAGTTTATAACATTTTGTATATTTATTTTGCGCGAGTTTTTCTCTAACATGGTCATGGTCAGATATATGATTTTAAGGCATTTGTGAAAATAAATTATCTACCTTACCAAGTAGATTACAAGAAGAGACCAAAATAGAATATAACATATTGAGTATTTGCACATATTATAAAAGAGTTTCATAATACAATCAAAATAGATGTCTAGCATAGTGGTAAGTAATGTCACTTCTAATCAAGAGGTCAAGGGTTCAATTCTCATTAAAAACAATTTTTTGTCATCCTAATATATGAGGGGGGTAATCTAGTAATTTCACATCGATTAAATTGTCTCACTAAACCCCTAGTTGCTCTATTATACCCCTTTCGAATTCTCAATTTGTTTTGCAGAATCACTTATCTTCAAGCAACATTGCTCAAGTGTTTACTTAGCAAATCATTTCTATTCTCTCAAAATCAAACCTTTTTGAGTCGAAGTGCTGTCAAAAATTCTGTTTTTTTTTCATTCCATTCGACTTGATTGTTTCTGATTTGTTAAGTGATTTTTACTTGTGTTTTTCTGATCAAAGTGGTTCTGTGATTTGGAAACTGTTCTTGGTACTGTATGTGTTAGTGAAAACTTTGCCCGTTCATTTGCTCAATTTGCCCAAGTGTAATTCGAATTTTTAGGATCTAAAAAATTTGAAAATTAATTAATTTTGGTAAAATTTAATTTTGTGGATTTTTGTAATTTTAATTAATTCTAAAAATCCCTAAAATTTTATTTTTATTTAAATTAATTAAAATTTTTATTGTTTTATTTAAAATGGATCCTAATAATTTTGAATTAGTTTTAAATAATTTTGTTGGGTATTTTGATCCGGCTAGGTGTAAAGTGGAACGTTTCAGACCATGGATTCAATTTTTAAATAGCAATACTTGTGTTAGTTATGCTATTTGTGCCAATGCACTTCTAAAAATTGATCCATTAAGGATGCTGTGTTCAAGTGCTGTTATTGCTGACAATTCAAAATCTTTTTCTTTCAATATTCTCAATCAGCAATATACAGTTACTTTTGAGTTATTTTGTGATGTATTGCATTTTCCAAAGGACAGGTTTGATCCCTTACCCACTGATGATGAGTTAACACAGTTCTTTGTGAATATTCATTATCAGGGTCCCTTTCAAATGGTCAAATTGTCAAAAACTTTTGTTGTAGGGGAATGGGATCTGTTCTTTGATACTATAGCTAGGGTATTTGGTAACTGCACAAAAACAAACTTTCATTGCATTACCAGTCTTAATCAATACATTGCCTATGCTATAGTATTTGGTCGTAGATTGAACTTTGCTGAGATTCTGTGGAACCTTTTGCTCAACAGGCTTGCTCACTCTAGGAGAGATTCTGATAATGGTGTGAAAGTAAGGTGTTGGTACCCTCGCTTTCTAACTCTTATCATTAATCATCTTCTCACTGCTGAGCAGGTAGAACTGTTTCGAGAAGCTAGATTTGAAACCTCTCCAACCACAGACACCAAATTCTACACCAGACTTGATGTCTCATCCAAATTTACCACCATACCTGTTCTTGTTTCACCATTCATGAGACAATTCATTAATCTTCCTATCTTTGGTGAACAAGTTCCCGAACCACATCCAGTACCACTGCAGGTAGTTATTCCTAACCTTGGTTCTTCTTCTGGTACTTCAATTGAAACCCAAGTGGTTGTTAGGGCTGACCCAGAGATTGTAGATCCACAGTCTCTGACCCAGGTCATAGAGTCAAACAGAGAGTCAAACACTCCTGAAACACCACCTGAGCCTTATGTTCAAACCAGTTCAAGAGATGTTAGTGATATAGCTGAAATGAGTGTTCCCACAGCTCTGTCTCCGCCCTTAAAGAAAAGAAAAACCTATAGGGAGACAACTGTTAGCCCATCTGTATCCTCTCAAAAGGATATGGACATTGATATGGCCACTACACAGTCTCTGGAGACATCCTCTCAACAGGGTGGATCTATTGAAATTCGCCATCGGGCCATGGCATCTTGTACTGAGTCAAGCACACTCCCATTACTCACAATGGGAGAAGATATCCATATAGATGACACTCAGGACACCATGCCAGGAGAGCACTTTACTTTTGACTTTGAAACAGTGCCTACCATAGTTACGGTAGAAGTGCCTTCACAGGAATCAGAGGGAAAATCTGATTCTTCGCCTCCAATAATAGAATCATTTTCTCCCCTCCCAGAGGGAACATCTCTGGCTCCCTTAAGGGATTTTCCACTCGCAGTTTTTACTGGAGAAAGTGGAAGGCAACCTAATGAATCCAACACTGAAGCAATTCAGTTTCAAATTCAATCTGATTTGGAATTCATTGGGGATTGGGATTCACGAACTCCCATTGCACCACCACTGACCTCTCTTGAAGGGGCTAGGGTGATTTTTCCTGCAGGTACATCCACTGAGAATCTAGACAGACAGTTAGTGGTGAGAGATATGAGTCAAACACAGAGTGAAACACAAGCACGTGAGTTGAGTGAAACACCACTGAGAGCAATTGAGGTGAGTGCACACACTGACACAAACACTGCTTTGTTAAAACAGCTAGCTGATCTACAGAAGAAGTTGCAAGAGACCCAGGCTGAAAACACAATTCTAAAAGCACAAGTGGTTGCACAATCTACCACCTCTGTATCAAATCAGATGGGTACTGTGAAAGATGACCTGGAAGGATTGAAGAATAATCTCCTCCCGAAGCTGAATTCAATCCAACAATCTCAAGTACTGGTGGCTTCAGACATCTCTGATCTTACAATGTCAAATGCTCAAATATCAGAGAGTGTCAGGGAGATAGCTGCCATTTCTACCAAGGTGGACTTTATTCTGCAAACAGCTGATGAAAATCAAAAGTTTAATGAAGAAAGGATTTTCAGGATAGAAGGAGGAATGGAGCATCTGAATGAAGGTATGAAGCACTTGTATGATATGATCAAGAATTCACATCAACCTACTGAAGTACAAAGAATCTTCTTTGAGGGAGATGATGAGGATGAGGATGATGCTGATGAAAGAGGAGAGATAAGGAGAACATCTGAGGTGAATCCTAGGGCTTCCACAGCTCAAACTGTAGAGGATTCCTCAACTAAGGGGGAGAATGTGGAGAAACAAAGAGGAGGAGAAGCTGGAGGTTCTGGTTCTGTAAAGGACAAAGGAAAGCAGAGGTTAATTTTTTCTGATGCTGACTACTATCAAGGTGAACAGGGAGATTTTGACAATATTGAATCTGAAGAAAACCCTGAAGATATCTTTGGTAAAGTGGAGGTTGAAGGAGAGGCTGACTATGCTGACTGGGAAGATGAACCTGAAGTGGATCCTGCCTTTGAAGCTGAGCTGTTAAGACAGAAAGCTGATCTAAAGAGAAGAGAGGAGGAGAATGCTAAAGTTTCTGACATCATTTCAAAGCATCTAGTTATCCAAAAAGCTGAACATCAAGAAAAGCAACGGCTTCATGATATAAAGGTCAAGGACAGGAAGTTATATGTGAGGCTGAAGCTTGGAGAAGAATGGGATAGAGCTAGAGAGATGTTTTCACATTTAACAGGTTCAGATAATGATGGAAAGTTTTTTAGCATGTTGGAAAGATACAAGAAGGTCAATCCAGACAACACAGTATATATGAAAGCCGGACCTGCATAAAAACGTCAATATTTTTTTTGCGAGGAGGTCGATTTATTAACGTGAGGTTTGTGTAATCGTAAGTTTGATCGTGTAAGATGAGAAGTGTGAGTTGTGCAGAGTAATAAGAAATTTTGTTGGCGAATAATGTAACTACTTTGAATGATGAACGTACCCTTGTCAGGTTTTGAGACTTGTTCATATATTAATTAAATAATTTATCACTGAATTTGTTCATATATCGAAATAATTTTATAATTAAAAATACATTAGATGATAATATTTGCAATTTATCGTAAATTTGTAATATTGCGTATCGTTTTCATGAATCAAATACTTGTAAATTTGATTAGATTTGCAATTACTATATTTAATTTGATTATAATAATTTAAATAAAAAAGTAAAATAATACAAAAAAATAACTCGTGCTTTGCACGTGTTATAAATAAATATATACTGATAAATATATCATTTTTAAGACTAATTTTTTTTAAAAAAAAGTAATGTAAATGTGATACCTTTATAAATGTCCAGGATTATTCATCTATTTAAAAGTGAAAAATAACCATGATTTTGACCTAAAGACTTATACAAGATTATACTGTTTTTTCAATACAAATATTGAATGACATTTTTGTAATAATAAACTCAACCTTTTCATATACAAAAAATAAACTTTACTTGTATTTTATTGTGTATTAGCTTTAGTGTTGTAATTCGACGATGTCCTCAAAGCCCACAAACCCTATTTAGAATTTCATTTATCAAAATGATTTTATGATATTACGCATCCAATTAATATATTATATAAAATTCTATTATTATTAAAGACTTATACTTTTTTTAACATCATTCAATAATTTTGTACATACAATTTGAATTTTTATTATTAAAACTTATAGTCTAACTGGTTGTCATTAATAGTTAGACAATTTTATAATTCTTATGATCGAGAAAAATCATATCTTATTTGCATCTATTGCATATTAATCATGTTGATTTTTTATTTAAAACATAGATCATGTTTTTGAGTTACTGTCTTTTTGGAATCAATTCAATTGTATCTTTTACATTTTCAAATATTTATCTTTTTAGTCGAATTATACATTTAAACCCCTTAAAGTCCAAATGTTTGATCAATAAAACATTTCTAATTTAACTCAAATATTTGATATTTTATATACTTAAAAATTATGAGATATAGTTCATATTTGATGTAGTTATATATTATGTATGATTTTATAGATAGAATTTATATATTTTTATTTAAATAGTATAATACATTTATATATATCCAAAGAGAAAAATGAAAATGAAAATATTTTTTTATCCGAAATAATTTACATTCATGTGTAACATGTGAAATTATATCATATAAATTTTATTTTTCATACTCATCATTTATCATGACAAAGAGAGTGTAAAAATTTTATTTTTTACATTTATCATTTATAATGAAAGAAAACCTTTTTTGTAATTATATACTCCGTAATATTCTACATTTTAAATCATCACCCCGATTTTTGACTCGGACATCAATTGGGGGATTAAAATGGTGGAAAAAGTGAAAAAATTGACGAAAAAATGAGTAAATTAGAGATATGCCGAAGTTAATAAAGAATGACATGTAATATAAGAAAATATCAACAAATGAAGTGTTTATTTTGAAAAGAAATTTGTTAAGAAATGAATGTGACGAACAAAGTGTATAAGCATTAGCATTACATAATTTTGATGCTTATTTTCTTAATTTTAAATTATAGATTTAACAAATAATGAGATACATAACATATACAATAGTTCTTATATTAGATCAAGTTCATTACTATATTTTATGTATAATTAATTAATTCTAATAATGTAAAATAGTGATATATAATATGATATAAAAATATGAATTATCAACAATATAACTAAAGTATATTTAATAAAAAATATACAACTATAATAAAAATTTAAAACGATGATTGATCATTTACACATATATATATATATATATAATAACGTAAATAAAAAATACAGATTTATCTAAATAATATGGACCAATATTTCCTTTACTCAAAGGTTCAAAATAAAAAAATAAAAATATAGAATTAGAGGAAATAATGTGACTTATCTAATAAAATCTTTCAAGTAAACTCAAAAAACAACGTAGCATAGTGATTATGTTTTGGACTTCTTAGAAGGAGGTTGGAGGTTCGATTCCCTACATTAACAAATATTAACATATTTTTGCATAATAATATAACAGTGGTATTTTTGTTATTTTTCAAAAAATAGGGGTAAAATCGTAACTTCACAATCATTAAAATGACAAATTTTGCCCTTGTGTTGGCATATAATATATAGTAATAGATAGAAAAGGAAAGAAGAAAAAAAAATTTATATAAATAATTCAAACCAACATTTTATTTATTCAATCATCAAAGTAAAAAAAAAAATATAAGAGATAAAAGACGTGGGTTATCTAATAAGTTTTTTGAAATAAACTCAAAAAGGCATGTAGCATAGTGGTTAAGCCCATGGATACCTTGGAAGGAGGTTGGAGGTTCGAATCTCTGTAGTAACACATCTATTAAAATTTTTTTGTATAATAATATACGAGTGGCATTTTTGTTAATTTTCAAAAGAAAAGGGTAAAACAGTAATTTCGCGGCCATTTAATTGACAACTTTTGCCCTTGTGTTGGCCTATTATATATAGTAACTAGCGTAACAGCCCGTGCAAGGCACGGGCCTGTGTATATAGACAATCAGTTTAGTAAAGTTATGCTAAATTTGTGTTTTTTGTTCAAGGCAACAGTTATGTAGTAGCAATGGTTAATTTCATCCAAAGAGGACAATCACCCTAATTAAAAGACAAACACAAACAATTTTAAAAGACAAACACAAAAAATAATATCTGGCAACCTTAGAGGGTAAATTATTTGAAGAACAATGGATATGCCACCATGAGGTTTTGCAACTATAAAGAGATCAACTCAAGTTCAGTAATTATCATAAATCACATCATGTAGATACCTATTGTGAAATATACATGACCAGGGGACTCATCTTTGTATCTCTATCTGAAGAATTATCACAGTTTGAGTTTAGTATCACTTCCACAAGCCATAGAGAAAAGTGCAGTATAACATCCAAAACAATCTATAATCAAAAAGTGGCAATCTGTGGCAAATAAATAGTAAAATAATCATGCTAAACTATTAACAGAAGTACATTGTATTACAAATCAATTATATTGCGACATTAAAGATAAAATGCTTTCCAACAGAATGCAAGGTTTGTTCCGGTTATCTTGTAAGGCCGAGTTCTTACAAAAAGCATCAAATATGATCCAGATTTCGAAAAGTGCATGGTGTTGCCAATACTTGGACTGTCAATTTTAGTGCAGCTGCTACGTCATCAAATAAACAATTCAAAATTTTAAAGCATAAAATAGCTTTGAAGTCTGTTAGTGTTAGATAAAGTTATATGACCTCTGCATGGCTTCAAACTCTATATATTTAGTTTCATTTCTGACTAAAGGTTTAGGATAAAAAATTTAACAGTTTATGACATTTTGCCCAGGACTTCCTAGAAGTATTTAACATTTTGTGATGTATTTTTGTTTGTGCTAGTTACATAATAAAAACTTCAATTCTATAGTTCATGGGGGCTGTAAATCCTTTTCATTTTAGACAGTTTTCGGGAGAACAAAAGGATGGTTTTTCCGATATATGTTATGGATTAGCTAGCAAAGAGAGAGCAAACTGTAGGTAAAGGAAATTAGTTTATCTTAAAAAGTGAAAGTAAAGATCAACGGCAGCAGTAACAGTTGTAAAGATCAATTGTGAAGGGTTGTTTAAAAATAAAGTTAAAGTCAATAAATATATTAGAATTCTCACCTGATCCTTTGCAAAACCTTGACATCTTGTTGCAGAGTATTGACCTCAAGATACGTTAGGAATGAGTGTTCCACAATTTTAAAAATCTGTCAAACAATACATATAAAAATCGCAGAAACAATTGTTCACACATGTTGCCACATTAAACACGCGAGCCTATATATACACAAAAATGATACATATGATTTACCTATGAGAATAGGAGAAAAATAAGACACACGAGAATTTAATGTAGATGATATATAACGTTGAATGCATGTATTCAAGTTAAATGCTTCGTTAATAGAGGTCTTGTTAGGAACTACACTCAAACATTACAACAAACCTGAAAATGATAAAAAAGAAGATAAGGAAATGGATAAGACCAGAAGTGCCCAATTATACCCAATGCATAAATCTTTTAATGCTCATGTATACCTATCTTCTACTTTGTTCTCCACTGAATCTCCGAAACTTTTCCAGAAGCGTATGAGCATCATCCAAAGTACCGGGAAATAACAAGTTGTGAACACAATTTTGTTGTGCCACGACCCAAATGTGGAACATCTATTAGTTCTCAAAACTGCTCTTATATATGTGTAGGTCTTTGTAATTAATCAACTTAGTTTATTTGACGTGAAAATCTTCACAATGCTTTTTTATTTTACGGTTTAAAAAAATACACGTCTGTTAATTCGTTCCAAGGCTTGCTTCACAGAAACCTATATAAAAATAAATATAATCTTTGTTTATACGTGGTACAAGCTTGTTTAAGGGTCGATGGATTGTGTAATGTCTTCCCAGTGTAATCATAACTAAACCCGTATGCTAACTACACTTAGCAATCTCTCCTAACTCGGGTCTGCATCCCACATTTGCATATTTTTTGAGATGAGTATTTCTTAATGAATTGCAATTGATGTAAATAGTCAAAAACTCACAAGACGCATTCACATGGAAACACATTTTAATAACTAACTTGGGCCAGACATCACAAGGTAGAGCCCTGGCTACCTGTTAAATGTTTTTTATAATTTTGGTCTTCCTTGCGTTTTCGTAGTCGGATCTATCAAACAGAACTTGGCAACTCGTGGGGTTTTCTGGTTATCCTCCCTGAACAGAGACTACATCTTCTTCAAAGCAGAGGAACAGCTGCACAACCTGACAATAAACTCTTTGCATTATATCAACACCATAGAAGCCCAATAAAATTGTTAAATCCTCTAAAATGGCAGGAAAACATAAAAAAAAGGATGACCTCACACCAAACCACGCAACTTACATGCTGTGACGCCACTCACAATCTTCAAAATAATGAAAGATAAAGTTCACGTACCAAGATCGTACCTTCAACTCACGTTGGAATAGATTGTGGCATAGAACTGATTTAACCTTTATGTATTTTATGATTTGCACAACTTCACCTTTTTTTTGCCCAACTTGTCCCGTATATCACCTTTTTAATTTTAATTTAACTCAAAAACATATGACCATTCACAGTTCAATTATTACACCTAAAAGCCATATTTGTATAGTTGTTGACTCTACTAAGCACATGAGATAGCATCATTCTTTTAGTCATGGCAGCTTGCAACCTTCCCTATCTTGGCTTAGAAAAATAGCCAAGAGTAGTAAATGAAAATCTTAAAATTGAATGATATATCAAAATTTAATTAATCTAAAGCATCACTATGTTTCAATATATTAACAGAAAATTTTAAAAATAGAAAGCAGCTCCCACTCTAATTTGATGGCTCTTGGTTTAGCTTAGTATTCTTTTTCATTTCAGCCAGGTAGTACTTGAATTTTTATTTTAAAATATTTTAGTAAGAGGTAACACAACCAAACGAAACATTGCTCTGTTAGTTGGGGAGCTGCTCTTTATTCCAGAAAAATGTAAAAGAGTCACTACATTGTGATTCTATGGAACTTATATAACAATGCCAATAACTTACCACAATACAATGTTCCAAAGCACCGCTATCTTATTTATAATGAATGTATTGATACACGTCCTCGGTTCATGACAAACGTATGTAGCATATTATATGTTAAAAAAATCTCGGACCCTACATATATTGCAAATACAAATAGTTTTGCATGACAACTTTCAACTCATAACATCAACTATATAAGTCAATGTATTATTGGTGTCCCTTGCAATATTTGAATACCTCTATTTTGTGTTTTTGATAGAAAGTAAAGAAAAGTTTTAGGAGATGTTGGCAATTGATAAAATACTTTGTGAACAAAAAGGAGGAGATATAAATGAGGAAGGTATGCCTCCAGGGTTTAGGTTTCATTCAACTGATGAAGAGTTCATCACCTTCTATCTTGCTTCCAAGGTCTACAATTGCACTTTCTTTGGTGTTGATATTGCTGAGGTTGATCTCAACAAATGCAAGCCCTGGGAACTCCCAGGTACTTGCATTTTATCTTAGGCAATGCTCTCTCTCATCATTTTTCATTAACTGTAGTGTGTATGTTTAAACATGTGCCGAGCAGCCAAGAAGCTATTGTAACTTGTAAGACTATTTAGTGTTCTGTCATTTCCTGCAGATCTTTTATATTTGTAACTTCAAACTTAAAAGGTTTAGATTTTTCTTCCTAAAATCCACCGGTTCAGAAATTTATTGTACGGTATTTGCAATTACTTATGTTGTACAGAAAACTAAAACAGTTAGAGTATGAATGAGCAAAATCTTAAAAGCTTTTTTTAAAAAGCAAAATCTATCTCACCTTTGCAGAAATCAATATTAACTACCCGACACTTGATTATGATCTAACAGCTAGGGGACAAACAAAAAAAGTTCAATTTCTTAGTACAATAATTTAATTAGGCAAAATGTAACTTTTTTTAATTTACTGCTATTTAATTACCATTAGTAAGAAGTGATACTTGCAAAATAATGATGTGGATGAGTGAAACAGATGTGGAAAAAAATAGGGGAGAGAGAATGGTTCTTTAGCTTGAGAGACAGGAAATACCCAAGTGAGTAAAAAACAAACCGAGCCACAGGGGCTGGTTATTGGAAAGCAACTGGAAACGACAAAGAAGTTTACACCAGCAGTACTGTAATACTGCCACTGCTGCAACTACACTTCTACAGCAGCAGTACTGGTAATACTGCCACTGCTGCAGCTACACTTCTACAAAGGCAGAGCTCCTAGAGGTGAGAAGACCAAATGGGTCATGCACAAATATCGCCTTGATTGTCACTTCTCTTGCCGCCACACGTGTAAGGAAATTTTTAAGACAATATATGATCCGATTAAAAACCTTCTTGAGAACAGGTAACTTAATAGTAATGCACATTTATTAAGACTATTATGTTGTCTATCTAATGTCAAGTCCTCAATAAAATTGGATAATGATCATTCGTAAATAATTGGCCTTAAGAAACAACACATTTTTTTTTGCGGCAACCATGATAAATCCTTTATTCATAACTCGGGAGCACACAAGAGAAAATTTATTCATAATTTTTTTTGTTTCTTTTCTCTCATCATCTCTTCTCTTCTCTTATTTTCTTTCGTATAAAACTCTGGAGCATAACGTTAAAGTATCATAGTAGCACGAAGGTTCCCAGAAGTAACAAATGAAATCCTTAAAATAAATTGATATACTAAAATTTAATTAATATAAAGCATCACTATGTCGCAATATTTCAATAGCAAAAATGCATCTCTAAGGATCATACTCATTCACTCTATTAACGAAAGCACAAGGCCAGATCAGATTTTAGAAAACCAAGGCCTCAATAGAAATAGAGAAAGATCATTGGCACATAATTAGCGTGGACAATTCAACAGCATTGCACAAGTCCAAGTTCTCAACAGATAATAAGGACATTCGAGAGGGCAACCATAGTAAAACCTTAGGGACGAATCCACTAATTTTATTGGTGAATAGAATGGCTCATTTCATTAGCTTATTTTACAAATCCAATTTTGGGTTACAACTTGTATATATAGAGCGGATCAAACACGAGCTTCAACTACATTGATTAAAGCTTACTTACTAACAAATTCTGAAAAATATTGATAAATAAAATGTAACTGAAAGTTCGCAGCCAAGATGGTAATTAATATTACATGGTTATTACTAATAGCGTTATCCGGTTATCCTATATGAGGTATTGAGGTCATATATAGAGGGATAATAAGGAGTATGGGGACATCTTATGTGAAAAAAGCGCATATACTGGTAATAAGATTAAGTGCTTTATAATAATATACTTTGACAACAAAGATGACAGAAACATGATACCTTAGACTCGAGTTGAATAACCGTCATATGTTGTTCAGCAGAAGATCTTCTACAAGCTGATGTTTCGATTAGCAAATTCTGCCAAAAGGAAAGCTTAAAGATAATGAGAAACAATCCAAAAGAGAAAAGTTACGAGACAAATCTAAGGTAGAAAGTCGTACAAAAAACAAGTTGTAGCTAGCCTAAAGGCCAAAACCATCTATTACTGCCCAAATAGAACCCACCTTAATCTCAATTGTACACTGAAATCGCTGAACATTTAAGTCTGAAGCACAACTTATGATATTTTCCACAATGGTGTCTATGTTTTCTTCTGTTTCTAACGAATTTACTTTCGATCTTCTTTGATCTGAAACAACACAAATGCATATGTAAAGTATCAATTCTATTTAATAAAAGGGATTTCCTTAAGTGCATATGATAGTGAGGTGTACTAAACCAAAAAAGTGCCAGAGATACTTACTAACACCTGGTACATTTGTGAAATCCTGTGCAAGTATATATATAACACATTATAATTGTTACAATCAGACCACAATAAGGTATCGGAGGATATAGGACTTCATGTATATATGGATATATAATCCTAAAATGACTACTTTAATGATTAGCAATGGGAATCAATTGATCAGAGGCAACATGAATTTATACCACAAACCAGCGGAAAGAGAAACTGTCTAGCATGCCTCTGAACATCCTAAACTTCATGAAATATTCTTTTGATTTTGCTAAATGACTTACTACCTCCAGAAAATCTTATGCTATTATTGCTGCCTGAACAGTGTTGGTTGGAGCCACCTTCAACTGAAAGGACTAAAAATTAAATATGCTAAAATTAATGACACGAGATTCAAGCACATGAGCAGTAAATTGACGCCAAAGAAAATTTTACACCACTAAAAAAAGCACAATAAGAATGAACTGGGGTTTATTTTAAGAATAAATTGTGGGTTTCGCAGGCTTTACCGTGCAGGTTCCATCATGAATTATAGCAAAGCCGGTTTGCCATCTTCATTCTTGCACCATTTCTTTTTCTGAGAAATAGTTCCAGCCTTGCTCGCTTCTTCAGAGCGGGCTCCATCAAACAGAAGCGGTAATGCGCGTGTTTCCCTGACCATCCTCTTCTCTGAATCACGAAAACAACTTTCTCAAAAGAAACTAACAGCTGCTTGTTTATCTGCCTATCATCTTTTCTTAACCACGATAACCACTTTTTCAAAAGAAACGAACCTGCCACAATTGACAATTAAGTATATACATGACAGGAGCACTGTATTAGCCAAATAAAAGTATAAGTTCCTCAAAAACAGCAGAAAAACATTAAAAAGGAGGGGATCACCTAACGATATATAACACATCATACGTGCTATAAAGTCACTCACAATCATATAAATCAAAAAATAATGGAAGATTAAGTTCAAGTACTAAGCTGAGACCTTCAACCCACACCAGAATTAACCGTGACAGAGAACCGATTTAGTGATTTAGCCTTTTATATATTTTATAAGTTGCACAACTCTGTATTTCCTGCGAACTTCTCTTGCATATTACCTTTTTATTTTTGCACTCCAGAAACATTAGCTAACTCATTATCCAACCATGTTAATGAACAATATTTTCCAGCTTGTGGAGATATATAAAAATTTGTCTTCCACCAACTCCACGCTTTTATCTATGTGTTGCACAATGGTTCTTTCTTTGATTTACGTAGGACACGTCTGCAAATGCTGAAAGACAACGACAACAATCGAAAAAGATTGTTCTCCGAACAATTTTACATAGGAAATAAATATGAGAATGTAGTTGCATGAGGTTAAGAGTGTGACAAAAACCTAAACTAAACTTATATGCAAATAATCAAATAACTTGTAGACACGAAAAGAGTGCCCGAAGCACCAAAAGTACTTATTTATTACAATGAAAAATATGACATTAAAAAGCATTCAGTATAAAGGGAGGCAAAAAAGAGAAGTGCATGGAGCTTGAACCCTAGAAGGACTAATGTGATTTAGGATGAACTTTAAGGAGTTTGCACCCGGTTTTGCTCTCTTGGAATTATCTCGAAGTTTCAAGATGAGAATTATGGAATGTGTAAGCAGAAGAGGCTGAAAATGTTATTCGTACTTTGGTTGGAGAGCCATTGCAAGAATTTTTCCATTTCATACCAGGTTGTTGTCCTAGTGATGCAATTAGTCCTCCTCATCTGTGCGCGAATTTTGTTTTTTAACTTGAGAGAAGCTTACATTAGACATGAGATGGTTGAGGATGAAGAGATAGGATCACCGTTTCACATGTTCAATTGCATTTGTAGGTCGAAAAGTTTTTTCAGAACCTTAAGAGGATGAATTACTCTCAGTGGCACACTTACATCCCTTTATAATATTGCAGCAATTATCCATCTTTTCTTGTGATAATCGTATATACAGCTGCAGTCTCCTTTACCAAAAAAGATAAACATCATTGCTAACTCGCGCTGCACTCGTGCATAGGTATGTGTGATCGGACCTTACAGAAAATCATCAAATAATGCCTTCCAGGTCAAGTTCTTCTATCAAACTCTCTATGAGTAACTACACACATATAGTTTAACTACAAACACCAAACAAATCAAAAAAAGTTTAAATAAATAAGAGCACTTCACTTAAGGTTTCATGTTGAATGCCGCACACTGAGAAAATCTCCGATAAATTAACCTAACATAAATCATATACTGGTAATTCAATATAAAGTCATAATACAGGACATCATCCAAAACAATTTAATCAGATTACATATAGAGTTCGACTACAAACACCATATAAAATACAAAAGTATACATGTATAAATTACCTTCAGTATCACTTGTTCCTACTTTCCTTTCTGTCGACATCTCTGTAATTAAACGGAAGGAGATTTGATGATTTTTCACTGAAAAATTTTATCAACCAAATCAGGGACTGCACCGTTGGTATGTCCATTTTTTGTACATGGTTTACATACCCGTTGGTAGTTTTGTGATTTCTGGACATTTCCTCAACTACAAATTTTAAATCTTCATGTTAATTAGAATGAATGAATAGAATAGTGTCCCGAAATATAAACCTGCCACTTTCATAATTAGGGATTATTTGCCAAACCTTTTGGGCCATTTCCAATGAATCTGGGGATGCAATTGTGCAGCAGACAACGACGAGAACAAAGCAGAAGAAGCAATCACCACAAGCAAAGTCTGTAGGGTGCCCCTGGGCATATGGGCGGACAAAGATGAATCTGGAGATGAAATTGTATAGCGGACGCAGTGTAATTTGAGGATGAGATTGTGTAGAGAATGCAGTGTAACCTAACAGGATATTCTTGTTATTTACTGTAAAAATAAGGGTGAACTGGTCCTTTCATAGCTAATATTCTGGCACTTTTTACCCTTCTGTCAGCGTATAATATATAGTAATAGATAGATAGATTATCAAAACTTTTGGTTTTCTTTCTTCTTCTATTCAAGCGGAGTTTATTGGATTTAAGAGTATACTGAGGATCTCCTATTGTGGTTTCATTTTTTAGATTTAAATTTTTTTGTTTCGAATTTCGGTTTGTTTCTCTCCTTGGTGAAAGTGTGTTTGTATCTCTCCTTTATTGTGAGTGTTGGTTTTGATTTAGTGATTATGAAATTGCATTTATGATCGATAGCGGAAACGGATTATGACGAAGTGAATTGTGACGAAACGGGTACATATAAATATATCATCTTCAAAATATCGTTTAATTGTTTATTCTTGAAGACAGACGATTTAATTTTTTTTTATGTTTGCTCGACTTGCTCATTTTTATGTATATAGTCTATTAAGCCAATTCGAGTCAAACGGTCATTGAATTTAAACTAACTTGATAAGCTTATCGAAGGTATTTTTTTTTTTGTAACCTAAGCTCGATTTCGCGAATGAGTTAAACTAGTCCAGTATAAAGATCAACTCGATTGGTTTACATTCCTAATTTAATTAGTTAGTTTGAAGTTAACAAGAGACAAAATTTATTTTCAGATGATATTATTTATACAAAGAGAATAAAAGTATTTCATATTTCATTTAATCTTTTTATGTTTT
Source organism: Heracleum sosnowskyi (assembly GCA_030848705.1). NCBI lineage: Eukaryota > Viridiplantae > Streptophyta > Magnoliopsida > Apiales > Apiaceae > Heracleum > Heracleum sosnowskyi. The sequence continues at coordinate 156,786,349 of CM061235.1, read as the reverse complement.
CTTCAAAATTTGATTCTACATTTGTTGTTTGTTATGTAGACCTCAGATTCAGACGACCGACTTGAATAAAATAAACAAAAATATCAGTGAAGTATTTTTAAAGACATGCAAAAATATCAAATCAATAATTTTGAGCTGGACAGGGACAGTGATATTATAAGTTGTAGTAATCATAGTTATACGACGTTTGATTTTTTTTCATACATTTTAAAGCGTTTTGATCGGATATTTAAAAAAAAAATTATAATTTTTTTGAATTAAACTATTCTTTATATATTTTAATTCAAAAAAGTAAAAATTTAAAATTAATAAATTTAAATACCCGGTCAAAACATGTGCAAAAAAGTCAAACGACATATAAAAAAACGGAATGAGTAAATACTACTCCCTCCGTCCCCCTCAATTCTTTACATTGAGGGGACGACACGGATGTTAAGAAAAAAATGTAAATTAATAGAGAAAAGTAAGAAAAATGAGTAAAGTGATGAGACCAATCAATATTTAATGTATAAAGTGGGTATAAAGTAGATATAGTGGAGGAAAATAGTGAATGTGATTGGATTTTATATTATAAAATGTTAATATTTTTGGTATATAAAGAAATAAGAGAGACATACCAAAAAAAAAAGTGTAAAGAAATGAGAGGTGCATATGGAGTATACATGAACCATAAGAAGTTGTGCATGAGTAGGAAACTGGGTAATTGACAAATTTCAAAACCTGACGAAATTTGGCCCTCATGCGTAAAAGCAAATTCAAAACCTCGATGATTTCTCTGTATCCTCTCAACTCTTATCTGTAAAACACTACACTACTACATTTAGGGCTGCACAACGGTCCAAAACCGGACCGAACTGAACGGATCCGGACCGGATCGAATACCGAAATTTTTGAAATTTATGGACCGGAGACCGAACCGGTTATACATGCATTTTGGTCCGGTCCGGGTTTTCAGGACCGGACCGGACCGTTGACCGGATTTTTTTGATATTGTTGACCGGGGACCGAACCGGTTATATTCGGTCCGGTCCGGGTCTTGGACCGGTAAACCCGGTCCGGTCCAGTTTACAGGTCTAGATCGGAATGTTGTGCATCCCTAACTACAGTCCCATCTCGACCCACCAAAATTGCCTAAAACTCAACCAACAACACTCACTTGACCTCTTTGGTTTGTTGATTTATCCTTAGCGAAATCAAGCTAAACATTAGTATTTCTTTTTAAGTAAGCTACACATGTCTAATGTCTTGACAAAAACAAAGAAGTAAGTCTTTAGCAAAGAAAGAAAGAAAGAAGTAGCTACCCATGTTTTTTTCCTAACCATCCTGATATCTCATTTATAATCTATGCATTCGGCTGAAATTGAGTTGGAATTGAACACGAAATCTCGGGGTAATAAGCCTCAAAGGTTCCGGCTTCAACTAGTTGAGACCCCGATATGGATCGAAGCTATGACGAATTTCTAAAAATTGAAAGTCGATTTTAGTTAATTATATCGCTAAAATCTTAATACTTATTTGAATTTCGAGAGACTCTTTTTTGATATTCAAGCAGTCGTTATAGTACTTAGTTTCATTTGATTTGATTAATCTTCGGTTTCTTAGTAGTTTCGGAGTGGATGGTATATCTGTGAAAATTTGAAAATTTCATCAAATTCTTTTCTAAAAATGTTTGACATAATTTGAGCTAAATATTCCGTTTACATTGTTGGCTGAGGATGGTAATTTGGTTGGAAATAAATTTACAATGTACTCACGTTTTAAGATATTGCATAATCACAATAAAGAGAACTTCGTTCAGGGTGATATCATGAAGTTACCAAGATTATAATAATTTTTTATATAAATAATAATAGCAATTTCATATATTTGAAATTCATTCCTCATATTTACAGTTCTACCCTCGTGTTTTCATATTAATTTTTTTAAATCTTTGGTAATTAAACGAGGAGTACATCCTCAGAATTACCAAGACTAATACTCCATCCGTCCCCTCATTTTTTACATTTTTTTTTGGTACGTGTATCTCAATTCTTTACATTTCAAATTTTTTCTAAAATAGTAAAGTTTTATAATATAAAAATTGACTACATCCACTACCTTCCCCACCATCTTCACTTTATACATTAAATATTGATTGGTTCCATTACTTTATTCACTTTTCTTCACTAAATTGCACTTTTTATTAATCTCCGTGCTCAACCTCAATGTAAAGAATTGAGGGAACGGAGGGAGTAATAAATATGAAATATAGTAAATACGTGTAAAACTTTTATTCTACATTTTCAAGATACATATAATTCACACATTTTTTACGTCAAATATATTTTATTGACTACTACACTTGTATGAACCTAATAAACACACCTAAATAAATATTTTGAATAAAAACCACACCACATATTTTGATTTGGACAAAAGTATAATAGCAATGAAGCAAAAAAGGTAATAAAAAAACAAAAAACAAAAACTAATAAAAAAATACAATGCACTCAATAGTGATACATTTCCGAGGGCAAATTGGTCCAAAAAAATTGACAGCCACAAAGAGAAAACAACCTTTCCTACCCCCTTCAGCACCGCCCGCGCTCTTGTCAACCGCCACTTTCCCCTCTCTCCTCCTCTCTCTCTACAACTTTCCACTGCGTGAGAGAGAGATTAAAAAACACACACTCATCTCATCATCACTGCGTGAGAGAGAAAGTGATATCAACAACAATAACAATAATAACAAACTAGAAATGGCGGTTCCCGAGGCAGACCGGAACCGACGAGCCACCACCGCAGCACCACCGCGATCACGTATCCCTCTCCGTGTCCTCCTCCGTGTCGCATCCGTAGCTTGCGGCATACAGTTCGGGTGGGCCCTACAGCTCTCACTCCTGACTCCTTATGTACAAGAGCTAGGCATCCCTCACGCCTGGTCGAGTATTATTTGGCTCTGTGGGCCCCTCTCCGGACTTTTAGTTCAGCCAATTGTGGGACATATGAGTGATGGATGTACTAGTAAGTACGGTCGTCGGAGACCGTTCATCGTCGCCGGAGCATCGGCGATCACACTTTCGGTTATTATAATTGCGCATTCAGCTGATATTGGGGGATTGTTTGGAGACACTGGCGACAACAGAACAATGGCGATTGTTGCTTTTGTTATCGGCTTTTGGTTGCTTGATGTCGCGAATAATATGACTCAAGGTCCTTGTCGAGCTCTCCTCGCTGATCTTACCGGTAATTTTAACAACCACTCTCTTAATCAACATCTTTTTTATATAATTCTCGCGTGTTCTCGAGCTAAAACTGTTCTTACTTGATCACGAAAAAATCTATATTTGTATTTATATGGGTCCTTAATTTTAGAAATTGAGATTGCGCAAATTTTAATTATTGAGATTAAAATTAATTAAAATTGGGATATGGATTGATAATCCTAGATTTTAGCATCAACTTTCTTTCTCCTATGGCCAATAGGAATAAAGTGGAATCTTCTTTTATAAGGGACAGTGATTTATTAGGATATTTTAGTTTTTAAATGAATGATTTCTTGTGTAGGGTATGTTAATACTCTCTCGTTTTTTTTACATGCCGCTTGACTTTTTGCACACATTTCAAAGAACTTTGATCGGGTATTTAAAATTATAATTTTTTAATTTTTTTTTTTTGAATTAAACTATCCTTTATATATTTTTATTTAAAAAAAGAAAATTTTAAAAATAATAAATTTAAGTACCGGGTCAAAACACCTTGAAATATGTGCAAAAAGTCAAGCCACGTATGAAAAGAAATGGAGGGAGTATGTTGTTTTGTTTTTGTGGTCTATATTTAGGATATCTTTTTTTGTCTAGAAAAATTTAGTAGTATGACCTGTGTGGTCTTTAAATTGCATTGATGTTGAATTGAGTTCAAGTCAGTTTTGAGGTTTATAATCTGTAGAATTTAGGAAAATTTATGTCCATATTCAATACATCAATGTGGGATAGTAATGAAATTAATTATGGGAAATAAATGAAAGAAAATATAAATGGGGACTTAAAATTATGAGAAATAAATGAATGAACTTATGTATGGGGACTTAAATTAATTATGTGAAATAAATGAAAGAATTTGTATGGGGTCTAGATTTTAGTGGCTATTAATTTGCTCATCAACTACACAGTACAATATACTACTGTATTTGGAATTGTTGATTGAACCTTTGATATAGACATCAATATTGTCATTTTTTTTAAAAATAAATTCTTTGTTTGAAAATAGGAATGAACTATATGCAGATTGAACTGCAACCATATTACAGTTGGTAGTATTTGTGTGATTGTATCGGGTAAAATTGTAATATATAACATAGGGCCATTAGTGTAATAAAAAATAATTTGTAAGCTACCTATCATTTTAAGCGAAAGTGTTGTGTACTCTTATATGCAGCTCTTGTTCCCAGCCGCTAACCTATGTTTAACTAATTCTTGCCATCCTTTGACCGTCCTTTGTCAGAAATCAGAATGAAGACTTGAACAGTACAAGCAATGCAGACATTAATCTTTAGAAGATTCGTTACTTTCCGTTGATAAATGAGCTAAGTATCTAGCCTCTTTACAAGACAACATTCTTTAGAACTCAATTTGGATTCAACTTTTTGATTCGACACCATCCACTTTAATAACCAAAACTTAAAGTCATTCAACAAATTTTCCCTGCAAAGTCAACATTCTCAAGTTCCCAATATCGACCCAAATTTTCAATTCGAACACCATCCACCTTCATAACCAAAACTTAAGGCATACAACGATCTTACCCCGCGTGTAATTAGTTTAAATGTCCAATCTGTCAACCAACATTGCGTCACAATTTGAAGAGCGAAGATAGATAGAGGAAACATACCTGTAGAACTGTTTCATCGACACACTGGCTACTTCCCTTCGCTTCCTGCTACTACTTCCCTGTGTTTAAACAACTAAGCAGTGCGGTAGTTCTAAGTTTTTTTTTTTGCTAAGTGCGGTAGTTCTAAGTTACTTTTCAAACTACAAACTATCCTCAACATTGTTACAAATATTCAATTTTATCCTCAACTTTACATTTAATTTCTCAATTTTCAAAATCTGCATATTGACCCCCAAAGTTTCAGGTATTTATTTAAAAGCCTCCGAACCTAATGAAAGTCTCATATCAGCCCCTAAGATTACAGAAAATTATAAAACAACCCTAAATTTTTCAAAATTCACAGTTCAACCCCTAAACTTCCTAATTTGCAATTCGTGTCTAGTTCGAGACGATGGTTATTGACGAGGAAGTTAAAGTAGCATGGACGGGTATATGAAGCAAACTAATACAACATTAGGATAATGTTGTTTGGGTTGAGCACAAAAGTGGAGGGGTTGCAAGGAACATGGCTTGTATTCAACATGTTTTGTGAGACTTCAACATTATCCACCTTCAAGACCACCTTCTTTTCTGCCTCAACATCAATCTAATGGTCTTGAATCTATGTTAAGTGAAGTTGAAAGGAATACAAAGGTTTAAGTGGCTAGATTTTGCTTGTTGTATTTTATGGAAATTAAGAACTAAATATTTTCCTGGATTGGATACATGGTCTTGGTAACTTTTATGTAAGCAGTGATGATAAAAAGATGATGTTGGTTGCGGCAAATTTAGGAGTTGATCGTATTTGGTTGGAACAATATCAAATGTATGGATATCATCATATAGCCATGTGGGAAGACAACAGAGCTACATTGGTTCCGCAATTACAGCATGTTGATTATAAGAGCCTCTTTCGGGCCATCATATATGAAGTTCATTCTCCAGTTCCTTGGGGAATGACTTAATAGGCCAAATTATTTAATGATCTCTACACAACAAATAATTATTAAGAACATTACCTGTGCTCATTGTCAATAAAATGGGCACAAAATATAAGATTGTTATTCCCATGAACTTCTAGTCAATATTGTGGAAAAGAAAGCAGTGTGATCTTGATGATTCTTAAGACGAAGATATGAATAATGAAAAATTTGGAGGCGGTAATTGATGTACAACACAATTAGAGGTTATGCAACCCACACGAGAGGTTTAAATGAAAATGTATAATCCAAAGACGCCAATAAATCTTCTATACACGAATTACACATGCTAGCCAATTGTGCACAATAATCATGTAAAAGGTAGTTGCACTTGCACAAATGTTATAGGTGTTGATGTCGTGAAAAGGATATGTTTAAGTGCGACGACTCGTCCAAATCCAAATGACCTATCATGAAATTATGGTACAAAGCACCTAGTTTTAAATGTGCTTGGTTTCATTGTCACTGCAAAAAGTGAACTTATACAATTATGCAAGCGAAGAAGATGGACATAATCACCGCCCAACTTGGTTCTGATTCCTGCATCCAGCATGGCAGTAATTTGTTTATGTATGGGGGTGGGGAATGGGAATGATTTTTTATAGAAGCTACAAAGAATGGGGGTGGTGAAGAGTATTAGCATCTCCATCCCGAATTTTCCCAAGTCCAATCCTTCATACATTATATAATTTTTTTAGATATATGTATGATCTTTAATTTTAACTCTATTTTGTATTTATCTCGTGAATTACAATCCATTTTTTGAGTTTAATTACATACATAGTATATTATTTATAATTATTTTTATTTTTGTTAAGTAAGTAAATATTAATTTGAATTAATTTGTATAAAATAGCAAGTGTAAAAGGTTTTTCAAATTACTTCATGGCATCCATAAATCTAGATGCAGTGCCAAACATATGCAAATATCAATGGTGGTTAAAATATACACTTTCTTTTACCACAATTATGTTACTTCTCAAACTTATATTCATGTAGTGAGTGTGTCTCTACGGAAACAGCCTTCTATTCTTTTGGAGTAGAGGTAAGGTTTGTGTACATCGTACCCTCCCAGATCTCGCCCTACGATCATGATACACCGGGTATGTTTGGTTTTGTTTGTATCATGCAGTTAGAATACAAAATGCACTTAAGTTGGTAAGATTTAATTTTTTAATGTGTGGTTTTTGTTCTCAAGTTTGACAAACTCGTGAAGATCTTTGAAAAGGCTAGAAGATGAAGAACGATGTAGATATGATTATAAACATGTCAATTAGTATTTAACATTATAGTGCTCATATCTAACTAATACATTCAAGGTCGACTTTCAAAAGCAAGAAATGGATCACTGTAATGAGAGTCAAAATGAACGATTCATGAGTTTCAAATATAGGGCACATATATGGAACAAATAGCTTCTTTTGGGTTTTAGCAATAAGTTATATGTTAACCATGTGCTTGTTGCCACCGGAAGAACCCCATATATCTTCTGCGAAATCACTTTGAGAATGAAATGGATGCCCTTTGAACTTGCAATTACAACTGAAATTAGTGGTTTAAAACTTTATTTAAATATATTTTTTTGTAATAACTTACATATCTGTTTCGCTAAGAAACAAGCTCTCCTAACACTTTGAGGTTACGTGTTAGCAGAAGGCACAAGGATCATATATTTCTAAACTCCTCCACACTTGTACGAGTGGACAAACATCAGCATGCAGACAAACCGACAGATAATTTGAGATACTGGGGTTGGTGGACTCAAACCCATCACCTCTTCTTAAACCTGAGATATATGCTATACTATTATATTAACTCTCCTAACACCTTAAGGTGATAGCAAAAGGCACTAACTTGAATCATAAACTATTTTCATTATCATGTATATCGATAAATGTGTACTGAGTCATTGAATCTATTATTTGAGTAGTTTGAATGGGCAACAAGTGAAATCTCACGCCGTACATATTTTGCTTTTACTTTTATCAAATTTCATTGAGCTTGGCACCCTGGCTTATATTTCAAAAAATTGCTTATCTTGTTTTTTGAGGTACGTAAGCAAAGATCTACACAAGTGCAGTTTAGCAACAACAAAAAAAAGATCTATGCAAGTGTTGGCAGATTTTTGTTGTCTATTGTTGTGGAGCTTGAAATTTGATATGGTCATCTAGACTTACAAATAAGTTTTTCTATTCTCAGGAAATGATCCCCGGAGGACTCGAGTGGCAAATGCATATTTCTCTTTGTTTATGGCTGTTGGGAATGTTCTAGGGTATGCTACTGGTGCTTACAGTGGTTGGTACAAAGTATTCCCATTTGCTCTAACCTCTGCATGCACCATCAACTGTGCCAACCTAAAATCTGCTTTCTATATTGATATTATCTTTATTGTGCTTACTACATATATAAGCATCACCTCCGCCAAGGAGCGACCATTGAGTTCCAGCCGTGATGGTACCCCATTTAATGAAGATGGGACTGCACAGTCAGGTCATATTGAAGAAGCTTTCCTTTGGGAATTGTTTGGGACTTTTAGATTACTACCAGGTCCGGTTTGGGTTATCCTTCTCGTTACTTGTTTGAATTGGATTGGGTGGTTTCCTTTTCTTCTCTTTGACACTGATTGGATGGGTAGAGAAATTTACGGTGGAGAGCCAAATCAAGGGCAAAGTTACAGTAATGGAGTCAGAATGGGAGCATTTGGCTTAATGTTGAATTCTGTCGTCCTTGGGATTACTTCGTTGCTTATGGAGAAGCTCTGTCGAATATGGGGGTCTGGTTTTATGTGGGGGCTGTCAAACATACTGATGACTATCTGTTTCTTTGCAATGCTCTTAATCACTTTCATAGCAAAAAATATGGACTACGGCACTGATACACCTCCAAATGGAATTGTGATTGCTGCATTAATAGTTTTTGCAGTTCTTGGCATTCCTTTATCTGTAAGTTTCTTTCCTGTACCATTTAAATTAAGTAGATTATATACAAAACCATTGTAGAATATTGCTGACACATGCAATCAATGTTCTGAAAAATTGTCAGTCGAATTTTTAATCTATACACATTTGACAGCTATTATAAATAAATTTACATATTTGCTCCCTGTGTGGTCGTTACTCTCTCTCCCCCTCTCTATATTTACCACTTATCTGGGAGTGTTGTGGGAACAACCTTTTTGTAAATAAAAGGACATCAGTTGGCTCTGTGCAATAAACTAACAATGGCCTGATGAAATATTATTGCAGATCACTTATAGTGTTCCATACGCCTTAGTCTCAACCCGGATTGAGTCACTGGGACTAGGCCAAGGTAGGATACTTTAATTTCTCTTCCATCTTTTTTTTTGTTCAAGTGTAGTTACGTTCGCGCTGAAACTGAATTATATTCATGCAGGCTTGTCAATGGGTGTTTTGAATCTAGCCATTGTTGTCCCTCAGGTATTGTTTCTGTATCTATATTTTACTGTGTTTTTATTAGTGTAATAACTACATATAGTTATTTTACTGCTATCCATTGTTTTAGTGTGTCTTATTGTATAGTTGTTATGTGCTTTGTCACTCTTAATGCAGTTCTCATATATCTATGGTGCTTTTACGTGATTATGTACGTGCTCTATTAATATTTTTGCTCTGTTAAAGCCGTGTTCTAGTACCGTACTTCCTTTATATAAGCCTGAAACACGCAAATGGATTTGTTTCAGTCTCTCTCTTTTTGTCCCAGATATTTTTCTCTTTGTTCCTTGACTCTGTACATCTCTTCTAAACTTTCTACCTTTACATCTCTATATATTGAATGCGACTGATACTGTTTCTAACATAAATATGTTGCATATCTTTTATCTACTTGTCTTCTAGGTTTTTGAATCTTCTACCATCTAATCGCTGAATATTAACTGTGACTTGTTCCTGTTCTAACATAGATATACCTGCAAGCATAAATTCACACAGCTCTAAAGACTTCAGAATTAATTTAAACAATGTGAATATATTAACAATGTATACTTGAACCAACTGCATGCATGCCTCAATGATTTCAGACTTCAAATATCTTATGTTCCAATATAATAGTCAGTTGGAGATATGACCACAGGGTAAATGTCAAATATGTAAAATCAGATGCTGGTGATGTTGTGTAGAACAATTATATGTGAATTCTGTTTAAAGCTGCTAATTGGAGGATTTTTTTTATTATTATCATCAACGATGTGTACGTTTTTAAGTTTTCTCTGGCATGGTTTTGGACCTAACCAGGAAATGAATGTACTATAAAATAGCTTCTAATAAAGGCTTAGTCAGTGAGTCTTCTTATGTCAGATTTACCGAGCTCATTTTGCTTCTTGTTCTGTTCACACTGTTGGGTAAAAATTTATTGCAGGAGTGAACTCCATTTGTTTACACTTGTAGAAATAGAATACTGGCTAGGGGAACGTTTGAAATGTTTAGATTTGTAAGTATAAATGCATATAAATGGATAAGGATATTTGATATTTTAGCTAATTGAGGAAGGAAATTGACTCCAAGAAATTGCTTTATACTATCCTCATTTCAAATGTATTGATAAGTGATAACCCTCACTAAAGACACAGGAAAACCATGGAACTAAAAATAAAGATCACAACCCTGAAACCCCAATCACAGAACTAAAAGTATAAAAGCCTATCCTACTTCCGGCTAAGATCTAAAAAGGATAACCCCTCAAAACCTACAGATTTGTACACCTGGAGAGCAATACTGTTTTTTCCGGGCATGTAATAAATATATATGATTTCATTGAACAGGTTGTGGTGTCTCTTGGAAGTGGACCATGGGATCAGTTATTTGGTGGAGGTAACTCGCCCGCATTTTTAGTGGCAGGATTATCTGCCTTCGCTGCTGGGCTCATAGCTCTCTTAGGCATACGTCGAACAAGGGTTGATAAATCCAGAATCCACCTCTGAGGTATTATGTTATATCTTGTTTCCCCACACCTCATATTTACATTCAAACCTGAAGAGTGAAATGCGACAGCTAGTATGAATTATGTAAATATATTTTGTTTAATTGATTTAAATAAATTTCTTGCCCCACAGTTTTTCCTTGAGGTGCTGTTATCGATTTTTTTTTGTTGCCATCATTAAGTTTTGTAACCTGAAAGGGTGGTCTTAAAACTGAAATAATTAATCATGCATAGACAACTGCCAAGTTTCTGTAATTATAATAACAAATAATTTTTTAGCATGTGATGAGGCTGCCCCTTGGTTATTATACCAGTCGGAATATGAATTACATCTTCACATGTCCATCATGAAACAGGATTGGAATGCCATTGTCTTAATGTTTAGTCTGAAACCAGAATAGGATGTTTGCTTCTGCAATGGGTTGTTTTTATTTTCCATCAAAATTTCGTGCTGCACAAGGTCCATAAGCTTAAGCGAAATAGGGGGACACCAACAACTTCATGACGACTGATGAAAATGTCTATATTAGCAATTATTATAATGAAAGAGGCTAGGATCTGATTTTATTTAACCTACTCATCAAGTCATTGTAATACCTAAAGTCCAGACATTTATCTTATCCAACGTTTTGAACCCTAGAAAACAATAATCTAGATGGTAAATTACGTCGAAAGGCTGGTACTTGCTCATATATTGGTTGCTTATACCATGGCAATGATGCAAGTTACTAGCAAACAGAGAACACAACTTTTTGTTGCCACTGTGATATATCAAATTTAGATTACTCGTCACCTGTGAATGATAATTTTGTTACAAGTCATTAACAATCAGTGGAGTATCTCTTTAAATCATCCTGAGTGGTGTTATACAATCACTACAGATATGGTATCACTGTCAGACTTGGTTACCAATGAAGACAAGTAATTGGGATTTATTCCTAATGAAGAGTAACGTCTGATTAGGAACATTGATTGCGGATTGTTATCCATTCAAATGTCCTGGAATCTCATGCTGTGTTTGCGCATAGAATTAGAATCGGTGAACGAGTATTGTTTATTATTCCAGCTAGCTGCCAAGAGTTACTGTGGATTATGCTGATTTAAACCTTGATGGAGACCTGCCATTGTTCAAATTTTTGCTGGAAAGCTTTTGCGTGATGATTCTATGGGATCTCTTTTTTATATTCTTTTTACATGCTTCATTCTGAACTTTGGAATAAATTCTTATGTTAATTGCACTTATCGGTATCTATACATGTCTGTATCCCTTTAATGTTCCCGTGTATAGTCAAGCTTTCTCTGAATGCCGTTGTACATGGTCATATATACATATAGAATAATATCATTACATAACGATACTTCTCTTGAGTCTGACGATTGAGGACACTTTTACTTCTGCATGCTTGAGCAAAGTAAATTTATGCATCTTTAAATCATGTTTTATACTAATCTACTTCTATCTAATATTTCCTTCCACTTTAACACTCGTAAAAAACCATCCCTTCTGGTTAAGGTAAAGGCCGGAAATTGTGTTTCTGTATCATAGTTTACTCAGAATCACGGATGTCCGATGTGATTATAGAGAACCATCCCTTCTGGTTATGTTATTATGAGAAAATTTTGCCGAGCACACGGTTCTCTATAGTATTTACAAGTCTTGCACATTGTAGTACCATTATTGTCACGGTCCATATGTCTGATATCTGAACATGGGGAATCAAGTGTTTCATCCTGGTTATGAATTCATGTCTTATCCTGGCAAATTTTGTTAAGATTTATGTAAACTTTGTGCAACTTAGTGCATGTATTGTAGCGAAAAATGGACGACCCGAGTACCTTGATTCGAATTTTTTAGAAAATAAATGAAAATTGATACCACACTAAAGGATTGATTTGATTAAACAACAAAAAGGAATAAAACTTGGTTAATTGATTGGAATATTAAAGGAAAGAAATCACGTCATAGACATCAATTTCATGGAATTGTTTTGTTTTAATCTTTCCCCAAGTTTGTTAGATGCTTTTGGTTTTTACCAACCTTATAATGTGTGTGTGTGTGTGTCAGTGTGTGTGTGTGTGTGTATAATGCACCTGCCATCCGTGTCAACAAGGGATGAAAATGCGTTATATGTTGCAATACACCTAGCTCCCCACTTGGGAAACTTATCGAGTTCAGGAAACATGATAATGATACCTGACAATTTGGATGGTTTTAAGGGAAATGAAATAATCTAAGGCAAAACTTTCAGAGCTGGGGGATTTATTCATTTATAAATGTACGCACACAGAGAATCCCGAGGAAAAAATCAAGGGAATTTGCTAGCTGTTGAATTTGGTGAAACAGACTGTGAGAGTCTGTGAAAATGTTTAACAGAACACTCTAGGTGTTTGTGGGAAAATGGAGAGGTCAGGCAGGGCCTCTGTAACGAGAGAGAGAGAGAGAGAGAGGGAGAGAGGGAGAGAGAGAGAGAGAGGGGGGGGGGGAGAGAGAGATAGAGAGAGAGAGAGGGAGAGGGAGAGAGGGAGAGCGAGGGAGAGAGAGAGAGAGAGAGAGAGAGAGAGGGAGAGAGGGAGAGAGAGAGGGAGAGAGAGAGATGATAAAATAAAATGCTTCATGAGAGAGAGAGAGAGAGAGAGACAGGATAATTAAATTGCTTCATAAAAGAGAGCAAAATCCAGATCATGTCGTGAGGAAAGAGATACAAAACCAATGGTTGAAATTAGAGCACGTAGATATTTAGTTGTCTCGTCTACCAATCTTTCACACTGTGTTCCCTTTTCTCAATCATGCACCCCTGTGGTCATATCAGTATTATACGTTTGTAAAGCATGCAATTTTGGCCCTCGATTCCAACGCCAATCTTATTAAATACAACAAGTTGTTTGGAAAATTTAAAAGTCTGGTGAATGAATTTACTAAACCGATTTACGATTTAAGATGTTCTGTTTCGAGAGAACAATTTCCAATTTGTACAAACTAAATCAACTGCGTCATTCGAAACCTTTTGTTCTTATTCGTTGATTCAGATAGCAAATGCCTGGCAGAATCTACTTTCTTTCTGATTGAGGTGCGAGGTGCCCATATTTATGTCTTGTCCTAATTTTAATTCATTAGTTTCTCTCGCTCACATTTCTTTACACTCGAAACTCAGAAAATGACCCTTTAAAGTTGACTCTTTTGGAAAAATGAATCACCCCTCCACAAAATCCCACCATTAAATTAAGAATTTTAACCCCAAAATCATGACATTTGTTGTATGCATAGGTGTATGAGAATTGACCAATCATGAAACACATAAAAGAGGAAAAAAATAATAATCTTAGGAAACCATAAATTATCTTTTCATTACAAGTTTCTAAAATGGGTTTTAAAAATATGAGTTGAATAATTTAGTTAAATTAAGAAAATTAAAGAAAAGCAACCACCACATTATGTATTGCATTAGGTAAGTGAATGAGAGAGATCACTAGAATGAGAGGCCCATTTGATGATCATAACAAAAAAAGCCTTAAAGACCCACCAATAACCGACCATTAATTTTTGATTTGACTAACTTAGGCGTTTAGATGTGTAGTTAAAATTAAAATTAAAATTAAAGAACATTTTTTTAATTTCGAGAGCTATATGTAGCATTTGATGTTAGAATATGCTACAAAATATGAATGCAGAGTGAATATGCAACACATATTGATCTCGAAATTAAAAAAGTGTTCTGGAAATAACGTTTCTCAAAAAATACTAGCTTCACCTTCCACCTTCGGTTAGCCATAATACTATTATTACCTTTTTACAGTTTTACACAGAAGAAGTGAACTGACCATTACCTCTCTCCTTTGTGTCGCTCTTTTCGCCAAATAATGGAATGGCTATATAAAGAAAAAAGCTTAGATATGACCACAAGGAAACCTATGGGACACACTTCACACTAGGCTTGTGGTCTTTGTACCTCTCAAACTGGCAAGGCAAATAAGCTAGTAGGATTTGTTGGGATGATGAAGGAGCTTATAATGCAAACCATTGTTCTAAAAGTTCATGTCCATTGTACAAATATCTAGACTCCGAAGATCGTGCTTGTCGTGATGGTCAAATGTCTACGTGTTAGCTGAGCGTTTATTTCCTCGACTCCGATTAAACTAATTAAGCATGTCACTGAACCGCTACATAATCCAGCAATTAGCAATGTGAGTTGAGAAAGGAAAAGAATTGAAACTAGCAGTGCGTGCTTTGTCCAAGAACAGGCCAACATATCCATGGCCACCACAGGAGAAATAAGTTGGGAACAGTACATACTATCACAATCTGAATGCACAAATTCATAATTGTACATACATTTCAAACCCCATCAGTCCTTGCATCACAACTAGATAAAGGAGGGATTTGAATTGTCCAGAATTGCAATCCTTTTCATCCCCACTTGACCAAATTTCCAGATAACAATTTATATTCAAATTCTAGGCTGGAAAATAAAAAACCTAAAAAGTGAAGGTTTAATATATTATCCTAAATACTTAACCCAAAAAACCCATTACAAAACTGTTCAAAAAGCATTGGACGGTAAAAAACAAATGTAACCCACTAATCATTTACATGGACCTTCAATATTTTTTTTCTGTCTATTGCTATTTAGATAAGATCACTGTGATCTCCCATTAACACTTCTCTGATTCTCTAGCTCTACTGACATTTGTTATAACATGGAGAAATCTCTCTCAGATTTACTGACATACACACACATCTAAGTACTGGGGCCGTTTCTATGGTCACAATCCGATAGATAGACCAATATCACAACCCTCTTTCACCGTTGATTAGCGTAATAAACGAATGGTTACTCAACATGGTATCACAGCCTCGAGGTTTAGAGTAATCGGTTTGAATGCGGACCAATTTCCCATATGAGAATATTTATTAATGTTATAAATTAATATTGGTTCAGCCCCCACCCCTCTCTCTATCTCTCTTTAAAGCACTAAAAAAATAGTAACCGCTTTTTGCTCTCACTATCTTGTTTGAGTCCTAACGTAATGACACGTTTGTGAAACTCCCAACAGAGGGAAAGAGAGAGCACCAATCGCTAGCTAGCTAACTCAACTATATATATATATGTATGTGTAATGCAAAGCTATCTTCAAAATATCACTAATCTCCATTCCACTTGAAAGCCTTCCTCTGCTTCTCCACCAGAAATAACTAAACACACCACAATTGCTAAACAAAGCAGGGGATTTCTTGGTCTTTTAAATTTCTCACCCTTTTTCATCCTTGGTTGTGAAAATCTTGAACAAAAAAGATTTAGGCATGT
The DNA here is from genome assembly GCA_030848705.1 of Heracleum sosnowskyi. Classification (NCBI taxonomy): domain Eukaryota; kingdom Viridiplantae; phylum Streptophyta; class Magnoliopsida; order Apiales; family Apiaceae; genus Heracleum; species Heracleum sosnowskyi. The sequence continues at coordinate 156,770,283 of CM061235.1, read as the reverse complement.
GCAACCACAAGCCATCTTCTCCAATCACATTTCTTACTTCAAAAAAAATGAATCCCAACAAAACAATGGATCTTCACACTCATGATGATGAACTTCAAAGATGGCCAACCCCCTTTGAGGTAATTATGTAGTCTTGTGATATGTAGAAACATTATTTTCGAACATGCATATGTATAAATATTATTTGTTTACCAAACAAAGTGATTTCTTGCATGTTTTGATTCCAAATTTTTTTCTTGAATTCAGGCCTTGGAGGAAATGAAAGCCATAGGGAAGATTTCGGGGCCAACAGCTATGACAGGCTTATTACTATACTCAAGAGCTATGATCTCCATGCTTTTTCTTGGATATCTTGGAGAGCTTGAACTAGCTGCAGGATCTTTATCGATAGGTTTCGCAAACATTACAGGATACTCTGTCATCTCAGGCTTAGCCATGGGGATGGAACCGATTTGTGGACAAGCTTATGGTGCAAAACAAATGAAGCTTCTTGGCCTTACATTACAAAGAACTGTTCTTTTGCTCCTCTTAACTTGTATACCTATCTCTTTCATGTGGCTTAATATGAACACAATCCTTTTATGGTGTGGTCAAGATAAGGAAATCTCATCCATGGCTCAAACTTTCATCGTTTTCGCCATTCCTGACCTCTTCTTTCTGTCTCTACTTCACCCTCTTCGTGTTTACTTGAGGACTCAAAACATTACATTGCCAGTCACAACTTGTTCTGCTATATCTGTTGTCATTCACATTCCTCTGAATTTGTTCTTGGTTGTGCATTTCAAGATGGGGATAGCTGGAGTAGCAATAGCTATGGTCTGGACTAATTTGAATCTTTTTATCTTGTTATGTTTGTTCATATATTTCTCGGGTGTTTATAAGGATTCTTGGGTTGTTCCAAGCATGGATTGTGTTCGTGGATGGTCTTCGTTACTAGCCCTTGCAATCCCAACATGTGTGTCCGTTTGTCTGGAGTGGTGGTGGTACGAGTTAATGATAATGCTCTGTGGACTTCTTGTGAACCCTAGAGCAACCATTGCTTCAATGGGAATTCTTATCCAAACAACTTCTTTAGTCTATGTGTTCCCATCTGCACTAAGCCTCGGAGTTTCGACAAGAGTTGGTAACGAGCTCGGTGCCAATCGCCCTGCCAAAGCCCGCATTTCCATGATAATTTCCCTCATATGTGCAGTCGCTTTAGGCCTCGTTGCAATGTTGTTCACCACATTGATGAGGCATTACTGGGGACGGTTTTTCACAACGGATACGGAGATTCTTGACCTTACAGCAATGGCATTGCCAATAGCAGGTCTCTGCGAGCTCGGCAACTGTCCACAAACAACTGGATGTGGAGTGTTGAGAGGGAGTGCTAGGCCTACCATTGGAGCAAACATCAACTTGGGGTCATTTTACTTAGTGGGAATGCCAGTTGCATTTCTCATGGGGTTTGTTTTCAAAATGGGATTTGCTGGACTTTGGCTTGGATTACTAGCAGCTCAAGCCTCATGTGCTATTCTCATGCTATGTGTGCTTTGCAAAACAGATTGGATGGTTCAAGTAGAAAGAGCTAAAGAGCTTACAAAATCTTCACCATCTCAGAAAACTACTACTTCATTATTGCCTATAGTAACATTGAATCCAAGTGCTACAACAAAGAAGAAAAATGGTCATAATCTCGACGAGATTTTGTGCAGTTTCGACGATGAGTTGGTAAAATCATCTGCAGCTCTTGAAGCAGACCCTCTCATTTCTACAACTACAGAGTGTGTGTGAATTAACTCAACAACTTACTAGTATAATCCCCCACCCCTTCCCCACAGAGTTGTGAACATTTTTCACTTTTCACTTTAGAGATTAGTACAAGAGTTTTGCATTTTGGGTTTCTTCTTTTATTTTTACTTTTTAATTTATTATTGCCTCTATATATCTTTTTCTTTTTTCTTACTGTCATGTTGATGTACCAAAAATACTTTAGTGGAACAAAATAAAAATGCACCCTTTTAGTGGAGTTCTCCGTACTTCGAACTTGACAAGAGAGAACAAATACACGTAGAGATGTGTGTACAACGACGGAACTAGGCCGAGACTGACCTGAACTCGAATTTTGGCTCAATTTTAAAAAATAGTTAAAAGTTCACCTTTTAATCTTGATTAAATTTTAAAAGAATTATCGTAAACAAAATATTTCTAATTAGTTCAAACTCGACTACAATATTTGTAATTTTGATTTCGACACTGAACGTAAAATCAAATGTGTGTACAGAGGAAGGAAAAGGTGTTTAAAACTTTAAATGTGTCGGTTAGTATAAAAGATCGAATGCAAGGATTTTTAGGTACCTTTGTAGTTATTCCCTTCCAAATAAGGACATTACATTGACTACCTAATATGGAAAAGATTAGCATAATGCTTAATAAATAGTTCACACACTTTAAACTTTTCATTTGTTTATTTTCATAATTCACTTTGATCACTCGTGTAAAGCATTCTTCTGAGCATCAATAACGAGAGCTTTTACACTTTTTCCTTTTTTTTTATATCTTTTCTAAAAAACGACACTCGTTCATTCTAAAGAGGGGGACTACAATTATGATTCTTTCTTTAAAATATCTGTAAAGGATTAAATGTTAATGTGAAACGTCTTAAATCATTTAAGATTATTAAATTTTGCATTTACACAATTGATCAATTTTTAAAGTTATTAGTTTAATAGAGTAACTTTAGTTGGTTGAAATCTACTCTTTATTAATAACGAAAACAATGTGAAAATGGAGGGCGGTATCAAAAATATCAAAATACCAAAATATCAAATTTGATTATCACGTGACCCGAGTTCGATTACTCGCAACTACATACAAGATTTATTAATTTAAATTTTGTAGCTTAATTCAGGGTTTGATTCCTTACAACTACGTTATTATACAAGATTTATTTATTTACTTTAATTTCATTCAAAGTTCAATTGTCTATAACTTCTATACTATATTATTAAAGACGAAACATTAAAAGTTTTGGTCGGTCGGTCGGTATTTGGGTCGGGCATATCTATAATTTTGGTCGGGCCTATCTATAATCAATTTATTTATAACTAATTATTTTTTCAGCTAAAATACATTACCTATTTTATATATTTTTCTAACCAAAACAACTAATCTTCTAAAAATAAAATAGGTAACATATATATATAAAATGGTAATATTATTACATATTTATAACTGATTACCTTTTTCAGCAAAAACACATTATATGTTCTACCTTTTCTAAACATAACACCTCAAAAATAAATATGTATTGATAATATTGTTATATATAATTATTAATAAATAACCACTTACCCTTTTCAGCTAAACACATAACCTTTTTTATTTTTTTCTAACTTAAACAACTAATTTTCTAAAAGTAACACGAGCAATGTATATATATATATAGGTAATATAATTTTATATTTTCAGCTAAAACACATTACCTATTTTATATATTTTTCTAACCAAAACAACTAATCTTCTAAAAATAAAATAGGTAATATATATATATAATGGTAATATTATTACATATTTATAACTGATTACCTTTTTTCAGCAAAAACACATTATTTATTCTACATTTTCTAACTAAAACAATTCATCTTCTAAACATAACACATGAAAAATAAATATGTAATGGTAATATTGTTATATATAATTATTAATAAATAACCACTTACCTTTTTCATCTAAACACACAATCTTTTTTATTTTTTTCTAACTTAAACAACTAATTTTCTAAAAGTAACACGGGCAACATATATATAAAAAGATAATATAATTTTATATTTTCTAATTTAAACAACTAATTTTCTAAAAGTAAAATGGGCAACATATATATAAATATAATATAATTTTATATAATTATTAATAAGTAACTAACTGTCTTTTTAAGGACATTGTCTGTTTTATATTTTTTAAGTAAAACAACTCATATTCGAATTAAAAATAACACGGGCAAAATATAGATATAATGACAATATTATTATATTAAACTTATAAAATTCGGGTTTAATATAATTTTTTATAACATACAATTTAAATAAGATAATTAATAAAAAAATAAAAATGATAGCATATGTTAGAAGAAACTCGGTACATTACATAGCACATATTTTGTTATTTGCACTTTAGTCACATTTAGATTTTTTAAGAACAAATAAATATAGGCCGTTAGATCTATTATTTAAAAATATTTTATATTTTAATATCTAAACTACTACTAAAGATTACGTCAACAATTTATTAAATTAATTTATTTATATAATTAGATATATAAATCCAATTTATTATATACACATATAAATATATATTAAAATTTCATAAAATAATATATATAATTACAAAAATCTAAATAATAAAATAATAAAATATTAAAAAAAACTGTGCATCGCACGGGATATAAGCTAGTTATTAATAATAAAAAATAATGTTAAAATATCGTGTGGTACCAAATTAAAGATTAATTGCCTATAACCACATATTTAAATAATATTTATTTATTATATATTTTTATCATTCAAATATCTATAAATACATTTTTTAATAATTAAAATTAATATTAATAAGCAAAACAATGTGAAAATGGCGCACGGTACCAAAGTACCAAATTTGATTATCACAAAATCCGGGTTCGATTCCTTGCAACTACGTAATTATACAAGATTTATTTACTTTAAATTCTTTAACTTCATCCGGGGTTCGATTCTTTACAACTACGTAATTATACAAGATTTATTTATTTACTTTAAATTTATTAGCTACATCGAGGGTTCGATTCCTTGCAGCTGCGTAATCATACAAGATTTATTTATTTACTTTAATTTCTTTAGTTTTACAAACGGTTCGATTGTCTATAACTACGTAATTAAATAATTGTTTATTTATTATATTTTAATCATTCAATTCTCGACAAATATATTTTTTTAAAATATTTATTAATATTTATCAATATTATTATGTTAATGTCCACTCATGTTCGGCTCGTACTTAGTATTAATTAAAATGAACCTAACATTAAAATGAATTCTCCAATTGAAATTCTTTCGGTTTACTAAGTTAATATCGTCACATCATCTTCTTCTATATATTAAAAAGCCAATCAATGACAAAATATGCAAATAAAATGGCTGTCAAATTACAGTTTTACCCTTATTTATCAGATAATTACAAAAATGCCACTCCTCTATAATTTATGCAAAACATATATTAATTTTGTTGCTTTAAGGATTCGAACACAAACCTTCCACTTACAAATAAAGTATCATAACCATTGTGCTACATCAATTTTTGAGTTAACTTTAAAAATCTTATTAGATAAGCTACAAGTTCCCTTATAATCTTATTTTCTTTTTTTTTACTTTACTTTTTGATTAAATATATTGTTGGTTTATATTTCTTATAAAAAATAAATTCTAAATTATTCATAAATGTAACCAAATTCAAATTGAGAAAATATGAATTTGTTAAAATTCGTCTCTATGGATATATTAGATTATCTATCTACTTCTATATATTAAATGGGATCCAGGGACAAATTGAGTCAATAAAATGGCTGTGAAATTACAGTCTTGTCCTTTTTTGTTGAAAAATCACAAAAATGACATCCTTTACAATTTATGCAATAAAATAAATAAGTTTGAGTAGCTGCAAGGAGTCGAACCTCTAACCTCCTCCTTCGAGGTTTATGTCATAACCACTTGTGCTATACTGATAATTGAGTTTACATTAAAGATCTTATTAGATTACCCACGTTTTCGATTATTATCCTATTTTTCTTTTAACTTTTGTGTAAATAAAATGTTGATTTATATTATTTATATAAAACTTTTTTTTTGGTTTAATGTATAAATACATATTCAATCAACTTTCTTAAAATTTAAATTATATATATTACAACATATCTTATGACACATAATTATATATGGTGACGACTTTCAAAATATTCAAACAACATGTGAACTACTAATATGTAATTTAACAAAATCAAGTCACTCGATTCGATTTTAGTCGGTTTAGATTAGCATATTTTGATAATTCGCAATGTACCTATATATCTACTTCTTATGTTAAATATCGACCAAGGGCAAATATGCCAAAAAATGATAGTGAATTTAATATTTTATCCTTGTATTTATAAAAATTACAAAAATGATCTTTTCAATAATTAAATTCACACATGTTATTTTATATTATTTATATAACATGACAATTTCTTTTTTAATTTTAACTTTTCAATAAATGAAATGTTAGTTCATATCATTTATACAACTCCATATTTTTTAGTTTTCGTATTTTTATGTATACAGTAATGTATTCAATTATTTTTAAAAAATTTACAACACTTATATTTTTTTGACTAAATATCAATTAGGTTGTTAATTGTTATATGATTTATATTTTTATATAATAATATGTTACTTATTATATTTTATATGGAATGTTAAGGTGCTAATACATAAATATAATATTAAAATCTATAAGTAACATATTGTCGGTTACTTCTATTATTTAAAAATATATTTTAAGTTGCACACATCATTGTAAAAATTGGGAATCAGTGTTATGGGTTGTTCATGGGTTGGAAGAATTTTTACAGCTAGAACCAGTTATATTATTTTGAATTTCTTTTACCCAACCCGCAAAATATAAATTTGCAACCCAACCCTACTTATAATACATTAGTTTGGGTCGGGTTGCATTAGTCTGAATGGTTTAAATAATTTTATTAAAAAAATAAATATTATACAATATCTCTCATTTGAAAAATCTAAGTAAACTAAAACATGTATAACTTACGATTTAGTGTTAATATTTTATTTTTGGATAATTATAATTTCAATAATATAATTATGTACACATATATCAATAAATGTTAGTATGATGTATTATCTAATGTATGGTTGTATGTACAATATAAATATATATTTTAAATATCAAACAATATTTGTAAGTTAAATCGGATTGGTCGAAAATTATAAATTTCATACCCAACCCATTTAAATCAATTTGAAATGTTTTTAACCCAATTAAGTATCGAGTTTTCTTCTATCGGCTTGGTCGGCCAAAAATAGGGCTGGGTTTCAACTGAGCCACCGTTGAGAGATTAATAGGATGATTAGAGATTTTATGATGTGATCACGGTATAGTATTACATATGTGACCAACTTATATTTTTTTTACTAGTATGCTGTTATTTCATTAAATACACATAAGTTTAGATACGTCCATATTATATATGGACAACTATACTAAAATTATCATTGATATTATAATTAATTATTAGATTTGATAAAATGAATTTCACATCATTTAAAACTAAATAAAATTTTGGCAAATAAAAGTAATAATTTCATCTTTATCTTATAGAAATTTATTCAAATTTTGTGAAATTTTATTAAATTAAAAAAAAGTTAAAAGAATTTGCATAAAAATAAAAGATAAATTCAAAATATTATCATTTTCTATATTTTTAATTAAAAAACTATTCTGATATCTATACATGTTCGTGCGAGAAATTATTTCTGTATATTAGCAGGCTCGTGCCTCGCACGGGCTATTACGCTAGTTACTATATATTAAATGGCAACATAAGGGCAAAAAGTGCCAAATAATTGTATGTGAAATTTCTTTTATACCCTTATTTATTCAATAATTACAAAAATGCCATTATAGTTCTATTAACAATAAAAAAATGAAATTAGGTGTGGAGAATTGAACCCATGACCTTAGACTTACAAGTAACATTCTCAGCCACTATGCCACAATCTTACTTTGATGAAAATATTAAAATTCCTCATCTATAAGTGCGAATGTCCAGCCAATATATTCCGTTGATTGATTTTTTTCTCTTCTTGTAATTCTACTCAAGTAGGAATTCGATTTACACAAATGCCTTAAATACATGTTTTTAATTATTCTTTTGCAAGTATAACCATGCTAAAAGAAAATCTCAAGAAAAAATAATCAACTACGTAAAATATTATAAATTTGACCCCCTAAAAACTAGACTATTTTAATATTATAAATTATATTTATTTGCATCAAATGTATAATGGCTTGGATTTTATGTCTTATTAGGTTACAAGTTGCATCATCTACCATAACAATTTCTCTATAAATATGTATACTCAACAATTTTACGTAATTTGTCGTTATAATGTTAATTTTTTAAAAAAAATTGATGTACATAGATGTTTTTAGTAAATTTTTGCAAATCTAACCATACTAAATGAAAAAATCGGAGAAATATAATCAACTACATAAAATATTATAAATTCGACCAGTAAAAAATATGTACTATTTTAGTATTTTAAATTATATTTATTTGCATTTTATATATAACGGCCCTGACTTTATATCGTATTAAATTACAAATTGCATCGTCTATCATAAAAATTATATCATAAATTAATATGCTCGACAATTTTTACGCCATCTTTCCATATATATAGTTGAACTTGAGATTTTGTTTTAAATAAATAATGTAAATTTAAGGACATTTGGGTCGAAAAAATATATATATATATATATATATATCCGAATGTTTTAATCTTTTTTAACATTTTTAAAAATAATAGACGAATGTTTTCATCTCTATCATGTTTTTAACATGTATTTTGCAAATGTAACCATACTCGAAGAAAATATCACATTAAAAATTTGGTATACAAAATACTTTAAAATTGACACGTTAGAAATTAGATTATTTTAACATTGTAAATTATATATATATGTGTGTGTATGTGTGTGATATATTATATATATATATATATATATATATATATATATGGGAAAGATCCAGAGAGAACCTATCTTTTTGAGAGAACCGAGAGAACTCACCAATCACCCTTGATTTACCACACCATCCAACGACTGATATGTTTTTAAAAAATTATATTATACTTTTATTAGTATTTTAAGATTCTTTTAAGTGTTTTAATAATTTTATAAGATTCTTTTAAGTGTTTTAATAATTATATTAAAATTAGGATTCTCTTAAGTATTCTATAAAGTGTTTTATAATATATTTCAACATAAATTTATTTATAATAAATTTAATTGATAATTAAGATTTTTTTAAGTGTTTTATTAAGATTCATTAATTATATTATAGTATATCAACGGTCTTAGAAGGGTTCTCTCGGTTCTCTTGATATAATGGTTCTCTCTGGAACCTTACTATATATATATATGCATATGGTTTAGATTTTATATATTATAAATTATAAATTGCATCATCTATCGTACTAATTTATACGTAACTTAATGCATTTATATATTAAATTTTGGACTCGATATTGGTTATCAGTTGAATTAACATATAAAAAAAAGTATTTTAAAAAATACAACATATAAAGATAAGTAAGTATACAAAATGTTATAAAATTGGTCTAAAAATAATATGAATACTTTAATATTGTAAATGATATTTATTTGTATCAAGTAGACAATGACTCAGATTTTGCATCATCTATCATATCAATTTGTACATATGTTAATATACTTAAAAAAAATGATGTAATCTTTTTTCATTTGTACGGTTAGATTTACGATTTCACAAAAAAAATATAATGTGAATTTAAGGTGTTTGGGTCGCCTATATATAATCAAATCAATCGATATGAGATTTGAATTTTGGTCTCGATATCAGTTATCGCTTCAATAATTACATAATATATATATATATATATATATCAATACTATTATATAATAGACGAAACATTAAAAGTTTGGTTGGTCGGTATGGTACGTTGTAATTTTACTTAATTGCCCTTAATTTGGTTGGTCGGTATGGTACATTGTGATTTTACTTAATTGCCCTTAATTAGTTTTTACTTAATTAACCTTACTTATTTATAGAAATATATTATTAAATAATAATATTACCTATTTATAACCAATTACCTTTTTCACCTAAAATACATTATTTTTTCTATTTTTCTAACAAATTCCCCTACTTTTTCAAATATATCACGGGCAATTACCTTTTTTAACTAAAACATGTTAGTTTTTCTATTTTTCCTTACTAAAATCCCTCTTTTCCCAAAAATATCACGGACAAACAATTAGTTATTTATTTTTAAACCTATTTTAATATTATAATTATTTTTAAAAGTTTACCTATTTTAACATATCTACTTATTTTTCTTAACAAATGCAATTACTAAAACTATTAAAATATAAATAATCAAATACCTATTTATAACCAATTACTTTTTCAGCTAAAACACATTATATATTTTTTTCGAACAAAGTCACTCCTTTTATAAATATATCACGGGAAATTGCCTTTTACAATTTACTTTTTCTATTTTTCTCACTAAAATCCATTCTTTTTCCAAAAATATCACAGGAAACCTTTTACTTATTTATTTTAAAACGTATTTAAATAATTTTAATTATTAAATTTTAAAACCTCATTTTCCAAAAATATCACAGGCATTGACCTTTTTAAACTAAATATATGTTACATTTTTTATTTTTTCTTACTAAAACCTCTCATTTCCAAAAATATAACGGGCAAACACATACTTATTTATTTTAAAATCTGTTTCAATGTTTTTAATTAATTAAAAATGTTTAGCTATTTTAAGATGCCTACTTATTTTTTGCACAATTACAATTAATAAACTATTAAAATAATAATAAAATAACAATTAACAATCCGTGCATCGCACGGGTTTTAAGCTAGTATATATATATATATATATATTCAAGTTAAAACACATTATTACAAGTAAACGATGATCATATATAAAAAAAATTGGATTAAAATTTGTAACTGTAAAACGATATTCCTAACACATTATTAAAGAATTTACTAAGTGTGTTCATATAATTTAATATAGCGACGGATACATGAGAGAAATGCAGAATGAGTTCCCAAGTAAAAAAAAGAGAAACAAATAGGTGGCATAAAATGCTCTAAACTACAATTGATACTCATCGCCCAAGTGTTTATCACAAACTCAGGTCTTGCGGGGGTGTGCATGGACGCGCCGACCTTCCGCTTATTTTTAAAATCCTTTATCGCATTCATGTGTGTTCTATTATATTACAACAACATTGTGTGTATTTAACCATTCATAATCTAGACTACAAAGAAAAAAAAAACCAAATCAATCGATCGCTGAAAAACAGACAACAACCGCTTTTTAAGGTAAAATTCCTATCTACAAATTGTACTTTCTCCAAAACACAAAACTCTGGTAAAGCTGCTTATAATCGCAAGGAGAACAATAATCCACTCGTGTTTCAAATTCTACACTGTTTCAATCTGTTCTCAAAATCAATATTACTCACAATGAACAAGTCTCATAACCTTGGCGGAATTACGTTAGTTATTTAAAGTAATTACACTATTCGTCAACAAAATTTCTTACTCTTTATTATGCACAACCATGCTTTTCATCTTACACTCTTAAACTCAAGACTACATAATCATCAAGTTAATATATCGATCTCGACCATATTTCTTATCACCAAATTATTGATGTTTTTATGCAGGCTCGTGCCTTGCACGGACTGTTACGCTAGTGAGAGATTATTACGAGAACCTTTTAAGATTAAACCATTAAATTCATCAAATATCCGGATACTGTAGACCCGTAAGAGGGCAGTCGCAAGTGTTCCAACTTGCGGGACAATGGAAAGGACAACGCCACCAAAGGCTTTTGGTTTCCCAAAAGAAGAAAAGCAATGGAAGCATCTAGCATTTACAGGGCAAGTTGGTTATCTCATCAAACCAATTAGGACTTCTTAATTTGAATATTTCAAGTATTCTATTTTGGCTACAGTAAAAAGATGGTACATAATTATGCTCAAGTACAAAGTAAAAGGTGAATTGATTCTCGGTATCTATTAGACATGAGATGCTATTGATTTTGTTGGCAAAGTTCATTCCACATAATTTAAATACTCACTCACCCATGCCTTCGTCTTCGTCTTCGTTTCAAGTCTTTAAATAAGCATTCATTCGAAAAATTCTGAATATCGAACATTTTGTTATCGAGATAAGATTGACACAATGATATGTAAGATTTTACGACTTTGTCTTCGTTTTCAAGTATTTAAATAAGTATTAATCCCATAGACTTTAAATTTCGAACATTTTGTTATCGAGATAAGATTTGGAGAGTGATATGTAAGATTTGACGAAAAATATATAAATTCAGAAAATTGGGTGATGCAGAATGTAGTTGAGATAAAAAGAATAGGAATCTTACCTAGTGAGTGTGTGTTGCACAAAAGAAAGAGGGGGATGAGGGAAGAAGGATAGTGATAAAATGGGTAGCAGAGGAGGTTTAGAGAAGTATCTACTTGAGGTTGAGGTGCATTTTTTTGATTTGGGTGGGGGTTCCAAGTGAAAAAACAAAATCCAGGCTCCTAGTGGCTCTTTGTTTACTTGTTAAGATATGACAAATTTGGAACAGTACTGTCTCTGCTCTCTGCCCTTCTTTGCCCCCACTGCCACTCTCGTTTTCCCGTCTTTATTTCAAATTATAAACCCAATTTTTCCGGTATCCTGTGGTTCATAAATTTATGAGTTAATGATCAAATGAGTCATTAAAGTGGGCTTAATGTATCAAGTTGGTTACTGAATTGAAAACGATACCAATAAGATCATTAAAATGGGTTACGGGTACATTCCGTTAGTTGTCTTGAATAGTTATTGACGGAAAATACTAATGTGTTAAAAAGATATGACGTGTCATTCAATTGTAGGGTAACGTCTTTTTTTCTGTCTTATCAGCAAAAGTAACGACTTTATTCTCAAATATTGTGTATATTTAACCCGATTTGTATGTATCTAAATTAGGGTTCATAGTTTTGTTCATAAAATTCTCTCCAATTTGTTGAAAATTAGTCGATTCTCTCTACTATTCAAAACTAAATATGTTCAATTACGGAAGTCCTATGTCGAACAGTTCATCAGGTTCTTCGGTTGGTTCAGAGCTCAGAAATTGTCATTGTGGGAAATCGGGTAGAATTTTTACGTATTGGTCTTTAAGAAATCCTGAAAGAAGATTTTTGACATGTTACAAGCGAGAGGTATAATTTTCTTAATTTATTTTTTTAATTCGAAAGCTATGTATGATATTAAACAATTGAAAATTTTGTAGGGTTGTAAATTTTTTGAGTGGTATGACAATGACTTTACTGGGAGAACCAAAGATGTTGTAGTCCATCTGAACAATATGAGGATTGTCTTGGAAGAAAAGTTGAGTATGGTCGAGGAGAAACTTGCCATGGAGGTCGAGAAGAAGCTTGCAGTGGAGGCTCATAACAAGAAGCTTGGTAGAACTGTGAATTTTTTTAGTTATGTAATGGTTGTGCTTGTAGGTGTATTGACGATGACACACTCTCACAAGTGATGAACCATGTTTATGTTTATGATCTTTATCAATGATGTAATGTTTATGTTTATGTGCCGTTTATTTCTTTAACCTTTGTTAATATTGGTTCACAAAATTAATAAGATAAACATGTCCATAAATTTCTCTAAATCAACCATTCATCAATGTTCAAACCATTACAAGCATAAATATAATAGGTCATAAGTTCAAGAAAATAGAAGATAAGATAATAGTTCATAAGAAGCAAAACACAAGTTCATAAGATTATAGTTAATTAGTCTTCTTGAAGACTAACTGGAAGTCTCCTCCTCACAGTCAACTTTGGCCTTCGTTGAGTAGGGACATGTTCTTGTTCATCATCCACCTCACTTTGATCTGCTTCATAGACAATATATTCTTCAATGACTTCATTTTGCTCATTGTTCTTGTTCCTCCATGACACATTAGCTTTCCGTTTAGGTTTGTATGGTCTTTTTGGTTTGTTGTTTGACCTTTCACCTTGATGCCCTTCTTTCTCAACTGTCTTTCCTGTCTTGTTATTGTCATCTTTAGCTTCACTATTTGGATTTGGACACTTGTTCTTCCTGTGTCCAGCCTCCCCACATAAACTGCAATGCATAATTCTTCTACCATCAAACCACTGAACCTCATGTCCTAATTGACTGTAGTCGGAAACAAAGGCTGTAGATTGTTGCCTACTACTGTGAATGGCTGAAACAACATATGGACAGGGTATTCCAGTCAATTGAAATACCCTACAATCACATGTTCTGTTAACAAGGTCCACAGTGACAGTATATGTGCCATGTTTAACCTGTGATTTATATGAGTTCAAATCAGCATATAACTTTGGAAACTAAGATAACAAGCTAAAAAAGTTTTATATTACTCACATCAAATTTTTTGGCACCATCCCATGTAGCATCACATTTTCTTGACATTGTAATGATTCAATCAAGTTTTTTCTTGATTCTTGGACAGAGAATGTAATCATTTTGCAAGATCTCTTCCTTTTTTTTGCTGATGTCTTAAGCTTGAAATGTATATCTTGTATCATAGTTAGCAAAAGAAGGTACTGTAGGGTTTCGGGCATGAAAACGCAACGGAAAAACGCGTAAAAACAGAAAATAACGAAACCCTCCGCATGATCCATGTGAAACACGATGTTAAATTCGTGAACAGAATTGTTTACCTTTTAATGAGCTTTACGAATGGTTGACAGATGGAGGTTCTTTGCTATGATCACCACGTGTCCCGCCTTGCGATACACGTCTTTAATCAGTCCACACAAACGCCCGATCGTTCAACGATCACCGGAGTTGGTACTAGCCAAAAACTGCCCTCGAAATTCTCTCTCTCTCTCTCTAGCCTCTCTTAGATGTAGAGCTGCTAGGGTTTTTAAGAAAAACGTATTATGTCTCTTAACCCTAAAACAATACATCTTAATGTATTTATATGGAGAGAATTCTGGGCCTATACCTAATCTGATTGGGCTTCTAAAACCCAATCTGATTATTAGTAGTATTATTTATCATATTCGAATTATTATATAATTAATCAAGTCCTACTTAATTAATCCAATAATTCAATATAATAATAATTCAATTAAATTCGAAATTTAATTAATGCTCCGTTTAAAACGTTTTTTGTGTGTGACCCTTTAGGTTATTATTACGTTGGCAATAATGTTAATATCTCATAATAAATTATAAACAATGATCGACATCTAGTAATACATCATTGCTAGCCAAGTAATAATAATAATTGGTGATCCAATTAAACCTTTAATGAATAATGTTCCATGTAATATAATCATTTTAACCTTATATTATAGATTAAACTCGAGGTATGGTTTATGTCATCCTCTTCAACATTTAATCCCGGTTTACTTGATCGATGAGTAGACTATTAAACAAATCATAATTTGAGCATGACCATGCATTTCATAGTTTCACTCAATCAAGATGCCAATAATATCACTCCTAAAATAAGAGGGTTAAATCCTATATCTATCATTCATATTTCTCATATGATTCGTAATATACCCAATGTCCACCTTTATCATTACCCGATCAAAGGTAACTTTGAGTAGAATCAAAGTATATTAATTCTCATATAGAAATATAATGATTTCAAGTCTAAGGATCATTACACCATTATCACTATGAGAATTGCTTATGACACTTGATAACATTTACCATAAAGAATTCACACGGCGGGTCTATCTAGTGTCATGTTCTGCTATCATGCACTTATGTCTTTGACTTTAGTATCACCATACTTATGATCAATGAGATGTGGTCATCAGTCAACAAACATACTAGTCTTAATGCATTATTATTGTCCTTAAATAATAATACTCGACTAGGGATCTTTTAGGATTATAAACACTACTCATATAATCTCATTTCTAAGTCACATACTTAGAGATATAGAACTCATGCTTATATTCCAAGGACATTTATTATTCTAACATTTATATCGCAGTTAATAAAGACATAATAAATAATTAAAAGAAAATCCATAGAACATATTTATTAATAATCAAAATGTCTTCCCTAAGAACATTATAGTATTGTCTCTAGGGCACAAGCACTAACAATCTCCCACTTGCACTAAAGCCAATCACCCATGTATCTAATACCCATGGAACTAGTGTGACCTTCGTGCTTCTGCTGCGACAAAGCCTTAGTCAGTGGGTCTGCAACGTTATCATTAGTATGCACTTTACATATATGTATATCTCCCCTCCTAGTAATCTCTCGAAGTAGATGATATCGTCTAAGTATATGCTTTGCTCGGGAATGGGACCTTGGTTCCTTACCCTGCGCAATAGCTCCATTGTTATCGCAATAAAGATCAACTGGATTTGCGATCGATGGAACTACTCCAAGTCCCTCAATAAATTTCCGAAGCCAAAAAGCCTCTTTGGCCGCTTCACTGGCAGCAATATACTCAGCTTCCATTGTAGAATCAGCTACTGTCTCTTGCTTCGAACTCTTCCAGCTTACAACACCTCCATTTAGACAAAACACAAACCCAGATTGAGACACAGTATCGTCTTTGTCTGTTTGGAAGCTAGCATCAATGTAACCTCTTACAACTAGCTTCTCATCTCCTCCATATACCAAGAATGAATCTTTAGTTCTCTTGAGGTACTTAATAATATTCTTGACTGTCGTCCAGTGACCTTCATCTGGATTAGACTGGTATCTGCTCGTCATGCTCAAAGTATACGAAACATCAGGTCGAGTACATATCACTGCATACATTATTGAACCAATTGCAGAAGCACATGGTACCTTTTTCATACGGTCCTTATCATCTAATGATTTAGGACAGTTTTCTTTTGAGATCACTATCCCATGAGACACAGGGACAAATCCCCTCTTTGCCTCTTGTATCCCAAAATGATGCAATACTTTGTCAATGTATGTACTCTGACTTAAGCCGATTAATCTTCTAGATCTATCTCTATAGATCTTGATCCCTTATATATAGGTAGCATCGCCTAAGTCTTTCATTGAGAAATTTTTTCCCAACCAAGTCTTAACAACATGAAGAGAAGGTATGTCATTTCCTATTAGTAATATATCATCAACATATAATACTAGGAATGCCACTTTGCTCCCACTAACCTTCTTGTAAACACAATGCTCGTCTTCATTTTGAATAAAGCCAAACTCTTTGACTTTTATATCAAAACGAATGTTCCAACTCCTTAAGGCCTGCTTGAATCCATAAATAGATCGTAGTAGCTTACAGACCATTCTAGCAAATCTCGGATCGACAAAACCTTCTGGTTGTATCATATACACATCCTCTTCCAAGCTCCCATTTAAGAAAGCGGTTTTGACATCCATTTGCCAGATTTCATAGTCATAGTAAGCTGCTATCACAAGCAAAATCCTGATGGACTTGACCATAGCTATTGGTGAGAAAGTTTCATCATAGTCAATACCACGAATTTGTTTGAAACCTTTCGTCACTAGTCTTGCTTCGTAGGTCGTTACATTACCATCCATGTCTGTTTTCTTCTTGAAAACCCATTTGCACCCAATAGGTTTTACCTATTCAGGTTGTTCAACCAAAGTCCATACTTTGTTTCCATACATGGAATCCATCTCAGATTTCATAGCTTCCAGCCATCTCTCAGAATCTGGACTATTCATAGCATCCTGATAGGTAAGAGGCTCATCTTCATCCATAAGCATTATATCGCCAGTCTGAGTTAAGAGAAATCCATAATATCTCTCAGGCTCGTGGCGAATCCTACCAGATCTACGAACAACCTGTGTTTCTTGAGCAGTAACATTTTCATGTACTTCGTGCTCATGTTCCAACTCTGGTTCAATGTCATTCTGTGGTTCTCGAACTTCATCGAGATCTATTATAATCCCATTGTTTTTCTTAGAGAACAGTTCTCTTTCAAGAAATACAACAGTTCGAGCAACAAACACTTTGCTCTTGGTACGATTATAGAAATAATACCCTTTAGTTTCTTTTGGATATCCCACAAAATTACATTTGTCTGATTTCGGTCCTAGCTTGTCAGTGACTAAACGTTTCACAAACGCTTCGCATCCCCATACTTTCAAAAAGGACATGCTATGACATTTCTCAGTCCATATCTCATATGGTGTAGTTTGAACCGATTTAGTAGAAACTCGGTCAAGTGTGTGTGCAGACGTTTCCAGAGCATAACCCCAGAAACTAATTGGAAGATCCGCTAGACTCATCATTGACCGCACCATGTCCAACAAGGTACGATTTATCCTTTCAGATACACCATTCCACTGTGGTGTTCCAGGAGGTGTGAGTTGTGATACAATACCACACTCCTTTAAGAAATTCTTAAATTCTAAGCTTAGGTACTCACCTCCACTTTTGCCTTGTACTCTTTGAATTTTTCAAATGATTCGGATTTATTCTTCAAAAGATACACATATCCGTATCGACTAAAATCATCAGTAAAGGTTATGAAGTAGTAAAAGCCACCTCTTGCCATCGTACGCATTGGACCACATACATCACTATGTATGAGTTCTAATCGTTCGGTGGCCCTCTCACCAGTTCCGGTAAAAGGAGCTTTAGTCATTTTTCCAATGAGACAAGGTTCACATTCTTCGTATGATTCAAAATCAAACTTATCCAAGTATCCATCCTTATGTAACTTGGAAATGTGTTTCTCATTTATATGGCCTAAACGACAATGCCAAAGGTATGTTTGATTTGAGTCATTAGCCTTAATACGTTTATTATTTACATTATAGACAAGAATATCAAGATCAAGAACATATAAACCATTAAATAAACGTGCAACCCCATAGGTAACATTATTCAAACCAAAGGAACAACTATTGTTCTGAATTGTAAAGGAAAAACCTTTCTTGTCCAAACAAGAAATAGAAATAATGTTTCTGCAAATCACAGGCACGTAAAAACAGTTTTCAAGTTCTAAAATAAGCCCAGTGGGCAATGATAAATTATAAGTCCCTACAGCCAAAGCAGCAACCTTTGCTCCATTGCCAACGCGTAGGTCGACTTCTCCTTTCGCCAAAGTCCTACTCCTTCGTAGCTCCTGCACATTTATACAAATGTGAGAACCGCATCCAGTATCCAATACCAATGATGTAGAAGTAGACAAATTGACTTCTATAACATACATACCTGAATCAGAAATCTTCACAGACTTCATACCCTTCAGGTTCTGATCCTCCAAATAAGCATGACAATTACGCTTCCAATGACCCGGCTTCTTGCAAAAGTGACATACATCACCCTTTGCAGCACCTTTTGCAACACCTCCAGTAGGCTTCAAAGCCTTTTTGAAAGTAGGCTTCGGATTAGCAGATTTAAATCCAATCTTTTTCTTGCCTTTCCATTTCCCCTTTCCTTTGGCATTCCCTTTATTCACCATCATTATGGGAGCAGGGTTAGCCTTTGACATATTGATCTCAGCAGTCCTCAATAATGCCAATAGTTCGGTAGGTGTTTTTTCTATCTCACTCACAATATATATAGTTTATAACAAATTGAGTGTAGTTGTTGTTCAAAGACTGTAAGATCAAATCTGCTTGGTGTTCCGGTAAAACAGGGAAACCCAAATTCTCAAAGGTTTTCATATACCCTATCATCTTTAGAACATGCGGTCCAACCGGGTCACGATCTCCCTGTTTGCATGCATACAACGCTTTGCTTACATCAAACCTCTCTTGACGAGCTTGACCCTCAAACATCCTTTTGAGGTGCTCAATCATGTCATAAGCGTCCATACACTCATGTTGTTTCTGAAGCTCAGGACTCATAGTCGCTAGCATCAAACAACAAACATCCGTAGAATCATCAAGATGCTTCTAGTAAGCATTTTGTTGAGCCTCAGTTGCTTCAGCAGCAAGAGGTCCAGGGTGAGGAATATCAAGGACATAAATCTTTCGCTCCTGCCTGAGGACAATCCTCAAATTCCTTTGCCAATCAAGGAAGTTGGTTCATGTCAGCTTTTCCTTCTCAAGGACTGATCGCACAGAGAAATTGTTTGAGTTTGCCATTTAGATATCTATAATGTTAAAATGCATAAAATAAGTTAGTTGCATATTTATTAAATTATGTTCAAGTGATTATCCATATATATTCACAATATATATCTCTCACTATTTTTATCAAATCAATAGCCCTAACTATTAATTCTGAAGGCATTACTCTAAATCCTTCTAGTGAGCCAAGATCCATATTTCGTCATGCTTAAGGTCAGCTTTGGCTTTACTCCCAAAACGTGATTTATTTAGGTAGACAACTCTTGTCAATTATATCATATATAACTCTTGGAAAGTCTGGTAGAACAACATTTGTCCATATTTATCCAATAAATCATACCAAACTCTATGCCTCTAAGTTCACAATCATATTGTGGTAACTTAGTTAAGTCTAACCCAATGGTCTAACAGTTAAGTATCACATTTACTTCATCGCGCCTTACCACGATAGATTGGAGTGCTTCGCTTTGGCGAACCCACTCTTTCTCGATCTAGGTCTTGACGAGTGTTGCCCATTGGAAGGCATCTAAGTGACTTAATATTTTAAATTTAGGGATTTTATTATTAAAACGACCATGATCCCATCATCAAGAGATTCCCAATTTTTCCTTGAACTAAGTACTTCAATTCAAAATTCATAAATGGTTTGATTTCCAGTCCAACGGAGGAGTCACAGTGTTCTCACTTAAAACCCGTCTTTCTTACAAGCGCTGCTTGTATTTTTGTCAAAATCGCCCATATCAAAAAATCAAAAATTCATACTTATTTCTGTGTTTCATAAATACAGGAATCTCATGTTCGTTTTGTTCAATTTTAAAATCTTGAATCGTTACAGATTTTATCTTGTTTAGCAGGCATGGCATGGGTGATGTATCTAATACATACAATCATTATAGTTATGCATACATATTGTCATCACATGCATCATATATGTAAAGTGCGTAAAGTAAACGTGTTTGGTTATGGCCCAATCCTATGTGATTTTTCCAAGCTAAAGGAAAAATCATGGTCAAACTATGGTGGTATGAAATACAACATAATAATACATGTCTTCATGCTTCCTTGTAATGACTCCTTTGATCGCCTCCTTGGTATGCCTCCAAGTCTTCATATATTTATGTCTCCATGTCTTCAATTACATTACATAATATGAAAAATCTAATCTAATAAACTTACAAGTGAAACTCGATTTATATTCGAGATTAATCATTACAAGAATGAACGACATGCAAGCCGTATTTAAAAATCAAAACCACTAACCTTTGGGTCTTAGGGCCATAACCATACACCATACTCAATTAACAGTTAAGATCATCTCAGATTTCATCAAGTCATCATACCATATTATATTTCTCATGATCCAATCATAGAAATCATAAAAAGGCACAATTCATAAAAATCAAAATCATGACACAAAATAGTAAATCGCAGTTTTTAGGGTCTAACGATGTCAAACGGCCAAAAAGCGACTTAAGTCACAGCAAAGCGGTGAGTTTTACTCGTGACGATTTTCCCTTTCCGAAAAGGTATTATTCGTCCAATTCTGACACCGAAAAATCAGAAAAACACTATTCACGCAGAAATTATTTTCTACAGATTTTGCTTTCGGAATCAAACGAAACAATTTCGATCGATCCTCAAGCCTCTGTATCACGTATCATATACGTACATACCTCACTAGCAACAACAGATGTGTCAATACACATCAGAACCCAACAGTTTATATATATAAACAGAATAGCATGCATATCATACAAAATCGCATACATATCAGTCATGGCAGATTGTAAACATGCTATAATCAATAAAATAGTAAACACATAAACGAATTAAACACAATTCGCAAGTAGCTCTGATACCATTGTAGGGTTTCGGGCATGAAAACACAACGGAAAAACGCGTAAAAACAGAAAATAACGAAACCCTCCGCAGGATCCATGCGAAACACGAGGTTTAATTCGTGAACAAAATTGTTTACCTTTTAATGAGCTTTACGAATGGTTGACAGATGGAGGTCCTTTGATATGATCACCACGTGTCCCGCCTTGCGATACACGTCTCTAATCAGTCCACATGAACGCCCGATCGTCCAACGATCACCGGAGTTGGTACTAGCCAAAAACTGCCCTCGGGATTCTCTCTCTCTCTCTCTCTCTCTCTCTCTCTCTCTCTCTCTCTAGCCTCTCTTAGATGTAGAGCTGCTAGGGTTTTTAAGAAAAACGTATTATGTCTCTTAACCCTAAAACAATACATCTTAATGTATTTATATGGAGAGAATTCTGGGCCTATACCTAATCTGATTGGCTTCTAAAACCCAATCTGATTATTAGTAGAATTATTTATCATATTCGAATTATTATATAATTAATCAAGTCCTACTTAATTAATCCAATAATTCAAAATAATAATAATTCAATTAAATTCTAAATTTAATTAATGCTCCGTTTAAAACGTTCTTTGTGTGTGACCCTTTAGGTTATTATTACGTTGGCAATAATTTTAATATCTCATAATAAAATTATAAACAATGAGCGGCATCTAGTAATACATCATTGCTACCCAAGTAATAATAATAATTGGTGATCCAATTAAACCTTTAATGAATAATTTTCCATGTAATATAATCATTTTAACCTTATATTATAGATTAAACTCGAGGCATGGTTTATATCATCCTCTTCAACATTTAATCCCGGTTTACTTGATCGATGAGTAGACTATTAAACAAATCACAATTTGAGCATGACCATGCATTTCATAGTCTCACTCAATCACGAGGCCAATAATATCACTCCTAAAATAGGAGGGTTAAATCCTATATCTATGATTCATATTTCTCATATGATTCATAATATACCCAATGTCCACCTTTATCATTACCCGGTCAAAGGTAACTTTGAGTAGAATCAAAGTATATTAATTCTCATATAGAAATATAATGATTTCAAGTCTAAGGATCATTACACCATTATCACTGTGAGAATTTCTTATGACACTTGATAACATTTACCATGAAGAATTCACACGGTGGGTCTATCCAGTGTCATGTTCTGCTAACATGCACTTATGTCTTTGACTTTAGTATCACCATACTTATGACCAATGAGATGTGGTCATCAGTCAACAAACATACTAGTCTTAATGCATTATTATTGTCCTTAAATAATAATACTCGACTAGGGATCTTTTAGGATTATAAACATTACTCATATAATCTCATTTTTAAGTCACATACTTAGAGATATAGAATTCATGTTTATATTCCAAGGACATTTATTATTCTAACATTTATATCGCAGTTAATAAAGACATAATAAATAATTGAAAGAAAATCCATAGAACATATTTATTAATAATCAAAATGTCTTCCCTAAGAACATTATAGTATTGTATTTAGGGCACAAGCATTAACAGGTACCTGCATGTAAATTAATCAAGTATATAACACATGAAAAAAAAAATGAAATTAGAAACTAAAACAAGTAAAGATGGATGAAGTACCTTTCATTAATAATCCATGCATTAAAGTATACTAGTAGCAAAATTTTGTAAGTCTTTAAAAGAAAACTCATCAGCATCAAGTTCGACTACATTAGTTACCCCACCAGTATACACAAGCTTATAAGAATCAAACGTACCATGATGTTGAACATACACATTAACCATATTCGACATGCTTGATATACGCCTAAATATTGAAATTAGGGTTTAATCGTACTTGGTATAGATGGAGAAATACACAAAGAACATCAATTTGTCGATACTCGGCCAAGACGAACATCAATTACACGATATGCGATTTTAGGGTTTTTTCCCCAAATAATTTGAATAGCAACGTATGACTTGATTTTAGAAAAATGAATTGTTTTCACTTTTATTTATGTACATATTATATCTAATTTGGGTTAAACATTATACCAGAGTTAACTTAACGGATGTTTACAGATGCTTGCCAAATCAGATTATACTAAACACATCATCATTTACCGTTAACAAAAATTTAGTCAAATGTACCCGTAACCCACTTTAATGACCTTATTGATACCGTTTTCAGTTCAGTGACCAACTTGATACTTTGAGCCCACTTTATGACTCACTTGATCATTAACCCATAAATTTATAGATGTATATTTTTTTTGCTAGCTAATTTTAGCTTTGTTAGATGTCTGGTTCAATTTGTGTGTACCTTGACTAATTTTGATACTTTGCTTATAAATTTATCATTCTCTGTTGAAACTGAATCTCGGACCTCGGATAATAAGATTCAAAGGTCCTAAACTCAACCAGCTGAAACACCATTTGGAGACTATATAAATGTATTTTCTTTGGTGAAAAGCTTAAAAAAATATTAATCTAAATAAAAATGTCGCACGAGTTGTAATGTTAGTATTCCTCGACATAATAGTACTAGTATACTTCTGCATTTCACTATTATTAATCAACTAGTTTCTCCATCAGTTCAAAGTACAAGTATAGGACAAATATTTTGTTAGAATAAACGATATCACGGAATTTTTTTGCAAACTAGACTTAAATTTATGAGTATAATGCTCCTAAGTACGTACTCACGTAACTTAGGTGAGTACAACGTATTTTCTCATATGAATGCACACGAGGGTATTTTTGTAATTGCAGAATTTGAACATGTAATTACAATTATGTCATTAAAAATATACTACGTACTCATCTAAGTTCCCTAAGTACGTACTTAGGGGTATTTTTCTCTAAATTTATTCACACCAATAATCAAACTGAAACGAAATATTTCACGAGACGATGCTACTTAAATTTAGCATACTAGCTTATAGTTTGTGCTATGCACGGTTACTTAAATTTTATTTATAATTATTCTGTTTATAATTATATTTTTATTACCCATGCAACACACGATTGTTTTTTAAATATTTATAATTATATTTATTTATAAATATTTTAATATTTAAAAGTTATTAGTTTACATGATTAAATTATTGTTAAAAAAGATTTAGCCAACAAAATTGTAGTTAAAAATGTGATATTTATTATATTTTACACGCTCAATTTAATATTTGTTTATATTGGGTTATAAAAGTTAGATTTGGTCAATTTTATAATCCACATGAAATTCACAAAATAATCTTTAATTTAGTTGTGGTTTAATAGTTCTTTTTCAATTAAAAACTATTCTAAAACTAAAAAGAGAATAAAGTGACAAAATTTAATGTTGAGAATTCTATTCGATTTAGGAAATATACTTATATGGAGTTTAGATTAGTAGAATACCCTTTATTAACCAAATACAGTTTTTAATTTTTAATGTTAAATCTAACGGTTTTCACCTATCTATTTAAGATTAAACGATTTTTATTATTTTGTTATTAAATGAGTTTCCTTATTTAATTACAATTATTTTTATGTTTTGACTTTTTAGAAAATCCAATCCTAATATAATATCTTTTAACTTATATCATTTTTAGATAATAACTTCTTTTTATATGATATAATCTTGATCATCTATTTTTAAAAGTATTGGATCTAACGGTTGAGAATTTTTTGGCGGTATTTATGACCAAACTACCATGATAACATCATTAATTTTTCTTAATATTTATAAATTTTTTTAATTTTTTTAATTTTTTGAAATATTTATTGCTAAAATATAATATACTCTTTTTTGTAATATGTTAATGATGCGGGAACTTTGAACTTTTGGTAAAATAAATTATAATATAATTTTTTTTGTAATAGTTATTCTTTTAAAGTAGTACACCGTGACGATCAAAATTATGTATAAAATTCATTTTTTTATAGTATATCCCGTAAATATCTATGTTATTATATTAAAAATTAAATAATGAAAGCTTCTTTATAAGTCTGGTCACTTTGTTTGATCACTCAATCCATAATCGTTGGATCTTTCAAATTAAATTGTTGAGAAACGTTAGATATACTAGTAAAATTATCATGTAGAATGATCTAAGTTTTGAATCTACCAACAACATATTAAAATTTACGGGTTTTTTTGAAAAATAATATTTTTTTTCATTTTTTTTCTTGCAGACATATGTTATTTGATAATATTTTTTGTAAAGTACGATTTTTCAGAAAATTAGTATACTAATTGATTAACAAACTTTTAAAGTTTTGAATTTAATAATTTACAATGTATATAGGTTAAAAAAGATTGGCCTTTTCTGTAACCGAGTCTAAAATTTCAAAATACGTTTTTTTAATATGAATATAGTCCTACTAACAATGAAATTAGGTCTTGTGAATTTAAATATAATCCTATTATTAATAAAATACACTTTTTAAATATTTGATCTAACGATTCTTATTTATTTAGTTAAGATCTAATGGTCCTTATTAATTTGGTTGTCCAAACAGCGTACACCAAAATTTTGAATAAGATCCCTGTTATGCTTATTATATATAAGAATTTAATATAATAAGGATATCAAGTATATACTGATATAAGTATATTACCCACTGTTTTTAATTTTAATGTTTCGGAAGTGTATATAAAATTTTAAAATACATTATTACTTAAAAATTATTAAACACTAGTATTTTACCCGTGCTTCGCACCAGATTTTTTTTTTGCCTCATTTTGTTCTATATTTTTTTTCTTATATAAATTACATTATTAGTAATTTATAATAATATTTATTTTAATGTACAATATTTGTTCGGCACATAGACGGAAAATTGTTATTGAGATGTGTAATGTTATCACTTATCATAGAAAAATGTACTTAAAAAATTATGTCGACAAAAATTTATGGAAATACATAATTAAATAAATACAATTTAAATAGATGACAATGTAATAAAAGTAGTCCAGCATCTGAACATAACACCAATAAAAATAAAAAATAAAAATGCATAACATTTTTAATCATCCTAAAATTCACAACATCATTTCATATCATGCATCATTGTTAGGACCATCATATCCAGTAACTTCAAGCCTGAAAAATATATAGAATATGAATAGGTCAAAATAAAAACTTAATATTGAAATTTGAAGTTATAGAATATTCTTACCAATATCTCATAGATAAAACCTCATACAAATTAGGATTAACGTATATTTTTAATGATGGTAGATTGGTAATTGAAATTGATCCTGAAAAAATATAGGAAGATAAGATTTTGTTTGATTGGTTTTTTTTGTCAGGTGTGTGATTGATTTATTGATTGACTTAAGAATATGTTTTTCTTATAAAAAGATGATAAATATGTTACTTACTATTGTAGGTGGTTATTTTACATTCGGTAAGAATAATGATCGGAGGGTGACCTTATAAGTTCTCTAGATCAAGACGTAACTTATCTGCAAGCTTGTCCCATATAACAACCCTAGCCCGAAAGCTACAAATTTGAAAAATAATTAGAAATACGTCATCAATATATTATGTCAAAAAATTCAACAATGTGCAAGTATCTCCCATTAACGATGTCAAACATATATATTTTTGGAACCATATTGAGTGTCGCGTGACGTTGTACCCGGACCCTCATAAACTCCAATAACATCTGCATTGTAGTAAGATGAGAGAGATATTTGAAATAGTATCAATATAGATATAGGTTTGTGAATAAAAAATGTGCAAACCTGTAAGAACTTTTGATTCACCAACTCTTGCATGTAAACATCCAAGAGAAACCAAGTCAAACTTGTGGCGTGGAATCATCTCATCCTCAATTGTTATTGGTTCCATCTTAGTATATTTTTGAAAAAATATACACTTCTTGTTTCTAACAGGAGAATGGTTAAGCTTTGAGTTCGCAATTTTTAAATTTGAAATTGCATAAAGACGTCCTTCTACATGTTCGAATCTTGCCCATTAAAAAATTCAGGTCCAGCATGTGCATGAATGTGAGTTTTCTGCATTTGACAAACATAACATAATTATATCGAACAAAGTTGTATGAATCTATGTGTGTCACTAAATTTGTGTATGAGTAAAAAGAGTACTTACGTCATCGTCAAGTAAGATTAGATTGAGTCATTTAAACTCACCCGTAACGTTGTTGATCACATGCCACATCCTGGTCAAGCGTATTTTGATTCGCCAGTTTGTCTTCTCATATGTCAAGGAAGCAATTGATCCCATGTCACATCATAGTCAAGCGTATTTTGATTCTACAATTTGTCTTCTCACATGTCAAGGAAGCAAATCTCCTTGCATTTTCAATTGTATGTGTGTAGAAATGATTGATGTATAATTGGGGATTGGTAGTTATCTAACAAATACACATTGACCTATTTATATGCATAAGTTTATATAAACATGACTTAATTTTGGCTCAAATCAATCAATCCCCAATTATGATTATTACATTAATACATATAAAACATTTATATCAATTATCATTAAAACATATCTTGCATTTTAATTTTTTGATAACTATAAATCAATCTCAAATCAATTATCATTCAAAAATATATTGCAGGATCTTAATTAATTATTTTATAAGTATAAATCAATTTAAAATCAATTATAATTAAAAAATATGTTGTAAGATATGCTTTAATTGTTGATAATTATAAATCCTTCTCAAATCAATTATCATTCAAAAATATCTTACATGATATTTTTTTAATTTTTGATAAGTAAAAATCCATTTAAAAATAATTTTAATTCAAAAATATGTTGTAAGATATGCTTTAATTGTTGATAACTATAAATAAATCTTAAATCAATTAACTGTTCAAAAATATCTTACAGGTTTTTTTTATAAATCAATCTAAAATAAATTATAATTGAAAAATATCTTGTAGAATATGCTCTAATTGTTGATAACTATAAATCAATCTAAAATCAATTATCATTAAAAAAACTATCTTGTAGGATCTATTTTAATTTTTGATAACTGTAAATCAATCTCAAATAATTGACATTTATTTTCGCAAATTAGTAACATATACATTAATTTGAATTTTATTATTATTATTTGAGAAATTACCAAAAATATTAATTTTTTAAAGTTTTTTTGCGACTCTACTGTTTTTTAAAATTTTTGCGAAAATACGGTTTGAAATCAGAAGCAACCAAATGCAACTTTTTTTTTTTTTTACGATTTACAATGCAAAAAAATTTGAAAAATCATAATTTTGCAAAAAAAATATATAAAAAAACCTATTTTGTAAAAAAATAAAAAAAATTGTATTTATGAAAAAACCTCTGAATATTATTACATTAATTTAATTTAAATTTTATTCATATTAACTACGATTAAAGATTACCATGCTTGATTGCGGTTAGGATTTTAACTACAACGGTTAAGATTTTAGTTAAAAACATAAAAATGGAAATGTTGTTGTGAATTTGATTGGTTGAATTTTAAAAACTCGCATGTGATTGGTTGAAAATTATGAGAAATTCTCTGATTGGCTAACTTTATGATAATTCTCCGATTAACTAACTACATGGTAATTATAAAAAAACGTATTGTTGCAAAAAAATTTAAAAAAACCATATTTATATATAAAAAAGCTCTTATTATTCATATTACCATTTTATTATTAATATTTATATTGATTAGAATAAATAAAGAAGAGTTAATTTGCTTAGGAAAAAAAGAGTTAATTTGACTTGGAAAGTATTTAATAGAATATTAAATTGAAAAGGAAACAAATCATTATTTGAAGTGCATTTAAACTTTTCCTTTTTAAAATAGTGGTTAATATTTGTACCATAGTTAGTCACCTATAGTTAATTTTAAAAAAAGGAAATGTGTTACATCAATTCTGATTGGTTGAAAAATAAATTCTTGTTTCTGATTGGCCGAAAACTATTTAAAATTCTCTGATTGGTTAACTAATATATGTGGTTAACTCATCTTTTATAAAGAGAGATTACCATTTTATTATTAATATTTATATTGATTAGAATAAATAAAGAAGAGTTAATTTGCTTAGGAAAAAAAGAGTTAATTTGACTTGGAAAGTATTTAATAGAATATTAAATTGAAAAGGAAACAAATCATTATTTGAAGTGCATTTAAACTTTTCCTTTTTAAAATAGTGGTTAATATTTGTACCATAGTTAGTCACCTATAGTTAATTCTAAAAAAAGGAAATGTGTTACATCAATTCTGATTGGTTGAAAAATAAATTCTTGTTTCTGATTGGCCGAAAACTATTTAAAATTCTCTGATTGGTTAACTAATATATGTGGTTAACTCATCTTTTATAAAGAGAGATAATAAAAATTATGTTATGATTATATAAAATTTTATTCTCATATTATTATATTCTTTATCGATTTGAATTTGTTCTTAATTAATTTTAATACTTTATTGAAAGAAACATAAAATTTCTATATTTAAAAGAATTAGTGGAAAAATAAATAAATTGATGTTGCAATAATAAAAAAAATATTTATTAAAATTTAGATACTCACTTTAATATTTGGGTTCTATCCTGAGTTTTAAAAAGAGTAAAATGCATTTTGTGTACTCGCACTTTAGTCAAGACACCACTTGCAATACTATAATTCAAAATCGAGCAGTTGCAATATCAATGTTTGTATTTCAATGCACTTTGTTGCATTCCGTTAACTGAGGTTAACTCCATTATTAATTTAGGGAGTAAAGTGCACTTTGTGTACTCGCACTTTACTCTAAAGTGCATTTTGTGTACCCGCACTTTGCTCAATACATCACTTGCAATACTTTAGTTCAAAATTTAGAGTAAAGTGAGAGTACATAAAATGCACTTTAGAGTAAAGTGCGAGTACACAAAGTGCACTTTACTCCCTAAATTAATAACGGAGTTAACCTCAATTAACGGAATGCAACAAAGTGCAGTGAAATACAAACATTGATATTGCAACTGCTCGATTTTAAACTATAGTATTGCAAGTGGTGTCTTAACTAAAGTACGAGTACACAAAGTGCACTTTACTCTTTTAAAAATTGAATTTTGACGATTTTACAACTCATGCGAAACTAACGAAATTATCTTTAATTTAATGATGGTTTAATAATTATTATCTAACTTGACCAGTTGACCTACCCATAAACCGAAAAGAAATGATGGTTAAGAATTTTTACATAAAGAATTCAATTCAATATACAAAACCAATTTATAATTGGTTTAAATTATCAAAGCACACTTCTTAGTATTTAAATATAATCCTACATTTAATCAAATACACATTTTAATATAAGTATTATATTCAAAATTATCGTTTATGAATATGAAACCCTCAATATTTTAATAATATATTGATATTATCCTTTTATGTTTGTTATATGTAATATAATATAATTATAGTTTGAATTAATCAAATTGTTATGTTACTTCATAAAAAAAGTGTCTAAATTTATTCATGTATAGGAGTTCTCGTAAGTCTATTATAACGTAGGATCCACGTGTATTATGATATACATGAGCATTATATTGATAATTTTTAATATTGTAATCGATATTAATTGTTATTTTGATATTTGGTTTAACACTTATCTAACTGAAACTATACATAAATTCAAGAGAAAAGATATTTAAGAATTTTTACATTGAAAAAATTTATATTATAAAAATACACTTTTTAGTATTTAAATATAATTCTATTATTAATAAGATATACTTTTTAATATTAAATCTAACAATTTTCATCGATCTATTTAAGATCTAACTATAATTATTAATTTGGTCGTATAGTGATCGTACACGGACCAAATCGATTTTAATTTTTTCTTAAATTGGTTTTAATAATTTATTGAAATAAACATAGAATTTATAAATTTAAACGAATTAGAAAAAAAATTAAATTGGTGCTACAATAATAAAAAAAAAATTTATTAAAATTTAGATAATCAATTTACTGTTTGGGCTCTATCTTGAGTTTTAGACAACAGATTTTAACGATTTTACAGCCCACACGAAACTAACAAAATTATCTTTAATTTAATGATGATTTAATAATTATTATCTAACTGGAACTATCCATAAACTAAAGAGAAAATATAATTACGAATTTTTACATCTATTCAATATAGAAACCCCATTTATAATTGGTTTAAATTATCAAAATACACCTTTTGGTATTTAAATATTATTTTAGTATTTTATTATTGATCAAATACAATTTTTAATATTATATTTAACGGTTCTCATCTATTTGAATATTCATAGTTTTATAATCCAACTGATCGTATATTTTTGGTACTAAAGCGACGGACCAAAATTTTGGATAAGATATCCCTTAGACTTATTATATATAACTAGCTTATAGCCCCTGCGATGCACGGTTACTTAAATTTTATTTAATTTTGTTTATAATTATATTTTAATTACCCATGGAACACACGATTGTTTTTTAATATTTATAATTAAATTTATTTATGAAAATTTTAATATTTAAAAGTTATTAGTTTACATGATTAAATTATTGTTAAAAAAGATTTAGCCAAAAAAAATTATAGTTAAAAATTTGATATTTATTATATTTTACACGCTCAATTTAATATTTGTTTATATTGAGTTATAAAAGTTAGATTTGACGAATTTTACGGTCCATATGAAATTCACAAAATAATCTTTAATTTAGTTGTGGTTTAATAGTTCTTTTTCAATTAAAAACTATTCTAAAACTAAAAAGAGAATAAAATGACGAAATTTAATATCGAGAATTCTATTCGATTTAGGAAATCTACTTATATGTAGTTTAGATTATTAGAATACTCTTTATTAACCAAATACAGTTTTTAATGTTAAATCTAACGGTTTTCACCTATCTATTTAAGATTAAACGATTTTTATTATTTTGATATTAAATGGGTTTCCTTATTTAATTACAACTATTTTTATGTTTTAACTTTTTGGAAAATCCAATCCTAATATAATATCTTTTAATTTATATCATTTTTAGATAATAACTTATTTTTATATGATATAATTTTGATCGTCTATTTTTAAGAGTATTGGATCTAACAGTTGAGAATGTTTTGGTGGTATTTAGGACCACCAGGATAACATCGTTAATATTTTTAATATATTTTTTTAAATATTTATTGCTAAAATATAATATACTCTTTTTTGTAATATGTTAATGATGCGGGAACTTTGAACTTTTGAAAAAATAAATTATCAATTAAAATATAATTTTTTTTGTAATAGTTCTTCTTTTAAAGTAGTACACCGTGACGATCAAAATTCTGCATAAAATTCATTTTTTTATAGTATATCCCGTAAAAATCTATGTTATTATATTAAAGACTAAATAATGAAAGCTTTATTATAAGTCTGGTCGCTTGATCACTCAAATCATAATCGTTGGATCTTTCAAATTAAATTTGTTGAGAAACGTTAGACATAACAGTAAAATTATCACGTAGAATGATCTAAAGTTTGAATCTACCAACAACATATTAAAATTTACAGGGTTTTTTTTGAAAAATAAGAATTTTTTCATTTTTTTTTCTTGTAGGCATGGCTTATTTGATAATATTTTTTATAAAGTACGATTTTTCAAAAAAGTACTATACTAATTGATTAACAAACTTTTAAAGTTTCGAATTTTATAATTTATAATGTATATAGGTTAAAAAAAGTTAGGCCTCTTCTGTAGCTGAGTCTAAAATTTCAAAATACTGTTTTTTTAAATATGAATATAGTCCTGCTAACAATGAAATTAGGTCTCTATGAGTTCTTCTAAAACAAAATCACCATTTGCGTATAATTTATTATTTAATAATAAATAATATTTAAATAGTTGTGATATAAAATTTAATAAAATAAGATAAAAAATATCCACAATTTTATAAAATTGTATCCTCGTATTATTATATTCTTTGTTGATTTGAATTTTTATTAGATTGATTTGAATTTTTGAACATAGATTTCTAAATTTAAAATAGTTAGAAAAAAGTAATTAAATTGACATTCAAATAATGATGACGTAATAATTATTATTAAAATTTAAATACCCACTTTACTAATTTGGGCTTTATCTTGTGTTTTAAAAATTAGATTTTGACGATTTTACACCCCACATGAAGATAACTAAATTATCTTTAATTAAAAGATGGCTTAATAATTTTTATCTAACTCGAATTGTTCATGAAAGAGAAAAGAAAGTCACGAATTTTTTACATGGAGAATTCTATTCAATATATAAAACTTATTTATATTTGGTATATTTGGTTTAAATTATCAAAATACACTTTTTAGAATTTAAATATAATCTTATTATTAATAAAATACACTCTTTTAATATTTGATCTAACGATTTTCATTTATCTAGTTAAGATCTAATAGTCCTTATTAGTTTGGTTGTCCAAGACCGTACGATCAAAATTTTGGATAAGATCTCTATTATGCTTATTATATATAAGGATTTAATATAATAAGAATATCAAGTATATACTGATATAAGTATCTTACTGCTTTTATTTTTAATGTTTCGGTTTTATTTACAGTGTATATAAAATTTTAAAATACATTATTACTTAAAAATGATTAAATAGAATAAAAATTATGTTATGATTATATAAATTTTTATTCTCATATTATTATATTCTTTATCGATTTGAATTTGTTCGTAATTAATTTTAATACTTTATTGAAAGAAACATAAAATTTCTATATTTAAAACAATTAGTGGAAAAATAAATAAATTGGTGCTACAAAAATAAAAAAAAATATTAAAATTTAGATACTCACTTTACTATTTAGGTTCTATCCTGAGTTTTAGAAATTGAATTTTGACGATTTTACAACCCATGCGAAACTAACGAAATTATCTTTAATTTAATGATGGTTTAATAATTATTATCTAACTTGACCTGTTGACCTACCCATAAACCGAAAAGAAAAGATGGTTAAAAATTTTTACATAAAAAATTCAATTCAATATAGAAAAGCTAGCAATTTATAATTGGTTTAAATTATCAAAACACACTTCTTAGTATTTAAATATAATCCTACATTTAATCAAATACACATTTTAATATAAGTATTATATTCAAAATTATCGTTTATGAATATGAAACCCTCAATATTTTAATAATATTTTGATATTAATCTTTTATGTTTGTTATATCTAAAATAATATAATAATAATTTGGATTAGTCAAATTGTTATGTTCCTTCAGAAAAAAAAATGTTTAAATTTATTTATGTACAGGAGTTCTCGTAAGTCTCTGTAGGTTCATGTGTATCATTGTTAGTATGATATACATTAGCATTATATTGATAATTTTGAATATTGTAATCAATATGAATTGTTATCTTGATATTTGGTTTAACAATTATTATCTAATTGGAACTATACATAAATTCAAGAGAAAAGATATTTAAGAATTTTTACATAGAAAACTTTTAAATTATCAAAATACACTTTTTAATATTTAAATATAATTCTATTATTAATCAGATACACTTTTTAATATTAGATCTAACAATTCTCATCGATCTATTTAAGATCTAACTGTAATTATTAATTTGGTCGTATAGTGATCGTACATGAACCAGGTCGATTTTAATTTTTTCTTAAATTGATTTTAATATTTTATTGAAATAAAAATAGAATTTATAAATTTAAAAGAATTACGAAAAAAAATAAATTGGTGCTACAATAAAAAAATATTTATTAAAATTTAGATAATCACTTTACTGTTTGGGCTCTATCTTGAGTTTTAGACAACAGATTTTAACGATTTTACAGCCCATGCGAAGCTAACAAAATTATCTTTAATTTAATGACGATTTAATAATTTTTATCTAACTGGAACTATCCATAAACTAAATAGAAAAGATAATTACGATTTTTTACATAAAGATTTCTATTCAATATAGAAAACCCATTTATAATTGGTTTAAATTATCAAAATACATCTTTTAGTATTTAAATACTATCCTATTATTAATCAAATATAATTTTTAATATTATATCTAACAGTGCTCATCTATTTGAATATTTATAGTTTTATAATCCAACAGATCATATACTTTTGGTAGTACAGTACCGACCAAAGTTTTGGATAAGATCTCCTTATGCTTATTCTATATAAGGAGTTAATAAGGAGTAATGATCACAACGATCAGAAAACTATGCATACACGCGATCTCAAAATTAACAAAAACATAAACCCTTCCCACTATGAGCCTAATTACTTTGCCAAAAATGTACAGCGTGGTAAAAAAAACGTGCCCAAGTCAGTGTTCGAAGTACTAAAGATTTTTTTTCAGAATATAATCTTGCTCTGTCATGCCCACACAACTTCACATCAGCTTTTCACCCCTCCAATTTTTACACATTCAACCCATACACTTTATGCATTCAAAATCACCAAAACCATGAATTTTGAAGTTTCTGACAAATTTCGAATCTTGACATCCTGTAAAGAAGAGAGCGAGAGGTGATACTGGTAGACCAAGAGATCGATCACCGGTAAATTAATGAAAGTGGTGATAAGGTGAAAACGAGTGTGGCCTACAAACTCAAGTAGTGATGTGCCTAAGTTTGTACACCGTCAATGCATGTATGTATGCATGCACGGGGGGACTTAATTCTAAATCTCTGTGGAAAGACAAACTCCTGCACTTCCCAGTTTGTGTGTCCAACTCATGTCTGCTCTTATTGGATACCTGGAAACACTAAACTTATATATCATGTCTATTTTGCTGGCTGGTATCCATTATTATATATCTGTGATCTTCACAGCATCATGTCTTGAACTGCATCCAATAATTTATTATGTTTTGTTTTCCTCGTTCTGAGTTTTACATGTTCAAGTACATTAAAACCCTTTCATTAAAATCTTATACAACGTTAACTCATGCTGTACAAGATATATATGTACATGCTTTCATACCTAAATTGGATCGAAATACAATGGCATGTTTGAAACTTAGAGATTTGGGAAAAAATTAGAGATTTGAACCAAATTAGATATTTGACCATTTAAAACATTCAATATTAATATTGTTTAGTAGTTAGCGGATTGAAATGATTTTTTGGACTCAAAAAGTTAATTTTCAAAAAAATTAGTTAGAGGAGAGTTTTTCCAATTAGATGATTGTGATGTGCCTAGTTAATATATAAAAAACTAATTCAAACAGCTAAATTATCAAACAGTTTCACATAAAACAACTACTACTTCAATCGTTAGTCAAAACAACTAACCGTTAATTGCCAAACATAACCAATATCAGAGT
This sequence comes from Heracleum sosnowskyi, assembly GCA_030848705.1. Taxonomy (NCBI): domain Eukaryota; kingdom Viridiplantae; phylum Streptophyta; class Magnoliopsida; order Apiales; family Apiaceae; genus Heracleum; species Heracleum sosnowskyi. The sequence goes on along the minus strand of CM061235.1, from coordinate 156,733,219 downwards.
AATCCCAAGTTAGGGATAAAGTTTCTTTCATTCAAAAAAGATTTATCATTGGTATGGAATATGGATAAACATGATCTCGAAAGTTTAGATAATAAAAGATCCGAGAAAATTTATAATAAAATATTGAATATGATTGGCTTTTTATGAAGGGAATCTACAAATATTGGCTCTTGCTTCAAGTGAAATATCAACCTCAACACAAAATCATTGTCCAACACATCGTTGTTATGTCACTTCAGCATCGAATAATATGATGCCACGTGTACCAGTTCATTTTTCTACGGAATTTTTATTCCACTTAATTAGTGCTTGACGCTGCTTATTCAACACGTGTATTAGTATCTCTAATCACTTTACTTGGAGCAATCTAATGGGATTCCCTATTTTGAGCCCCTAAAATATATTAAATTAATGAATATCTAAAATATAGGGGATGAAAAATCTATTTCACTCCAATGATATTATCTATATTGACTCCTTATATTTTAAAATAGTATTTAAATTTAAATAATAGGAATGAAGGATGATAAGAATAGTATTCAATATTTATTTGTCACATCATCATCCAACTCCATCTTTATTAATTAAATATTGAATACTACTCTTATCATACTCGATTCCTACTATTTAAATATTATTTTAAAATATAGGAAGTCAATATAGGTAATATCATTGGAGTGAAATAATTTTTTCATCCCCTTTATTTTAAATATTCACTAATTTAATATATTTTAGAGGCTCAAAATAGAGAACCCGTTGGGGGTTGTTCTTAGCTTGCCAATCCACCCACCGATAGCATCCTCTTTATGTTGCTCGATTCTACTACGTACACAATTAAGTCATAATCTATGAAGACGAATGTTCCGGAACAGACGTAACAGAAGAGACGTAACATTTGTAGCTAACAGATTTATTAATATTAATACTTTATTATCAACTCATGCTCGATTGTGATTCGCACGGGTTATCGGGCTAGTATAAAAGAAGCATATAAATAGCTAGCTGCCGCACTATTGGTGGATGGAGTGGTAGGGTTGATGCGCGCACCGTAGAATTCCACAAAAGTAGAAAAGAAACGAGAGATCAAAATGAGAGACAAACCTTTTAAACAACTTGTACCTAAATTGTTCATGTCAACTCATTTGCCAAAATTAAACACATTTATATTTATTCTTTATTAAAAACAGAAACCTTTTTAACGGTATATATGTTACGTATAAAGTGTTATACATATTATTTTTATCTTAATTATCTTAATATAATTAATATAATATAAGATTTATTATTAAATTAAAAATCTATAATTTACTCTTTATTAAAAGTAGAACATCTCTTAATAGTATGGTATGTCATGTATACTGCAGTATACATATAGTTATTATCTTAATAATCTTAATATAATTAACATAATTCTAAATTAATATAATAAGATTTATTATTTAATTAAAAGTTAATCTTTATTACTTTATTAAAATTAAAAACCCACTCTTAATGGTATAATATGCCATATACAGCGGTAAACATATAATTATTATATTAATATAATTAACATAATTCTAAATTAATATAAATAAGATTTATTATAAAATCAAAATTAGATATTCCACTTTATATTAATTATGTTAACATGAAATTAAAATTTGAGAATTATTCGTGTTCTGGACAGGAACAAAGAGAAGTATAAAATCAACTCGGGGATTGGTAGCGGGAACGAAGTGAAGTATGTAAAAATAATCCGGGGATCGAGGAATTTATTGATAAATTTTTTTTTTTGTTGTTGGAAAACAATATTAAAAAGCCAAATTTGAGTAACTCTCTTACTTCTAACAACTACATATGAATATTTTATCCGTCCCGTCGATCTTGCTATATTTCTCGCGGGACGGGAATTTGAGAACTTATTCGTGTTCAGGACAAGAATAGAGAAAAGTATAAAAACAACTCGGGGATTGGTGGCGGGAATGAAGAGAATTTTAATAAAATTAATCTGGGATCAGAGACTTTATTGATAAGGAAAACTCTTTTTTGTTGCAACACAATAGTACAAAGCCAAATTTTGGTTAGTACGTTATATTTAAATTAATAGATTTCATTCTAAACTCGTGCTCGATTCACTGCAACTACATAATTATATAAGTTAGTTATTTATTTTATTTCAATTATTTGATTTTACCAAATATTTGATTCTTTCTATCTACATAATTAAATAATATTTATTTATTATAGGCTTTCATATTAATTCCATGTTAAATTCTCTGCAAGTACATATTTAAATAAAATATTAATTATTTTTATTCTCAATATTTTAAATTTCTTTTTTAATAATTTAATTTTTATTTTTGATCTGTGCTTCACACGGATTATCGGCTAGCATACTTAAAACCTACATTTGGCATGAGGATTTGTTGCTTTATTACTAATTTTATTTACTTTCTAACGACTTTCTTAAAAATCACCAATTATTTAAATAAAGAATCATCCACCTTGACCTTTTTATTTAAACAACTTGTGAATGGAGTTTTTACCCACTGATTAATTAAAAAGCTTTGCTTTGGTTTGCTTTACAAACGTTGATAAATTCTTATTTGAGACGTCAAGGATAAGTTATAATTTTCGAGGAAATTAATCAAGTCGTCACATTTCAATCTCCTCATTGCCGAAAGGTGTATCATCTCATTACATCTATAGCCTAAATAAAGTGAATAGTTTTGCTTGGTGCAACGTGTTAATTAAGTTACGACTTGTGAAACATATTGAAAATAAAGTTTGGTGTGTGCATCAACGGTTGTTTTTACAAGATGAAACTTGTAATGTATTCGGTTGGAAGTCGATTTAATTGTTTTTGGTCGAGAAAACAGTTGACTAACTAGAGATTTCATACATTTTGTAAGATTATATCTACTTCTATATATTAAAAGTCAATCAAGAGTAAAATATACCAATAAAATAGTTATGAAATTACAGTTTTACCCTTATTTATCATATAATTACAAAAATGACACACCTCTATAATTTATGCAAAAATTATATGAAATTTTGTTGCTTTCAAGATTCAAACACAAACCTTTCACTTACAAATAAAGTATTACAACCATTGTGTTACATCAATTTTTGAATTAACTTTAAAAATCTTATTAGATAAGCTACATGTTTTCTTATAATTCTATTTTCTCTTTTTTATTTTACTTTTTGATTAAATATATTGTTGGTTTATATTTCTTATAAAAAAAATTCTAAATTATTCACAAATGTAACCAAATTCAAATTAGAAAAATATGAATTTGTTAAAATTCGTATCTATGTATATATTAGATTATTGGATTATAATAGGATAATATTTTAAGAAAGATAAATATTTTTAAAATTGCAAACATGTCACCCCTTTATTACTTTATTACTGAAGATAAAAAATGTCAAATTTACGTGTAAACATCGAGAATCGAAATGTTGGCCTCCTCGTAACAGTTTCATGTCATAATCGAGTGTGCTACATTGAGTTTTGGGTTTATTTTAAAATTATTATTAGATAAAGTATATTCGCTCATCATATTTTCTTTTATTATTTCAAATTTTGAGTAAATAATATGTTGTTTTATATTATTTATACAACATACTTATTCAATTTTTTAATAAAAAAATATTAGTTTATATTATTTATATAGCTCCATTTTTTTTAAGTTTTCGTAGTTTTAATATATAATTATGTATTTCTTTACAAATTTTATTATTTCATCCTTAATTGTTTTTGATTAAATGTTAATTGTTATACGATTTATATTTTTATACAATAATATGTCACTTATTAACTTTATACGAGTTATTCAAGTATTGATAAACATAATATCAAAATTTGATCTAAAATAAGTAACATATTATACGTAATTTTTATATTTTAGAATTATACAAGGGATTATAAAAAATGGGAATCGTAGTTAGGGGTGTTCATGGGTCAGATTGTCGGGGGTTGGAAGCATTTTTGCAACCCAATCCAATTAAATAAGTTTAAAATTTTTTAATCCAACTCACAAAATAATAATTCATGACTCAACTTTACTTATTGTCCTTAAGTTTGTGCCGGGTTGGTTAGAATGTGTTAAATAATTTTTATAAAAAATAAATATTACACAATATCCTCATTTCAAAAATTCAAGTAAAGCTAAAATACGTATAACTTACGATTTTAGTGCTGATATTTTTTTTATTAATATAATAATGTTAGTTATGTACACATCTATAAATAAAATGATATACTGTATTATATAATGTACAGTTACATATAATAATTTAGATATATATATATATATATATTTACATTTAAATTATCGAAGACAATTTGTAATTTAAATAGGGTAGGGTTGGGTCAGCCGAAATATATAAAACTAATATGCAACCATTAAAATCGGTTTGAATTTTTTTTAGACCCAATTAAGTATCGGGTTTTCTTTGACGGCTTGGTTGGTCGAAAAAGGGGTTGGGTTGATTTTATTCGGTTTAATCGGTTCGTAAGCCAATTTTTGACCGATTAAACCAATTTGTGCCCAGTTAATCCAAATTATATGATTTCTAGATCGATTTCTATAAAAATTAATTTTTCGATCCGATTTTAACACATTCGGATCGCTAGCGTTTAGAACATATATTATACATATAAATACAACCGAGTCTGGACAAAAAGAATATTAAATTAATTAATAATTACTCTACACAGATGTTAAATTATTTAGGTATATTATGATTCATATAAGATCAAATACAAGATCATTTAAAATTCAAATATTAAAATCGCATGGAATAAAATTTTATGGTTGTGTTAAAAAATGATTCTAAATTACATATATATAAAAAAATTATTTGTGTAATTTTTAAACTATAATCTTATATATTTTATAATTAATATTAGACTAAACATATATAATTGAGTTTAAAGAGGTACAAATATGTACATGGAAAGAGTAAGACAACTTCAAGATTGACTTTTACATAAAATGAAGAAATTTTATAATGTGTTCACTGTATAGTCTTACATGAATAACCAATTTTATATTTTATAAATATACTTTTATTTCATTAAAATTATATTACTTTACATACGTCTTATACACGAAATTAAAAATAATTTTTTTTATTATGTATTTAAAGTATATTCATACATTTGTGATCAATATTATATTACAAATATACTCTTATATTATTAACAATACATGAGTTTAAATACATTCATTTTATATACGAAGAACTATGATAAAATAACCATTTAAATTATCTTGAACTTTTAAATTTGATAAAATTTACATCACGACATTCAAAACTAAACTAATATTTTGAAGACTAAAAACAATCATTTGATCTTTATCTTATAGGAATTTATCCAAATTTTATGAAATCTTATTCAATTAGAAAATACATATATAAAAATACTATAGTAAAGTTCACTTTGTGTACTTGTACTTTGACCGAGACACCACTTGCAATACTGCACCTTAAATAATTCCACTTGCAATACAGTACTTACAAAATCGTCACAATTTGTGTATCGCCGTCTATTTTAGTTAACTCTGTTAGGACATTTTTGATCAATTCTTATGTGAACAGTAAAAACCGACCAATTAATCATTAGACCACCCGTTTGTTTCATCTTCTTCCCTAAATTGATTTAATCTTTGTTATATATATATACACACACACAACGAGCATACACATGTTTCATATTCTTTCCTAAATTGAATTCATTTATATTTTCTATTTAAATTCAATGACACTTCATCTTCTTTTTCATGTTCTTCATGTTAATTTCGAATTTATACTCAATGAAAACAATTGTGTTGATAACAAAGTGAGAGATTGAGATAAAAGAGAAATGAAACAAAAAAAAAATGAATTGGGTTTGATAAAATCCTCAATTTACATACAAAATATTTAACACAATTCATAAAAATGCAATATTATGCATGTTTAGTGAAAAGACATAGTTACCATTTTAAAACCTTTTGCTTTTTAACGGAGTTAACCATAATTTCACGGTGATACACATAATGTGACGGGTTTTAAAATTCAATATTGCAAGTGAAATAATTTGAAAAGTAATATTGCAAATGGTGTCTTGATCAAAGTACAAGTACACAAAATGCACTTTACTCTAAATACTATGCATATATAATATAAATTCAAAATACTCTCATTTACCATATTTACAAAATTATTTTGATATGTGTACATATTGGTGCAAATTTATTTTTTCAGTATATAAACAGACCCGTGCCTCGCACGGACTTTTACGCTAATCGATGAGTTTATGCTGTTACGATTAACGTTCTGTTAAAATGTTAAAATGTCATTGCCACGTTATTTAGAACCCCCACACGTAGTAATGACATACTCCCTCCGTCCCACCCAATAGTTATCTTTGGATTGGAGATATGAACTCAAACGCACCTTTTACTGGTAATATTAGAATGATCGGAGAAGAATAATTTATATGTAGGTTCAAGGTGATGTGATGAAGCGTGTCAATCGAACTCATTATCTCTTCCACACAACCGATTAGAAAAAATAAAATTAAACGATTATATGTGCTATTAATTTTTTTAACAACGATTATTCTAGTCGGATTTACAGCTCAAATCGGACTAATATTGTCCTTTAACCATGACGAACTGTTGGAGTTATCCTCTGTTACGCCATATGTTCGGTTGCCTCAATTATCTCATAATTTCCCGATATTAATCATAGAAGATATCTCCAAACGATTTTTTCAAATCAGGAAAGAATTACAACGCTAATATAACTCTAAAAAGATAAAATCAACTTATCTCAAAATATCTCTTAACAATCACAAGGATTAAAAATATTATCCTATCACAGAACTACGTTGGTTTGATCCCTATATATAAACAGGGTACGCAAGCATCATGGAATAGGATCCGACACATCTAACAAGTCGAGACACCTTTCAAGTCCAGCCCCAAACATCCAAAAATCCCAAATCCCCCATCATCACAATTTTTTTATTCCAGCAATCCCCGAAATTTGTTATCACCAAATTCCTCCGTTAACAATTGACGCTAGAAGGAGAGGATTATTTTTTGATTGTGGAGGACAATAAAATCATCTACATCATGCAAAGGGGGGGGGGGGTTTATCAGATCTGGAACGGCTTTAATGGAGGAGATGAACGGTGGAGACGGTGGTTCGTGGTTCTTTTCAAAATTAAGATAAGTTTTCTTATGCTTTTGTCTTTATACATAAGTTATCTTATAAAATTCGTAGTAAATTTAATACATGTCAGATTTTGATGATTTTTAATGATCCGAAAAGCTTTTACGATTTCCTACCACTTTTGTTCTTGGTGTTTTCTGATATTATGTTTCGATCTATTCTCGAAATCACAAAACATAATCAGATCCCGTTTTTCAGTATTGAGAAGTTAATCAGCAGACGTTTTATTTGATTACCGATTTGTTATAAGTCTGTTTCTGACGAGCCATATATCATCGGAAAGCTCTTTTCGTTTCCTACAACTTTCATGTTTTGTGTTTTCCAAGAAAATAACGTTTACAGGGCTAAAAAGGTAAAAAAAACAGATCTGAGCAGAATCTGAATCATGGAGATGTTAAAGAATTGTGATGCGATAGTAGCATCACATGATTTGATTACTTTACTAGCTCGTGCATGGACAAAAACAAGTGTGGAAGATCCTTATCTGAGAAGGATAATATTTTTTAAAGCTCTCTTTTCCAAGGAGTATAATATTTTTGAAGATCCTATTTCGAGTAGTATAATATTTTTGAAGACCCTATTCTAAGAAAGATAATATTTTTGAAGACCCTCTTTCGAGGAGGATAATATTTTAGAAAATTCTGTATTGAAGATGATAATATTTTTGAAAACCCAACGGGTTAATCGTCTTCTGAAAGTCTTTCAGAGTGATTTTGTTTGAAGGCCCTACGTGGTGATCATCTTTTGAAGACCCTTCGGGGTAATCTTGTTTTGAAGATCCTGCATCATTCGCATCATGCATTCATTAATATCATCATGTGCATCATTCGCATCATGCATTCATTCATATCATCATTGGACATTCTTAGATTCTTTGGTTGTCTTTGTGGAATTATTTTTGAAGGCATTTCTTTGATGAAGGTGCTGCTTAGAAATTATATTTGAAGTCCCATCTTAATGAAGGTGTTGCTTAGAAATTATTTTTGAAAGTCCTTCTTTAAGGTGTTGCTTGAAATTTATTTTTGAATACCTTGATAAACTCGTACTTCCGGGGTGCTTATCTGTACTTCCGGAAAGCTCACCAAGAAGAGAGTTCATCCTCTTATGGTGAAGAGAGTCCACCCTCTTACGGTGAAGAGAGTCCACCCTCTTATAGGTGAGGAGAGTCCACCCTCTTAAGGTGAAGAAGAGTCCACCATCTTATGATGAAGAGAGTCCACCCTCTTATATGTGAAGAGAGTCCACCCTCTTATAGGTGAAGAGAGTTCACCCTCTTATCTCGTCCACCCTCTTATAGGTGAAGAGAGTCCACCCTCTTATAGGTGAAGAAGAGTCCACCTTCTTATGGTGAAGAGAGGCCTCCCTCTTACAGAGAGAACAGTCCTCCCTCTTAAGGAGAAGATCCTCCGGGATAATGCTCATGTTGTCTCCCTCGCATTTACAGACAAATCACGGGTACCTATGTGCTTCATATTATTCATTAATCTTCCACTCCTAGATATTTCATTGACTCGGGAAATTCGGAAGATCAAAGCACACTTAGTTCTTCAGTCCATCAAGTTGCACTGAAGAACTGGAGGTAGTTGTTACGCCATATTTTTGGTTGCCTCAATTATCTCCTAATTTCCCGATATTAATCATAGAAGATATCTCCAAACGATTCTTTCAAATCAGGAAAGAATCACAACGCTAATATAACTCTAAAAATATAAAATCAATTTATCTCAAAATATCCCTTAACAATCACAGAGATTAAAAACAGTATCATATCACAGAACTGCGTTGACTTGATCCCTATATATAAACAAGGTACGCAGGAATCTTGGAATAGGATCCGACACATCTAACAAGTCGAGACACCTTTTAAGTCCAGTCTCAAACATCCAAAAATCCCAAATCACCCGTCATCACAATTTTGTTATTCCAGCAATCCCCGAAATTTGTTATCATCAAATTCCTCCGTTAACATCCTCATATCTACCTTATTCCAAGCCACATTGGCAAGAAAACCACGTCTTCCAATTCCCGTTACCGAATCTCAGATTTCATTCCGTGAGTAGTAATCCGAAAATGCAGAATTTGGTTTAAAGTACTGTCCATTTGGATGAGGATAGAGCTAGCTAGTCACATCGTTCAATTGTGAAACGAATACGGCTTTTACCACACCACCAAGGCCATAAATCTCCAAAAATTGAACATAAAATTCCAAAGTTGAATCACCATTCAAAGATGCCAATCGTGTGGCATCAAACAAATACGCAGAGAATTGCAGAGCCGTATGGACTTAATTTCCAAACCAAAATTATAAAAAGAAGGCTTATATATAGCTCTAGCTAGGCTATATAGGGTCCCAAACTAAGTTGCTATCAAATGGACAATTGGTGGACCAATTTCTTTTCATTTACCACTGCACTAAGGGGCATGACTTTACGAGTGTCACCTAGTGTGTGTTGATAATTTTGGTACCACCTCAAGAGGACGCACGCAGCGTTTGTCATTTGTAGGGTACATGACCTTAGCCTTTAAGGGTCATGTCCTGCTTCACATATTTTGGTAACTCCTTAATTTTGTCTCTACTTATATAAAAGATATATTTTATACTCTCTAATTTACAAAACTCAAATCCTATTTGGAATGTTAGGAAACAAAACATTCACTTCTGGCCCAGCTACCTTTTGCTCATGTTTTCTCACTACCCATACTAGATTTCCAACATTTTTATCTTTTCATGCATCTAGTCAATCCATATTAATGAAACATATGCATCACATGCTGTCGGGGTTTTTACGGAAACAGTCTCTCTATTTCATCTCGAATGTGAACATATAGAGGATTAATTAATGTCAGGTGGAGGAGAATTAGCTTAAAAGGGAAGGTTGAAACATGGGTATTACTTAGAAATTAACAAACTTTGCTTACAAGGTGAAAAAGAAACATGCACCGCCACAGAGATAGTGGTTTGAAATTTATAAAGTTCTTTTTTACAAGATGCTAGTGTTTAGAAAACCTTTTCTGTTTTTGTTTTTATAAGTTGACCATCTGGATAGTCAGCACTCAGTTTTGTAAATTGACTTAACATAAAAAGAAAGATGCAAACAAGTCGAAGAAGACATGATCGGGGCACTATAGATTTATGTAAACAAATACTATACCTACTTGAAACAATCAAACACCTTATGATCACCATTGCTTTTCTTGGGTGCCTTTCACAAAGGTCAATGCCCACAAACAATAGATATTGTATAATTAACATATACATCTGCAGCGACGGAACCAGGATTTATTCGAGAAAATCAAAACTAAAATTATTGATTGTTAATTTGCGATTTTCATTAAAATCTTAGAATAAATTTTCTAAACTTTTTAATCTCAAAGCTAAGATTTGCGAAATTTCTTTATTAGTTTTTTAAGTTTCAAGTTCGATTTTAGGTTGTAATCTAAGCTAGCCCCATGCTCGGCAACCGTGGAAGTGAAACCAGGAGATGGACATTAGGCAATTGGACTACACAGAAGCACTAGTAATTAATCCAGTCAAAGGCAGACATGAGTTGATAAGCGTTGAGTACTCGATCGGACATCAGTTCCCTCGTCATCAAGCACTATATCCATATGAACACCAAAATATCTGCTTAATGATTACTGATTAGTACTGTCGTGATGGAAAAATATGTAACAAGTTTAGATATTAGAAGAAACCAGTAGCTAAAGAGAACAATACCCGTATACAATTGACGGATTTCAAAATAGTCGGAGCTAAAATATCGTATTGTCACTATGTTAATGCTAGTTGGGATTTAATAAAAAAAGTCTACCGATTTTTAACTCAAAATTGAGATTTGAAAAAAAATATCTGCATTCATCGTAAGAGTCGAGATAAGAATTGAAGTAAATAAAGGTTAAATTTACGTATAATCTTATATAACTAACATAACTGACTTGTCACATGTAAGACAAATTAAGATTAACATTTTCTTATCTGTCAGCATGCATGGAGTTTGACCTGGTTTGTGTTCTTTAACTTATCTGCCGGATGTTAGTGCAAGAAGCTTGACCTAATTTTGCAGTCTTTTATTTTATATATGAAATTATATGTAAATTACCCATGGCTGCTCTTGATGTATTTTATTTTTAATAAATGATTAATTGTTTAAAGAAAGTCTTAATAAAAGTCTATCATTTTAGTTTTATGGTTATGTTTTAGTATTCTTTTGACAAAAAAAAGGTTAATTTTGTAGTAGATGAAATTATTAATTTCAAACTTAAAATACTTTAAACAGATTAAAATACTTCTAAACTTAAAATACTTTAAACAGCTTTCTCAGAAAAATAAACTGGCTTTAAAACAGACTTGAAAAATCAGTAACACAGAACAAATATTGAACTAGACAAGAAGTGGGCTAGGGACAGGGGGGCTGGGGAGGGTGGCCTGTGAATTCAAATTTGGACTTCGGGCGTCAAATTTGGGCCAAAATGACTGTTGTCCAATGTAGATCTTTTAGCAATGGATTCACATTCCATTTTTTTAGCTGAATAGATTCACATTCGATTGATTTACCTTGTAGGTGTTAGATTAAATTAAATTAAGTTATTGTGCATCAATAATCAATAATTTGAGCAAAATGTGCAATTATTTATAAAGCATAGTACCTGTACATTTGTGATTCGACTCCAGAGCATCTCCAATGGAGCTGACTAAAATGGTTGGCTAAAATACTATAAAATAGTGATTAGTTAAAATTTGCCGAACCTGTAACGTAATGTGCTTCAATGATATTGACTATAAATATTAAATTTATATGTACAACTTTGTAACGCTTTGTTACAACTCTATCTCGACAAATTTAACCAATGTCAAATATAATTTAGCAAATTGGCTATAATTTACCTAAGGGTTTTGCATGGTTGGGGCTTCATATTTTGTACAAATTATGTATAAATTATGTCACGTAGAATTTTTTTACTAAGGGATTGTCCCATTGGAGATGCTCTTTATATAAGTTCGGCAAAATAAGATGTACGATTAAATCAGTCGATTGATAAATGTGAAGTCTATTCTAAATTGCACCCATGATTAATGTATAGTTGAGACCTGAGAGGAAATAAATGGAAGCGGGGAGAAGATCTTCTTTTTTAAAGAAAAACAGAATGTTAAACATCCAAAACAAAACTACTCCTAATAATGTGACAATGAATATCAGCCTCGCTTCACAACTTTAAAGACAGTTATTAGCTGATCATAATTCTTACGAAGAAGAGAGAGGAGAAGAGAGTTATTCAACCAGAGTTGAGATTTTCGAGTATCAATTCCAAAGTGTATTCATATATAATGTTTTCTTTCACATTCGAGTAAAGTACAAATTGCTTCTGATAATGTAAAGATAATAATAACACCCTCACCTCACAGGAAAACTCCAGATTTTTACAATAATAAAACTTCTGCAATGTTGTTTTTTTCCAAAAGAATAATCTGAATAAACTTTCTATAAACTTCTTTCTATATGTTTTGACTGCCGGAATTTGGCAGTCCTGCTTCTGTTGCTGCCTACAGTCCCAGATAGGCACATGATCCAGTCAAGAAAGAAGCAGACACAAAATTACCAACTGCCTTGAAAGAATGAGATCGGAATTATGTTTGCTCAAAGTATGAATTTGCACAACGGCCATGGTGAACTCCTGACCAACAAATTCAAGATCGCATATCCTCCATTGGAGAAGTCAAAAATGCACAGTGCACGAACGATAAAGTGTCACAAAATTAAATTTCCATCAGTTAATAGGTAGGACAACATCAAGGTTCTTCTGAAGCAACCAACCATCAGGATATACAAGATCACGAGCTTCCAAATGGAGGTGCCAGTTCATGATCCTTGAGCAGTCCTGAGGAATTCCTTCCATTTGGCTTTCATCCTCGACTACTTGTTCTATAAAGGTCGTCTCCTGTCAAAACACAGAGTAGATGAATTTATGTTAAGTTAATGACATGCTTAACTGTAAACAAAACTGATAGTGACATCTTGGATGCATTATATGATGCCTACCTGGAAACCCTCCTTCACAGTATCTAACTGCCTAATTGGTTCTGTGTTGGGTCGCTTCCATCTCTTTGGGTCCCATAATATGGTGCTATTAAAGGCAAATCCAGACATGTCAACATGGAACCTACGAAGAATTTTACTTTTTTCATTGGTGTTCCAACCAATAACTGCACTTCCATTGCATACTGGACCTTCCAAGACAGCCTTGTTTTTGCTTTGTGCAAGCATGGCCACCGGCCATGTACCAAACCGCCTGATATCGGAAATATATCAAATACGAATAACTATCACATTTACAATTAATAACATTCTATCACTAAATAAAATCAAGACCACAAAGACTTCAGCTTATTGAAGTAAAATGTTGCTGCCTGACAAATGAGTACATATAGTCTAACCAAATTTCAGTTCAATATTTCACAATATTCACTTTTTTTTCGATCTTTTATCACAAGTGCTTTAGAACTGAAAAGAGATCCCCAACTTGACATGGGAATGATAGCAGAAGAAAAGAACAAGCCAGTACTTCCATTATCAAAACCAGTTACTGTTCCACAAGCTGAATCTGCTTAAGTAACTAAAACTAGAGGGATCAACCATGTTGCAATGAGTAACACATGTCTTTCAGGAAGTAAAAAAAATAAAAATTAAATACAACGACAGGTAGGATATGCGGTCCACGAGCAGGTAAATACAATATAAATGCAAAATGTCGACAAAAGTTCAGACAAGTAACCACAAGCAGAAAATTATTTAGCGAATACAGTTCCAGTCACAGATGCACACCAGGGGGTAGTTTGTGTATTTTTTTAATTTTTATGTACATTTGTAGGTCAGACTAGTATAAATATATATATACAAGATATACAAGAATGAAATAATTGTTAGGAATTACTTCCAGCAAATAGAAACAAGTACACGTACACGCATAGACCAAAGTATAAGATATAGTAAGAGAATCGAAGTAGTACAACTTAGACCAAAGTATCAAGAACACGTAACTTCAGCTCATTCTGATAGAGTAAAAAGCTGCTAACTGACAAATGAGTATGTATGGTCTAACCAAATTTCAGTTCAGGACATCACAAGTTACCTCTTCTTTTTATGTAATTTATCATAAGTGATTTAAAACCTAAAAAGAGGTCCGCAACTTGACATGGGAATGATGGAAGAAAAAAAAAACAAGGCAGTGGTTCCACTAATAAAACCAATTTCTGTTCCATAAGCTCAATCTGCTAAATTTACTAAAAATACAAGGTTTAACCATGTGCACAGAGTAAAACATGTCTTTTTCTAAAAAAAAAGAGAAACATATAAATGCACAAATTATAATACTACGACGGATAATAGGATATGCAAAATACACAAGAAGGTAGATAACATAAATGCACAATATCTACAGAATTTAGACAAGTTAGCATCAGCAGAAATATATCATTTAGGTGATACACCATGGGGTAATTTTGTATTTTATTGTTTTAGTACATACAAAATATACTTCTATGAAAGAACTGGTTAGAAATTACTTCCGACAAATACAGCCAAGTATGGGCAGAGACCAAAGTATTAGATCTAACAGTAGAATTGAGCCAGCACCTCAAAGATACCAATTCACCAAAAATATATGTAACACATCCTACTTAACTATTTAATATGAATAATTTAATGGTGTATGTGACCAGAAATCAAACCTAAATGCAAAAACGATACTGAACTGCAGATTCTATGCAGCTACTAAACATAAGATCTATGAACATAAGTTTACCAAAGTCATAGATATAACAATCATCTCTGTATGCAATTCTAATAAGCCAAGTTCAGCAAACAACTTATTTACAGGAATTTGATATTGATATGCAGCTAAAATTTATATAATTTAGAAAACTGCAAAGATTTATACCGAAATGAAACAATATTAACTTTATAACTTAATCACATACCTTATTTCCCTAATATTATCAAACAGCTCAAGCGAATACACATTATCGTCATCCGCAAAATAAACAATACCATCAAGCTTATGCCGCTCAATATGTTCAAGAGCCGTATTCCTCTGATGCACACCTCTATCCTTAACATTCGTAAAATTCTTATTACACACTAAATGCCTATACATCACACCCGTATTCCTCAAAATCTCCGCAGTCTCCATCGACGCCTCATTCATTTCCACCACAATCCAAATAAGTGGTGGAGGCACAAGTCTAAGCAAATTCCCCAACCTACTCAAATAATACGCCTGTAAAGCTCGATTATACGTAGGCGTAACAACAATCACCTCTTTTCGAGCCACAAACTCAACGCTCTTCTCGAGTTTTCGCTCTCCGAGCTGAACCGGATGATTCATCACCACATTTTCGATTAAATTACCCGGCGGAGGCTTAATGATCTCGAAAGTGAAATCATGATTAGACACGTCATCAACCTCATTAAACGGAGCTAATCCAAGTAAAAACCCTAACATGAAGAAAATGAAGCATCTAAAAAGTGATTTTTTCCAAAACGGCTGCGTTTTGCGAGAGTGTTTGTGGAGAGAGAGAGTAGCGAGAAATCTAGAGAGAGAGTAAGAGGAGGATCTGGAGGATTTGTGTGAGGGAGAGTTGACGGAGAAAGGACTGCCGCCGTTAGTGTGTTGACGGTCGTGGTACGGCGAGAGAGTGCGTCGTATTGAAGCCATTGGGGAGATGAGTGTAGATCATAGAAGGAGAGAGAGAGAGAGAGAGAGAGAGAAGAGAGATGAGAGAGAGAGAGAGATGATGATTGGGGATCAATTGAGGTGAAAATTGAAACCCTAGGAGAGAGAAAATGATAGATTCGAAGAGTGAAAATTTAAATAAAAATTATTCAACAAGGAGGGGCATGTGCTGAGAAACAGGGTGGAGCTTGTGGAGTAGTACTATTATATATTAATGATTTTTTTATTTAATATGTATAATTATCGAATTACCCCTATTATATATTAATGATTTTTTTATTTAATATGTAAGCATTAATTGTTTTCAATCTTTATTTCATAATAATGACTAGTAATTAATGATTTTTTATTTAATATACTTGTATTAATTGTGTCTAGTCGTTATTATATTTTTACACTAATCAATGAGCAAAAATAACATAATAATTTAATTTTTCATTGAACTAGGGAGTTCAATGAGTCAATTTATTCAATGCGAAATGGCAATCATACTCTCAAATTACAAAATTAAATTTTAATCTATATTATAATTATCTCATATAAATATCTCTATTATTAGTTCATTTTAATATGTCTACCCATTTGATAACTAATCTTCATTAAAATATATTAATTATATATATATATATATATATATATATATATATATATATAGTGTGTGTGTGTTATTTTAAGTTATTTAAAAAAACAAAAAGTATATATAATTAAAATGTTAATGATGTTGAAATAGTTATAAAAATGATATAATTTTGTGTCATGGACTTCTTATTAATATGACATGAAATGAAAGATAGTTATTAATCACCAAATAATTTTAAATATGTATGCAAAATCATATCGAGTAATAATTTTATAATTTTATTAACATGTAATATGATCATTCATTTTTGTTAAAAAAATATACTATGCAACAAAAAATTATTATAAAATCGATAACAATTTACTAATATCTAAATATTACCGGTGTTTACGCGGATTTTCTACTAAACAAATACAACATATATGGGATTTAGTCTCGCAACAAATACTGTTAACTTAAATTTTCAAATAATTTATAAAATACGTCAAAATTAATGAAAATTTACACAATATTCTATAGTATGCCGTGCCTCGCACGGGCTATAAAGCTAGTTAAATTAAATTATAAAAACTCCAAATTATCCACTTTTTTTTTTTTGAAAGAATCCACTTATTTTAACTGTTATTTTTTGATTTATAATTTAAATTTATAAAATGGGTATTATGCATTTTAAATCAATCTTTTAAAGATAATACAAATGGAACTTGTTAAATTGGTATGAGAATTGATTTGTTTTTTTTTTCTTTGCAAAAGTAACTTTTACTTATTCAAGGTCTTGCTTCTTTGTTGGAAAATGACTTGACCTAAAGAAAACAAAAATATTCTACATTTGGCTATCATGAAAATTTGTGAGATAATTTATAAATTTGAAACATTTTTTCCACTATTAAAAAAATGAAGTCAATTTAAGAGACTTATACCATTTTCCAAAGAGATTTTTCTTCACCTTCAAAAAAAAAAAAGAGATTTTTCTTTGTTTAAAATATTTCCATTTCGAGAATAAACAAACTCCAAATTCTATGAATCTTTAGAAAAAACAAAACAAAACAGGTGAATAATCACTACAACTTGAAATGAAGAAAACGTGCCACAATGGATACAAATTTTGTTTGGGCGGTAGTAAAGAAGTTCACATTTCAAATGAGAGGAAAACGTGTCTTTTTTTGGTCTTTTATTTCTTTCATATTTCATGTATTTTTCACAGAACTGCATGTGTTTAGAAACTCGGTCCAGCTGCAAGAATCTCCTCAGCCAATTTGTGATCTGTTCCAATCTTGTGGTTCAAAAATACCTCAAAGTTCTTCTTAAACAGACCACCCAAGTTCAACAAGTTGTCATTGTAAGCTTTCTTGTCCGACCACTACATTCAACAAAAATTATGAATAGCATTAGTTCACTATAACTTACTAGTTACTACAGATTGATTTGCAGCAAATTATTGCAGTTTTAGGTGATAGAATTATTTAACTTACGGTGTTCATAGGGTCGAGAATTTCTGATGGCACACCCTCAACTGCAGTAGGAATTTCAAGGCCAAACACTTCAGTTGTAGAATAGTTTGCATTCAGAAGGCTTCCTGAGTGGATGGCATCGATAATTTTTCGGGTGTAGGCTAATTTGATACGGCTGCCTGATCCGTACCTTTAAGCACAAAACGAAAGCCTAAAGTTTAGAATAAAAGAATACGAAAATGTTCTTGGTAAATGTAGATAATGTGCCTGTTAGTGTGTGTGTGTGTGTGTCTCCATCCATACCTTCCACCGGACCAGCCTGTGTTTACGAGCCATCCAGTAGCGCCATGTTTTTTCATTTTCTCAGCCAGCATTGCTGCATACTTGGTAGGATGAAGCATTATAAATGCTGCTCCAAAACAGGCTGAGAATGTAGCTTGTGGCTCCTTTATTCCATCCTCTGTTCCTGCCACCTGCATAGCATGTCAATAAAAAATATTACTTCAGAAACTTGCAAAAAAAGATTTTTTTTTTTCTTTTTTGTAATCTTAGGAAATCAGTTACCAGAGCAGTGTAGCCGCTGATAAAATGGTACATTGTTTGGGCCAAGCTTAGCTTGCTCACTGGTGGAAGCACGCCAAATGCATCGCAGGCAAGAAGAATGACATTCTTCGGATGAGGACCAACACAGGGGATTTTAGCATTGGGAATGTATTCTATTGGGTATGCTGCTCGAGTATTCTCTGAAATTTAAATTTGTAAAAAGAGAAGTATTATCAGTTCTGAATGTGAAAGCAAAGTAACGATTTTATGCAAGTTTCAAATTTCAATAATATAAGTGCTTGAAACACACAAACTTATAATACATTTATTAATGTACCTGAAACAGATCTATCCGAGTAATCCACTTCTCTGGTATGCTCATCAAACACCACATTTTCGACCACTGTCAGATGCAAAACACAAATTAATTTTATTTTGAACAAAATATCTGCTCGACTTGGAATTAGAATGATCGGTACCTGTTCCAAACTTGATGGCATTCCAGATATCAGGCTCTTTCTCCCTTACAAGGTCAATGCACTTTGCATAGCATCCTCCTTCAATATTTGACACTCCATTCTCACTCCAGCAATGTTCATCGTCTCCAATCAAGTACCTATTATGATCGGTGGACAATGTAGTCTTGCCAGTACCTATGTCAAAATTCACAAAGCATACAAACTATTAGATAAGAGATTGATAAGTCATTGTTTCGTGTCTGTTTGATAATTCAAAAATAAGATTCAAGAACCTGATAGTCCGAAAAAGAGAGCTACATCGCCATCCTTTCCCATATTGCAGCCAGAATGTAGGGACAAAATTTGACGTTTAGGCATGAGATAGTGCATTAGGCTGAACAACCCCTTTTTCATTTCCCCAGCATATTGAGTCCCTAGAATGACCATTTCTCTTCTAGCAAGATTAATATCTATGCTAGTAGAGGAAGTCATATAGTGAGTATATCGGTTACATGGAAATTGTCCAGAGTTGTAAATTGTGAAGTCTGGGGTGCCAAAATCTTCCAATTCTTCAGGTGTTGGTCGGATACACCTGAAATTCACCAAGTTTTATATGTTGCATCTTTGCAAAACCAATCAAATGTAAAGCAATATTAAGCTTTGCAATCTACATGAACGTGTATGCACTGATGCACATCTAGACAGAGTATAATTTAGACAACAACGATCTAGCATCTGCTTCTGCTTCTTCGGCTTACATGTTATGCATAAATAAGGAATGGTAAGCTCTGGCAGACACGATACGGACTTTAATTCGATGATTTGGATCCCAATTCAGGTACTGGTCGTTTACAAAAACCTGAAATGCATAAGTACTTGTCAAGTTATCATTATCTGAAATATGAAATAATGTATGATACAGGTGTGTAGGATAAGTCTTCAGGAAAATGTAAATTCATGCTTGCATCATCGTATCCATACAATAACAAACACAAACAATATATTTATGGCACCACAACCGTTTCTATGCACAATGACATAAGTGTAGATAAAGTCGAGTATTCGATCAATAGATATCGATAAGTCACATGTACTCACAATCGAACTGCTGCCTGATTCTTTAAGAACAAATTGTACTAGAATCTCATATTAAAGGCTTAAAACGTTAATCATCTTTTTAATGTGTTCATATATTTTCATAAAGATGATTAATTAATTAAGTACCTTATCCAAGGAGCACAAGTAATCTACAGCTCGTTCTCTGTTGACCAAGAATGTCTGCTCATCCATCTCAATATTAGGTGATCCCCTGCAAATTCATATATAGAATCAGTGGACATGATAAACTGATAAACACATGCAAAAGAGATGCATATTCACACGGAGGATTCATAAGACTTACTTTCCCCACCAGAGCTCCTTAGCGGTGGAGTCATCTTTAACGACACGTTTGTCCCTGGGAGATCGCCCTGTTTTTGCACCAGAGAGCGTGGCTAGAGCTCCGCTTGAAGTTATGAATGATCCTTTCTCATACTTGATCGCTTGCTCGTAAAGTTCTATAATTACACATTAAGGATTTTATAATTAACTTGTCGATGAAGTGAGCTATAGCTTATACGCTTCTGTTTCACATTTCAAATAAAATTTCATGGCAAATTAACACTCTACAAGGTTCCCTTGTTGTCATTTAAAAGATTCGACTTTTTGAGATAAATAAATATTTGATCTTTATTGGCCTCAAATATTTGTCACTCTGCAAGGAAGATCAAATTTATATATGCATACCAGCAGGGGAGAGATTGTAGAGGATGTGAGTGAATTTGAGGGAACTGTCACTGATATTAAGTGCAGGAGTAGCATGATGAGATTGAGAGGATAGTTTCGGTGTGTCCGCAGCTTTCCTGGTTGATGCTGGATCCCCTTTCACCACCTTCGGCCCAGTCTCTCTCGTCAATGATGCTAATGATGCACTATATAGATGCACAAAGTGTTAGACTCGCGGTGTAATGAGAGGTCACACGCGCAAGATTTAACATAGTAGTGTGCGTGAGTATTTAAATTTCCGCAAATGATTAGGACTAACAATGAAGATAAAAAAAAAAAATCAACCTGATGGACTGGAGTTGCTGTTTATTTCGTTGATCTTGATCAACGACAGAATCGAAAGAAGATCTTCCGCTGCCTGCAGTACCACCTTGAATCGGAGTAGAAGGAGCCGATTTCTTAATTTGCAGGGAATGTAACTCGTCGATGGTCTGCGCTTTCACAGGCGTCGCAATGTCGTCTTGACACATCTCTTCATCGTCTCTTTTCGTTCTTGTATCGATCTTTGCTAGCCCTCCTCTTCCAGTTCCACTCATTTTCAGTTTTTGACACGAAATCCTAGCTCTGTAACCAAGATATTATGATAAAAAGAGAGATAAATGAGAGCTAATTAAGCAGAAACCAGTAGGGAAGAAGAAAAAAACTGGATATAATTAACGATAATGTTATGGTTATGCACTACGGGCTTTGTGGCTTTTATAGGCTTCACGCGTGCACAGACACATGCATACATGACTAGACCGCGTGAGATTTATAAACAAGTCTAGTATAAATTACATTACCTTCTACTAGCTTATAACCCGTGCCAAGTCGAGTATAAGTCGATATTAAAATATTAGTATTAATAAATTATTAATAAATATGATTTAAAAATGTATTTATCGAGAATTGAATGATAAAAATATATAATAAATAAATAACTATTTAATTATGTAGTTATAGACTGTGCATAAAGCTAAAGAAATTAAAGTAAATAAATAAATCTTGTAATCTAACGCTCGATGAAACTATTGAATTTAAAGTAAATAAATAAATCTTGTATAATTACGTAGTTGTAAGGAATCGAACCCCGGATGAAGCTAAAAAATTTAAAGTAAATAAATCTTGTATAATTATGTAGTTGCGAGGAATCGAACCGGGTTAAGTGATAACCAAATTTAGTGATAACCAAATTTGGTACTTTGGTACTTTAGTACCGCGCGTCATTTTCACATTGTTTTGCTTATTAATAAAGAGTATGGATTCATGGGATTCATAATAATACGATGACAACTCAGAATTTAGGAACGTTTTTGGAAACTATAACATTTATCTTTTTCATTCATTAAGTTTAAAGGTATATTTTTACTTTCCGGGAATGGAAGAAAATACTAAAATTATGTATTTATTTATCGAGGTTCTACTCTTTCGGAGGACTAGGATCACGGAAACAGCACAAAAGTACATGTTATTTACTAAAAGCCATAGGATAGGGGGGAAGAACATTTGACATTGAGTCTCTGGCTCTCTGCAGTATGTGAAAGCTGTGCATGCATGGATAAATGGTTGAAGAACAGGTAAGATACACGTCAGGATCCAATCATCATTGTCTATCTATTTGGTTTTCATGAATCAGTTTCAGAAAAAAATATATTAGTAATAAATTAAAACAGTATAAGGAGTTCTTCAACTAAGCACGTTAGGCTTTGACGTAATTAAAATAAGGAAAATACTAGAGACACAAAATTTGTTCCCAAAATTCTTCCTAAATACACATGGCAACTCTTGATTCGTTGTAATAATAAGTGAACCCCCTACATTCACACCAACAACACCAATCAAAACATTCTAAACTGTCAAATCATGACATGTCATTTGGTAACAATTTTTTGTACGTGCCTCTAGCACTACTCTTAAAATAAATAAGCAGATCGAAATAGGTGGAGACTTTTCTTGCTGATAACCTGTTACTGCCTATGAAAGTTGCAATTCAATATTATTTATTTATTCGACATTTTAATAAATATTGAAATATCGTGAGTTCGTGACACGGCATTTATCTGGTAAATTACAAGTATTGAGTAAAATATAACTTTATCCAGGTCATGTACGATGTAGCGTAGAAAGTAAAGGGAGAGTTGAGTTTTGGATCCGTGAAGTAGAGATAAAGGAAGAGGAGAACAGGAATCACGAGATCAAGAACAGGACACAACTGCCCATTAAATTAAGGTAGACTTTCTTAGAGTCAAAAAAAAAAAAAAAAGAGGACTATACTATGAAATAATTGGGTGAAAGACAACAATTTTGACCAAATTTATTCAATGAAATACCCATCAATCTGGAGTATTTCAAAAGATAAAATTGATCATTTTTTCAGAATGATTATTTTTGTTAATTTTATCAAAACAATGGATATTTTTATAATTTTTTTGAAATAATTCTTCCGAATTCTTAAAATACTAGCTGAAAACCGTAACTGAAATAAAAATATTAATATAAAAATATTAAATTTTACTTATTTACAATTATAATTTTAATGTGAATTTGTAGAGAATTTAACGTAAAATTAGAATGAAAATTTTTAATAAATAAATATTATTTAATTATATAATTATGAAAAATTAAATTTGAAATAAAATCAAAAAAAGCAAATTAAATAAATAAATTTTGTTTAATTACGTGGGTCAGGGAGTGTGTTCTACGTTTTTACAGGAGACGATAAACTACACTCAAAATAAATTTTCTGAAAAACTGTTTTAAGACCGAAAATCCAAACGGACTCTAAAAGTTTATTTAAGAGTTCTCGGTTCAATGATTTCGAAAACGGCCCAACAACCCAACCCCACTCTTTTGAATTAAATTCTTAGACAAGACAAACATTACTGGGCTCCTTCTTGAAGCATTCCACTTTAGTCATTTACCAACATTTATCATTTTGGGCCGTTCCATTAATTTTGAAACAATTTTTTGATACATTTACCTAGTTCTTTTATTTAATACTTCAATATCTTTACACCTATTTCATCATTTTATATTATCAAACTAGCTTTATAACCCGTGCGAGGCACGGGTATAATCTAAATTTATATTTTGTTAAACTTTTTACACGTTTAAAAAATAAATTATTTGTCATTTTAGATTTTTCTTTTTTTTTTCTTTCAATTTGTAATAGAACCTACCCTTTTTCATAAAAAATGTAAAATGGAAGAATTTTGATTTTTTGAATTTTGCAGTAGTCGTGATTAATTATGGACGTTCATTGTTTTGTAAGAGATAGTTAATGGATTAAGAAGAAATTGAGTTGATTTGCATCAGTTGCCTTAATTTTATATGTTGTGTCTGTACACGCTAGTAGCTGTCTTTTTCATTAATTTCATCAAATGCGTAAGAGTCAGCTACATTGTTCAGCATATGTTTTTTGGTTTTGACGTAAATAAGGTGTAACAAATGACCAAAGTATATACATGACAAGTGCATATAGATGTTGAGCATGAACATAGGACCACGAGATTAATTTGATAATCATGGTTACAAACGATGAACCAAAGTTGTTAATTTAGACAATATCTTAAAATTTTCTTTTTGAGATCAATTTGCTAATTGTTGTCCATGGACTATATTGGTTGCGTGTTACTTTTCGTTTCAAGCGATTTTTTTTTTCTTTTCTCGAACCTGCCTTATCATTGGGGGCAGGAACTGGCGTTGTAGATGTTGAGTTTATGTGCATTATAGTGTATATATCATGTCCATCTTGATTGTATGAGGTAATTTATACTTCAAATAATTCTTGTGTACAATGTTGTTGACTATTTGAGTAACATTCTTAGTGATTTTTTCTTACGTCTGGACATGTGTTTATTAGTTTAATCATCATGTTCAAAATATTATTGAGTGTAGTATATTATTTCCCTTGAGTGTTAATGCAAGTATGCAACTATATAATAGTAAGACCTGACTGACTTAAAATATGATTCTTTCAATTGGGACACCTACAAATCTCTCAACTTTTTCTTGAAAAGAGTGAAAGTTTTTATTTAAGCATTTTTCATGCCTATAGTTGTCCTACTTAAAGTACGTATGTAGTTCGGACGGTATGCCGAATATAATGTTTGTACTTTGTTCCATTTTCACTTAATTTTTTAATACCTAATTTATTTAGGTCATCTGACATGCACTCCAGCTGATATCTAAAGTGTCTTTTTCTTTCTTTTCACACAATAACATAATACTCTTTTCAACATCAACTGATCAAAGTTGCACTTTGATCCTCAACTTCATTTAGCTAATTAAAAAATTTGTTAATTTCAGTAACCAAAAGCATGGACATACTCTAAATTTGCAAATTTTATTAGATTTTCTGATTTTTTTTTATTATTTTGCGTGTTAAAAGTGTGATAATGATTTATTCGAATGTTGACAAAAGTATGTATGTGTTCTCGTCAGTTAATTTGTTGAAGTGTTATAATTTCAGTAAATGTTTGTTTTTATTTATTTATGTGCAAATTTAAACTCATTTTTGTTATAAATGTAATATTAAAAGTTTGATAGACTATACATTCGAAAACTAAGAGTCCGATATGATTGATAATTTTTTAATATTTCTGGAATTAAATATAATTATATATATTAAATATCTAATCATTTAAGTAGTAGTAGAGATATAATTGTAAATTCCTATATTTTTTTTTTTGCTAATTAAATTCCTATATTTAATAACAACGGAGTAATAAATATTGATGTATTAATGATGATTAATGAATTAGTATTTAATATATATACATTAATTATAGAATTATTATTATTATATAATAAGTAGGGGTAATATAGTAATTTAACACTGTTAGGTCCTAATAAGTTTGTAGAAGGGGGGTTGAATACAAACTATACCGTTTTATCGAAATTTGTTCGTTTAAGATTAAACCAATTAGAACAAATTAATGCGGAATAAAAACTGGAACAATATTCAAGTTAAATAGAAACTCTATTAAACTTGAGGGGTGTTACAATTTTGATCACTGATTACAAAGAACTTGATAAAACAAACCTAGAATAAATTCGACATGAATTTATCTATTTTTGTAATAAAAAGGATCGAATACTAAAAAGTAGTTCGATATAAAATCTAGTGATTATTATCCGCTAGAAAGTCAAGGCAGTACAAGAGATACAATTCTTATGGATTAAATGTTAAGAATCAATACAAGAATTAAATCTCTGGCAGAAATTGAAGGCTTTTCAGTTGAGAAGTAAAGACAGAGTAAAGATGGAATGTTTTGTTCTTCTGTGTCTTTTTCTTTTTGTTGTTCTGTTCTGTTTTGTCAACTGATCACCTTTTGCATTTATACAAATCACTTGTACAAATTTTCCACGCGCCAATCCACTTTGCAGAATGTATTAAGAAGACTTGCTGGAAAACTATCCTTTTTGCCTTGGAAGACAATCGGGAAGACAAGCTTTGTATTAAGAAGACAATCGGGAAGACTAGGTATTCTACTAGGAAGACAATCGGGAAGACTCACTTGTGAGTCTTCCTAGTTTTAAAAAACAGAGTCTTCCTAGTTCAAACCTAAGTCTTCCTAGTTCATTTTTATTCTAATTTAAATAATTAACTAAATAAATTATGTATTAAATTAATTCTTTGCAGAATTAATTTAATAAATAATTTACTTAATAGTATTAATTATTTATAAGAGAATAAATAGAATTATTTGACTTCTCAATTAATTTCTGAATCACTTAAAACTTAGATAAAGAATAAACATAATAGTACGTTGACACTCGATGCACTGTCTGGTTCATGAGTGACTAACGACACTGTCTGTTCTTTATCTGTTTGACTTTAAGCAGTGATTCACTTCCTTCTCATTCAAGAACTCTGTAACCAGTATCTTTTGTTGTCACCACTTGAAATCTCTGTCACTTTAATAAATCCACTGAGCTTGAATACTTCATTGAGGCTTGATCAATAAATTGAGCTTCTTTCAATGTAGAATCACTTCAAGTCTGTAGATGAATTTAATCTTCATTCTTTGACAGATATAATCTTCTGAGATTCCTGTGACAATTGATTTTTATTATTTACTTATTACATCTTAATTAAAGTTGAGTAGAATCCTCGGTGTTTACAGATAGGCCTATACATATGCCTTTCAATCTCCCCCTATTTGTTTGTTAGACAATAACAACCAAATACCTCTAGAGGATAACTCAACTAAAACAAGAAAAGATAAGACTTTTAAGAGCCCAACAAATAATAAAAAGTTCTGGATTAAATATAACAATTTCCATATCCAAACAATAAAGATAAATACAAGATAGATGTTCCTCTAGACTGAACATATGAATACATTTTCCTATCTTGATTTACCTAGCTCTAAACATATAACATTTACAAGTTGAGCTAACTACATCATGCCTTTAGTCTCTAATTTCACCTTCTTCAGCTTCTGCCAAGGTAACTAGAAGATCTTTGTCAAGGACACGATCACTTTCAGAAACCACACCACTTGGCATTACTGGTTGAGTGGTGATCTTCTTCAATCTATTCTTCATCTGAGCATACCTTGGAATTTTCTCCGTGCAGTAGTCTGAAATCATATCAGCAACTTCAGACTTCTCTACAGAAGCAAACCCAGAAGTTCTAAGAAGATTCTCCAGCTTCACCAGTTGCATAGAAGTCTGTAGCTTCATGGAATCAGGATCCAGCCTTACAGTCTCCAAAGTTGTACCTCTGTAGATTTTGACTTCATAAGGAAAATGTACAACTTGAGGGCTAGCCTTCATAGCAGAATCTCTTAGCCGGTCATACAGAAGCTCGTTCAAGCAAGAAGATCTCTTTACTTTACTCATCAGAATCCACAATTCAGAGAGAGATCTTCTTTGGAGTAGTTCAAGAGAAACAGTGAATGACCCTTCAAGAGCACTTGAGACATAGATGAACAGTTCTTGTCTTACTTGATCAAATGCATACGTAATCCTTAAGATATCTTCCTTCAATGCCTTCATATATAATGAGTTGTCTGGATTAACAATTCTGATCTTCTCAAGCAGCTTCAGAAAAGTAGCATCATTGTTTGTGCCTCTCTGAGGGATATCAAACATCTCCCTTGCTTTATCCCAATTGCTTCCTTGCTTCATCCTCACATCCAATCTCCTTTCTTTGACATGAATACTATGAAGACGTTGTTTGTCTTCATGTTCAGCCTTTTGAATCTTTAATTTCTGAGATATGATGTCAGAGACCTTAGCATTCTCATCCTCCTTTCTCCTTAGCTCTGCTTGCTGTTTCTTCAACTCCTTCTGAAACAAAGGGTCAGGTGTATATAATTCAGCTTCATCTTCCCAATCATCAAAGTTGGTTGCCTCCTCAACCTCCTCCTCACCAAAAGCTTCTTCAGGTATGGTCTTCTCCAGATCACCAGATGTGTCAAAGTGGAAGTCATCCTGTTCACCATGGTAGTAGTAGGCATCATCAAAAGCAGACTCCTCCATTGATTGTTTACCTTTCCCCTTATCCTTTCCAGAAGCTCCTCCAGCTTCTCTGTTTCCTCCTTTTTTCTCCTTCTCCCCCTTAGTTGAGGAATCCTCTACAATTTGAGATTTGGAAGCCCTAGGATTCACCTCAGATGTTCTCCTTATATCTCCTCTTTCTTCTCTCCTTTCTCCTCCTTCATCAGCATCATCATCCTTATCTTCATCATCACCCTCAAAGAATGTTCTTTGTTGTATTGTAGGTTGATGTGACTCCTTTATCATAGCGTACAGATGGTTCATCCCTTCGTTCAGATGCTCCATCCCACCTTCAATTTTAGAGAATCTTTGATCATTAAACCACTGATTTTCATCAACAGTTTGCTGAATAAAGTCTACTTTGGTAGAAATAGCAGCAATCTCCTTGACACTCTCCGATATTTGAGAATTTGACGTTGTAAGATCAGAGATGTCTGAAGCCACCAACACTTGAGATTGTTGGATTGAATTCAGCTTTGGGAGTAGATTGTTCTTCAATCCTTCGAGGTCATCTTTCACAGTACCCAGCTGATTTGATACAGAGGTGGTAGATTGAGATACCACTTGTGCTTTTAGAAGAGTGTTCTCAGCCTGGGTGTCTTGCAATTTCCTTTGTAGATCAGCTAGTTTTTTCAACAAAGCAGTGTTTGTGTCAGTGTGTGCACTCACTTCAATTGCTCTCAGTGGTGTTTCACTCAACTCACGTGCTTGTGTTTCACTCGGTGTTTGATTCATATCTCTCACCACTAACTGTCTTTCAAGATTTTCAGAAGATGCACCTGCATGAAAAATCACCCTAGCCCCTTCAAGAGAGGTCAGTGGTGGTGCAATGGGAGTTCGCAATTCCCGATCCCTGATTGAGTCTGTCAAATTATTTGACATTGTATACTGAATTGCTTCAGGGACAGACTCATCAGGTTGCCTTTCACTTTCTCCAGTATAAACTGCGAGTGAAAAATCCCTTAGGGGAGCCAGAGATGTTCCCTCTGGGAGGGGAGAAAATGATTCTATTTGAGTTGGCGAAGAATCAGATTTTCCCTCAGATGCCTGTGAAGGCACTTCTACCGTTACTATGGTAGGCACTGTTTCAAAGTCAAAAGTAAAGTGCTCTCCTGGCATGGTGTCCTGAGTGTCATCTATATGGATATCTTCTCCCATTGTGAGTAATGGGAGTGTGCTTGACTCAGTACAAGATGCCATGGCCCTATGGCGAATTTCAATAGATCCACCCTGTTGAGAGGATGTCTCCAGAGACTGTGTAGTGGCCATATCAATGTCCATATCCTTTTGAGAGGATACAGATGGGCTTACAGTTGTCTCCCTATAGGTTCTTCTTTTCTTTAAGGGTGGAGACAGAGCTGTGGGAACACTCATTTCAGCTATATCACTAACTCTTCTTGAACTGGTTTGAATATTAGGCTCGGGTTGTGTATCAGAAGTGTTTGACTCTCTGTTTGGCTCTATGACCTGGGTCAGAGACTGTGGTTCTACAATCTCTGGGTCAGCCCTAACAACCACTTGGGTTTCAATTGAAGTACCAGAAGAAGAACCAGAGTTAGGAATAACTACCTGTAGTGGTACTGGATGTGGTTCAGGAACTTGTTCACCAAAGATAGGAAGATTAATAAATTGACTCATCAGTGGTGAAACAAGAACAGGTATATTGAGGAATTTGGATGAGACATCAAGTCTGGTGTATAATTTGGTGTCTGTGGTTGGAGAGGTTTCAAATCTTGCTTCTCGAAACAGTTCTACATGCTCAGCAGTGAGAAGATGATTAATGATAAGAGTTAGAAAGCGAGGGTACCAACACTTTACTTTCACACCATTATCAGAATCTCTCCTAGAGTGAGCAAGCCTGTTGAGCAAAAGGTTCCACAGAATCTCAGCAAAGTTCAATCTACGACCAAATACTATAGCATAGGCAATATACTGATTAAGACTGGTAATGCAATGAAAGTTTGTTTTTGTGCAGTTACCAAATACCCTAGCTATAGTATCAAAGAACAGATCCCATTCCCTTACAACAAAGCTTTTGGACAATTTAACCATCTGTAAGGGACCCTGATAATGAATATTCACAAAGAACTGTGATAACTCATCATCAGTGGGTAAGGGATCAAACCTGTCCTTTGGAAAATGCAACACATCACAGAATAACTCAAAAGTGACTGTGTATTGCTGGTTTAAAATATTAAACGAAAAAGATTTTGAATTTCCAGAAATAACAACACTTGAACACAAAAACCTTAAAGGATCAATTTTTAGAAGTGCATTGGCACAAATAGCATGACTGATACAAGTCTCGCTATTTAAAAATCGAATCCAAGGTCTAAAACGTTCCACTTTACATTTTAAAGGATCAAAATACCCAACATAATTATTTAACACAAGTTCGAAATTAGGATCCATTTTAGATAAAACAAGGAATTTTAATCAATTTAAAATAAAATTAAAATTTTAGGGATTTTTAGAATTAAATAGAATTAATTAAAATCCACAAAATTAAAATTCTATTAAAATTAACCAATTTTAAATATTGATCCTAAAAAAAAAAATCGAACTATAAACCTTGAAAAGCAAATATGAATGGGTAACTGATTTTTTAAACACACAACCTAGTTTCAAACTCCAGAAACTTACTTTGATCAATCAAACTCACAAAATATACTTAGCAAATCAAAAGACCACAAATCGAAAATACTTAAGAAAATTGAAAATTTCAACAGCAATTCGACTTGAAATGTTTGATTTTGAAAGAACTGAAATAGTTTGCTAAGTAATGACTTGAGCAACAAAGGTTTAAGATCAAAGATTTTGCAGAAAATAGAGAGAGAATACGAATGGGGGAAAATAAAAGAACTGTTAAGGAAGACTGATAAGAAAAGAAAACGTATGTACTGTATGTATCTATATATAAATAAAAAATAACTGTTAAAGAAAAAGAAAAGAAGACTTAACGTTTGTACTGGGAAGACAATCGGGAAGACTTAGGATAGTCTTCCCGGTAGTCTTCCTAGTACAAACTAGAAAGTCTTCCAGAAAATAATAAAGGAAAAAACAAAACAAAACAAAAACAAAACAAAACAAAAAAAAAATACTAAGTTTACCCGGTAGTCTTCCTAGTATTAAACTGGGAAGACTTAGAATAATCTTAGAATAATTAAATTAATTACAGAAAAATCCCATGTTTTCCCGGTAGTCTTCCTAGTGTAAAACTGGGAAGACTTACAGAAAAACTCAGAATTTAATTGAATATTTACAGAAAAATGCAGAATTAATATAAAAATGCATGAAAAATACTTAAAAAAACTAGAAAAATTCACAGAAAATTCCATAAATCCTAGAAAAATATGCAAAATATTATAGAAATGCATAAAATTAATATAAACTTGCAGAAATATTTAAACAACAATATTTACAATCTGAAAAATATCTAAATAATTCTAAATAAATATATTTTCAATAAAAATACATTTCTCCACTTAAAAAATATGAGAAAAATATTTTTAAAGAAAATAAATTATTCAGAGCTATTTAAATTTACAAGCATGTAATATTAAATGAGAATTGGCAGAAAATATCAGTTAAATGACAAGAGAAAATGAATTTATTGAGAGAACAAACATGACAGAGATATTATTAGTCACTAAGACTGTTTAACATACCCAATTTACCAACTAACTTGATAAATGTGGATTCGTCAACAGATTTAGTGAATATATCTGCAGTCTGTTCTTCTGTGGGTACAAAGTGTAACTCCACAGTTCCATTCATGACATGCTCTCTGATAAAATGATACCTGATATCAATGTGCTTCGTTCTCGAGTGCTGCACAGGGTTGTTGGAGATTGCTATGGCACTTGTATTATCACAAAAAATTGGAATTTTGTCTAATACAAAGCCATAGTCCTTTAATTGATTCTTAATCCATAAGATCTGAGCACAACAGCTTCCAGCAGCAATATATTCAGCTTCTGCTGTTGAATTGAAAACTGTTTGATGTTTCTTGCTATACCAGGAAATCAACCTACCTCCTAGAAATTGACAACTCCCAGAGGTACTTTTTCTATCCACAACACTACCTGCATAGTCAGAATCTGTATATCCAATAAGATTAAATCAGAATCTTTAGGGTACCAGATACCTAGATTAGGTGTACCCTTAAGATATCTCAAGATTCTTTTCACAGCAACGAGATGTACATCTCTAGGGTCCGTTTAGAACCTTGCACACAAGCATGTAGCATACATAATATCTGGTCTACTTGCAGTAAGATAGAGTAAGGATCCAATCATACCTCTGTAGCTTGTAACATCTACCTTGATAGACTTGTCAGAAGCTCCAAGTTTGATTGATGTTGAAGATGGAGTCCTTGCTGATGCTGAATCCTCCATGTGATATTTCTTGAGGAGTTCTTTGAGATACTTGGATTGACAAATAAATATACCATTTGACCTTTGACTTACTTGCAATCCAAGAAAGAACTTCAGCTCACCTATCATACTCATTTCAAACTTACTCTGCATTAGCTTAGTAAATCTCTTACAGAGATCATCATTAGTAGACCCAAATATGATGTCATCCACATAGACTTGGACTAATATCATATCACCTTTGTGTTTCTTTGAAAAAAGAGTTTTGTCTATGATACCTCTAACAAAACCATTTTCTAAAAGAAAACCAGAGAGAGTGTCATACCATTTTCTTGGGGCTTGTTTGAGACCATAGATAGCCTTGAAGAGAAAGTACACAAAGTCCAGAAGCTCCTGATTTTCAAAGCCAGAGGGCTGTTCCACATACACTTCTTCATCCAGCTCACCATTCAGGAATGCACTCTTAACATCCATTTGATAGACTTTAAAATTGGAGTAAGCAGCAAATGCTAAGAAAATCCTGATGGCCTCAAGTCTAGCCACTGGTGCATAGGTTTCATCATAATCAATGCCTTCAGCTTGAGAATACCCTTGTGCAACCAGTCTTGCCTTGTTCCTTGTAACAATGCCATCCTCATCTAGCTTGTTTATGTATACCCATCTTGTACCAACTACTTTCTTGTTCTTTGGCCTGGGTACCAGCTTCCAGACTTGCTGTTGTTCAAACTGATTGAGTTCATCTTGCATAGCAATCACCCAATCTGGATCAGTCAGTGCTTCCTCAGTTTTCTTTGGCTCCATTTCAGATAGAAATGCTGAATAATGACATTCATTTTGAGTTGCACTTCTAGTTTTAACTCCAACCTCTGGATCACCAATGATCAGCTCAAAAGGATGAGCTCTATTCCATATAGTCTGTCTAGGAAGATTTGATCTTGATGATTCGCCTTGAAATTCACTTTGATGTTGTGAGTGACTAGATGATCCTTCATTTGCTCCCCCTGAGTTGTTGCTTGATTGCCTTGATGATTCTTCTCCAGTGTTGGTGGTATCTCCATTGTTACCAGTGTTTCCACCACCACCACCATGATCATTATCATCATTGTTATTATCATTACCAGCAATAACTTCAGGTGGGGCTACATCATCTGATTCTGAGTCTGGCAAGTCATCAAACTTCAGCTTTTCAGATGTGTCTTCTTTTTGGATATTAGGGAGCTTAGTGTCATCAAAAGTAACATTGACACTTTCCTTTACTATGTGACTACCAACCAAGTAGACTCTGTAAGATCTTCTGGAATAACCAACAAAAATAGCTTCTTGTGCCTTGGCCTCAAACTTGCCACGTTTAACATTGTCATCTAAAAACACAAAGCATTTTGCTCCAAATACATGAAAGTACTTGACAGTTGGTTTCTTGTTGTTCATGATCTCATACGGAGTCTTCATTAAGTCCTTGTTGATTAAAGTTCGATTCTGAGTATAACAAGTTGTATTCGCTGCTTCAGCCCAAAAGTACATTGGAAGTTTAGACTCACTTAACATAGTCCTTGCAGCTTCAATCAATGTACGATTCTTTCTTTCCACTACTCCATTTTGTTGAGGAGTCCTAGGGGCAGAATACTGTCTTGTTATTCCTTTATCAGCACAAAAGTCATTTAGGACTGCATTCTTGAATTCAGTACCATTATCTGACCTTATGGCTCTCACAGGGAATCTAGAATCCAGCTCAATCAACTTTATATGGTCAATCACCAGATGTGGGGTCTCATCTTTGGAATGTAGGAATAAAACCCATGTATATTTAGAAAAGTCATCAACAATCACAAGTGCATATTGTTTCTTTGACATGGACATCACATTAACTGGACCAAACAAATCCATGTGCAGTAGCTGAAGTGGTTCAGTTATTGATGATGTGTCAGTGCCCTTGTGAGAAGCTTTCTTTGACTTTCCTTTCTGACATGCCTCACACAGTCCTTCCTGTGTAAATTCCATCTGAGGCAAACCTCTAACCAATTCCCTCTTGACTAAAGAGTTCATGGTTTTGAAGTTAAGGTGAGACATCTTCTTGTGCCATAGCCAACTTTCATCTGATGAAGCTTTAGCATAGAAACATCTAACTTCATCTTGAGATTCAGAGTGTAGATCAGCTATGAACAAGTCACCTTTCCTTACTCCTTGAAGAGCAGGCTTTCCATTCTTCTTGTGAAGGATCTGACATTTCTCTTTTTCAAAGGAAACAACATATCCTCTGTCACAGAAATGATTGATGCTGAGAAGATTGAATCTCAGACCTTCCACAAATGATATATCTTCAATGATAACATTTCCAAACTTCAAACAGCCATATCCTTTCGTAATACCCTTGCTGTTATCTCCAAAGGTAACTACTGGGCCAGCTTTCTCAACCAAATCTGATAGCAGGGCTCTATCTCCGGTCATATGCCTTGAACAGCCACTGTCAAGAATCCATATAACACGGTTTACCTGTTTAACTCCCTGCAATATCAAATTGATTAGACCTTCTTCGGAGCCCAAAATTGATTGGGTCCGGCATACTTAAAGAACTGGCCTTTGTCAGGCAAAACAACCTTTTTAGCTACAACTAATTCAACCTCTTTCACAAAAGAGCGTTTCCATTTATAGCCAGCCTTAACACATTTCTGAGTAGGCTTAGGGATAAATGAATCCACTCTAGTCTTAGGAGGATTAGTAGTCTTAGCTTTAACATGCTTCTTATTATTAACATGTTGACGTGGAGCAATCTTATCACTAGATACATGCTTACTATTAAAATAAGCATACATAACATTGAAAGCACAAGACATGCAATTAATCACACCACATGCTTTATGAGAAGAATTAACAGCAGGCATGTTATTTCTACAGTTGTTTTGATCCAACTTATGGATATCTGATTTAGTCTTTTTAGTTGAAGCAACTTTGAATGGAATATCAGATATACACTTTTTGGACTGTTCAACTTCCAAAGCAATATCTTCTTCACGAATCTCCTCAGCAATAATGATAGAGTATTCATTCAGAAAATCTGCCTCAGACTCCTTACAGAAGGGTGTTTCAATACCCTTAAGCACATATGGAACACCCCTTCCTTCAGATCTGACTCTACAAGGGGAATTAATTCCAAGCAATCCAATGGCCTCATTATAATCATAACCTATACTGACATGATTACCAATAGCTTGTTTATTGAGAATCTCTTTAGCCGTCTTACAAGAGCTGAAATAGGCATTAGCTTTAGTCTTCAGCTCACTATTCTCTTCCTTGATAATGGTTTCCAGTTGAATATAACATTTAACCCTATTCTCAAGAAATGCTATTTTTTCAGTAAGTTCATCCTGATTAACATGCACTAGTTTTAATTCTTTTATCTCATTTTCAAGATTTGTGTTTAAAAGAATTATTTTATCATTTTCAATGCGTGCACAATCTAAGGTACCACCAAGATGACGAATCATTTCAGTATCAGTAAACTTTACCTCTGACATGTATCTAGATGAAGTGATTTCCTCTTTAGCCATTAAAGCAAGGTTCCCAATCTCACCTGCTTCTTCATCACTGTCAGTGTCATCCCAACTTTTTCCCTCAACAACATAGGCTTTCCCAATCTTGTTCTTCTTGCTAGAATCAAATGTGTTTCTAGTCACTTGCTTTGGCTTTCTGCATTCACTAGAAAAGTGACCCAACTCATTGAAATTGCAGCATCTGATTGTGCTCCTTTCCACAGTTCCAGTTTTGTAGCCACCCCTTGTGCCACTTGAAGAGGAAGATCCACCTCTCTGAAATCTGGGCCTGAACTTAAGATTGGGATTCCTCTTGAATCTGAACTTCCCAAACTTCCTGACTATCAAAGCCAAATCACCATCCTTCAGCTGATCAAGTTCTTCTAAAGAATAGAAGTCACCACCAGATTGATCAATGGATGTTAATCCATATTCAGCATCAATAACATTCATGTTAGAACTGGAAGGTTGAACAGGCTTCACTTCCAGTCTCTGTGGGACTTCAGCAGCCAGTGCAGTAGAAGTACTAACAATCTTCCCAGTTCCATACAGCTCCCTTTGTTGAATATGCTCCAGCTCATAGGTCTTCAGAACACCATACAATCTCTCCAAAGCAATCTCATTCATATCTCTTGCTTCTCTAATGGCAGATATTTTGTGCTCCAAATGAGGTGGAAGTGTAAGAAGGAACTTCTTGTTAATCTCCTTGTTGGTGTAGTGCTTCCCATTGAGATTCAGATCATTGATTAATTTGTTGTATCTCTCAAAAACCTGAGAGATACCTTCACCAGGGTTTGATCTGAAATGCTCATATTGTGAGGTGAGAATTTCCAGCATATTCTCCCTAACTTCCTTTGTCCCCTCATTGATTATCTCTATGGTTCCCCAAATGTGTTTGGCAGTATCACAATTTAGGACATGATTATGCATGATAGGATCAAGACAATCAATAAGGATCAACTGAAGACAGGAATCCAAGGTAACATCCTCTTTCTCATCAGGAGTGTAATCCTTGGGATCTTTAGGGTACATACTAGCAACCCTAGTAACAACATTATTCTCAATGAGTTCTCCCTCAATAATCATAGGGACTTTGGGACCGTTCTTCAGCACATCAATGTATTTAGGATTTACAACCTTAAGAAATAGGAGCATTTTCTTCTTCCACATTGGATAATGCTCCTTGCTGAACATTGGGATTTTGACTGTACCCACTTTCTGTGTAGTAGACATCTTTTGAGATTTTTAGGAATAATAAAAAATCAGAGTTTAAGAAAAATCTCAAAATAATTGGATCTTTGATTTGTATATCAATCAAAAGGCTCTGATGCCAATTGTTAGGTCCTGATAAGTTTGTAGAAGGGGGGTTGAATACAAACTATACCGTTTTATCGAAATTTGTTCGTTTAAGATTAAACCAATTATAACAAATTAATGCGGAATAAAAACTGGAACAATATTCAAGTTAAATAGAAACTCTATTAAACTTGAGGGGTGTTACAATTTTGATCACTGATTACAAAGAACTTGATAAAACAAACCTAGAATAAATTCGACATGAATTTATCTATTTTTGTAATAAAAAGGATCGAATACTAAAAAGTAGTTCGATATAAAATCTAGGGATTATGATCCGCTAGAAAGTCAAGGCAGTACAAGAGATACAATTCTTATGGATTAAATGTTAAGAATCAATACAAGAATTAAATCTCTGGCAGAAATTGAAGGCTTTGCAGTTGAGAAGTAAAGACAGAGTAAAGATGGAATGTTTTGTTCTTCTGTGTCTTTTTCTTTTTGTTGTTCTGTTCTGTTTTGTCAACTGATCACCTTTTGCATTTATACAAATCACTTGTACAAATTTTCCACGCGCCAATCCACTTTGCAGAATGTATTAAGAAGACTTGCTGGAAAACTATCCTTTTTGCCTTGGAAGACAATCGGGAAGACAAGCTTTGTATTAAGAAGACAATCGGGAAGACTATGTATTCTACTAGGAAGACAATCGGGAAGACTCACTTGTGAGTCTTCCTAGTTTTAAAAAACAGAGTCTTCTTAGTTCAAACCTAAGTCTTCCTAGTTCATTTTTATTCTAATTTAAATAATTAACTAAATAAATTATGTATTAAATTAATTCTTTGCAGAATTAATTTAATAAATAATTTACTTAATAGTATTAATTATTTATAAGAGAATAAATAGAATTATTTGACTTCTCAATTAATTTCTGAATCACTTAAAACTTAGATAAAGAATAAACATAATAGTACGTTGACACTCGATGCACTGTCTGGTTCATGAGTGACTAACGACACTGTCTGTTCTTTATCTGTTTGACTTTAAGCAGTGATTCACTTCCTTCTCATTCAAGAACTCTGTAACCAGTATCTTTTGTTGTCACCACTTGAAATCTCTGTCACTTTAATAAATCCACTGAGCTTGAATACTTCATTGAGGCTTGATCAATAAATTGAGCTTCTTTCAATGTAGAATCACTTCAAGTCTGTAGATGACTTTAATCTTCATTCTTTGACAGATATAATCTTCTGAGATTTCTGTGACAATTGATTTTTATTATTTACTTATTACATCTTAATTAAAGTTGAGTAGAATCCTCGGTGTTTACAAATAGGCCTATACATATGCCTTTCAAATTTATTTGTCTCAAGCAAACTATAGTTGCTCATATATATAATAGATTATTATTAAAAAAACCA
This sequence comes from Heracleum sosnowskyi, assembly GCA_030848705.1. Classification (NCBI taxonomy): domain Eukaryota; kingdom Viridiplantae; phylum Streptophyta; class Magnoliopsida; order Apiales; family Apiaceae; genus Heracleum; species Heracleum sosnowskyi. Next base: position 156,694,313 of record CM061235.1, on the reverse strand, counting down.
TCACTTTTGTAGAATTTTATAACACTAACACATGTCCGGAAGCTACCATGTCGGCTGCATTACAAGACCTTACGCTAAAAGTTGACAACGTGTTCTATAATTTGAGTATTACTTAAGACAAATTGCTCCACTAATCAGTTTTAACTTTTTAATTACAAAACTACGCCGACATGCACAGAATGTAGAATATGCCAAACCAGCCACACAAAAGCTGACACGTATCACACTAAATAAAGACAGATCACGTTACGCTGCTATTTCTAGTAATAATACTGTTATTACACCCTTCATTATTTCGTTGTACTAATTAATATTGTTCTTGATCCCAGCTTAATTTTTCTTCAAAAAGGCGATTCTCTTTCACTCATCCCCATCATATCAAACACAAAAGTTTGATTATCCTCAGGTAATGCTTTCTGTCCGTGTGTGTATTATCTCACAATGTTTGAAATGACAATTTTACTTATTTCGGACCAAAACTGTTCTCCATACAGCGCGATCCTATATATATATCTATATATATATATATATATAAATTGTTCTAAATAGTGCTGTAGATTGTAGGCTCTGTAGCTCATACATAATGTTGAATGCTAATGTAGTAATTGGTTTGTTAATTGCATAAGTATCATTAATATTGTTAACAATTAATTTGACTGATTAGGTTCATAATTGTTTTAATTATGTTTTTATTGGTTAATTTTTCATGCATCCTTTGTTAATAAGCTTTCTTCAATGTCCAGTATTTGCTGATATGGGTTCCAATCCTGGCACTAGTGTATACCCTTTACACCGGACTAAAACTATTCACCTGGTTTGTGCTTCTTCAATCTCTTATTTACTGTTGTTTTTGTTGCTTTCGTTTTTCGCTTCATTTTTTACAAGGCTTTACAGTGTTGTGATGCATGCTATCAAATATATCTCCATAATATGAATTTTCGAGATTTTGTAGTTGCAACTCGAAAACAAATTGTTTCATTGGAATAGAAGATTATGAATTTCGTGTTGATTAACTATATGTAGGTGAGACATGCTCAAGGGGTTCACAATGTAGCAGGAGAAGAGGACCATAGTGCCTACTCATCTCGAGAATTTTTTGATGCACATCTCACCCCATTAGGCTGGCAGCAGGTAATTTCCAGAAGATGTAGTTTAGCTGTTGCCTGTTGTAGACTCTCAATTCAATGAATTAAATGTGAAGAGAGTGGAAAAAAGAGGAACTTTCATTTTAGATTGATTTGTTTCTTGTTCTTGTTAGTCCTCTAATATGTATGTAGTTCTTTTACGAAAAGGAGATATAGATCAATTTTATAGTTGTGGAATTCTAAATGATACCAAGACTACTGTCATAAATTTGTATGTCGTGATTTCTGTGATTTCAAGTTTTGACTAAGAGTAGTATTACAATTATTAAGATGCATTTCACAGGTACAAAATCTGCACAACCATGTACGAGCCTCTGGAATCTTTGAGAGTGTCGAATTAGTTGTTGTTTCACCATTGTTAAGGTACCTGCTCCCACAGTTCCTTTTTCTTTTTTGCTTAATGTTAAACCTTAGCAATGTCAGTGTGCTATAAACTTGTCCCAACATAATCTCATTGTTTCATTCTTTCCTCAATAAATTGTGGAAAGTAAGTTAATATTCAAGTTACAACTAGGGTATGGTCTACCAACCAAGAAGCCATTTATGACATATATATGATCACTGCAGTATTGAACATTCATAGTTAATTTATTCAGCTCTTTTATTTCTTTGGGTGAAGTCTTTATTCAGTTTGATACACCTACAATATTTTCTGCAATTATGTTGGTGGTTAAATTTACTAACATCTACACTTTAGAACCATGCAAACAGCAGTTGGAGCTTTTGGAGGTGAAGGTTGCACGGATGAGTCCAAGGCGCCTCCACTAATGACAGAAAATGCTGGTAATAGTAATCACCCTGCAATCTCAAGTCTAAATTGTCCACCTTTCGTAGCTGTAGAGCTCTGCCGCGAACATTTGGTATGTGTTGCTTATAGCCGTAGCTCTCTATTTTTTTATGTACGTAAAATTAAACCTTACTCTGTGCTCTACCCTATTTGTTACAAATGTATCCTAGTTCAGTGTTTTGTTCCTACAAATTACAGTATATTCTTACTCTTGTTTCAAGAGGTCAAAGGTGTTCAGTGGTCATCCCTCTTAAGTTCAAATATGCGATTTTCAAATGAATTTCGGGGCACTTGTACAAAATTGCAGAGTCATAGTAATAGCAGGCTTCATTTCAAATGCACGTCCCTCAACACAGTTCTACCCCAATTTTCTGCCATTGTTATGATTTTACACCACCAAGATGCAGCATTTCTTATTAGTACTAAATTTTATAGATAAACACTTCCATGAAAATAGATATCGTGTCTTTGTCTTGATAAACAATTTGCAGCTGAATGTGTTTATTTAAATTGTCACTTCATCTATCTCTCCAGATAGATTCCACACTTTAAGCCTGTTATTTGAAAGCAGATTCGAGACATGTTAGAATGTTTAGGATTTTCTGCAATTATTCTATTGCATTCCTAAAAAATTCACTCTCAATATATGAGCTAGCAAGAAATCTTATCTACCTGCACTGGGTAAATTTCTAACTGAAACTAGTTTCTAAATATCAGAATTGATTGTGGTACTGAACTGGTTTCATTCTACTTCACTTTACAACTTCTTAACTTCTAGAAATCTACTTTAAGATGCATAGAAGTTCTTTCCTCTTAAATAATATCAGCATTTGGGGTGTTCTCATCGCGCTAAATAATAATGCAGGGAGTTCATCCATGTGATCAGAGAAGAAGCATCAGCGAGTACAAACCTATGTTTCCTGCAATTGATTTTTCATTGGTAAGTCCCTCCATCCCCCAAGTTTATTAACTGTCTGATTGTTTATTATGGTTCTCGAAGTTGATGACCTACATGCCTTTGATTGGTTTCAGATAGAAAATGATGCTGATGTTTTGTGGCAAGCTGACATTAGAGAAAAGAATGAAGATGTTGCTGCCAGGGGAAAGAAATTTTTCGACTGGTAAATTGCCCTTCAAAAGTTTCTACATATGTAGTAAATTAGCAAAGAAGTTTGTGATTGCTTTGTTTGCCACTACTAGTTAAAAAATTCTATAATCAGTAATTGGACTTGTAAGTACTTCTGATGTGGTAACTGATGCTACTCTGTTCTGCATATCCTACTTTCCTGTCACTGTTTTAGAGTGCTTACAACAGATCCATGATCTGTAGACATTTATTGTAGACAGTTTTAGATGATAGCAGATATGGCATATTGGCCCTCCCATTAGGATTTTCTCTCTATATGTTATAAATTTGTGTATACCGTAATTTTTATCAATTCCATCAGGTTGTGGACAAGAAAAGAAAAAGAGATAGCAGTCATCACTCACAGTGGAGTTCTTGTTCATACTTTGAGGGAATTTGGAGATGATTGTCATCCTTCCATTAAGAGTGAAATGGGCAGATTGTAAGTATTTGATTGACTTGCTAGTTTTATATGTTTTATAACACAAGTATTAGGATTAGTTGATCTAATTTTACAAAATACTGACCAACATATAAGGCCTTATCCTAGTACGATCCTTTGAACTGCTACAACCCCTGATTATCTTCTGTTATGCGTAAGTCAAACATGTACTGAAAGAACGTTCAATCGAGTTCCTAACCAGTTAGACTGCTTAAAATAAAATGATCAAAAAGCTAAAACAGTAGTTGCAAATTTATTCATCTAATACATAAGATAAGTACCAAGATTAGTTATCAATCAATGTCGCCATGTTGTGTCTACAAGTTTTAGCCAATGTATCCTTGTAAGACATGGTAATATGGGTCTCTACATTGCTCTAATGAATGTAACAGTAGTTCACAAAACTCCTATCTCTGTTATAGACTTGTTAAACATACAGAGAGCTTTGGCACATCAAACAAAGATCTCAATATTAACCTGCTACTCCCTTGATAAAACTAGCCAGACTAATATTTACTGATGGTTAATATCTTCACAAGGAGTCCTGTTGGACATAGTACTGTGTACGGCCAGCCTTTGACGGGTAGCAAGATTACATCAGACTAGTTATTTCATTTTAGTGATGAATATATGATTTGTAAAAGCAATCCTGTACATATGTGAATCAGGCCATTAATATTTGATCTCTAAAAGCAATCCTAACGTACATGTATGAGTCAGGGACCCTGATCCTATCTCCCTCCCATCTAGCTTTATTATTTCACTATTCTGCTATGCTACGTTTAAATATCTTTCTGGACCATTTTATGTTGTAAATCATTTCTTCCTTTTACTGGGATGGTTGTTGTATGTAACGAATACTCACTAACATGGATTATTTACTTATTAATCTACTCAGCTTTGACAATTGTGAGCTTCGGTCAGTTGTCATCATTGATAAAGGGTAAGTGTATCGTATAAAACTTTTAAAACTGTCTATGTTAATCGTCCCTTAGTTGCCATAACCTTGGTTTTTGCAGTATGATAGGTTCAGATCCTTCAACAACCAACTTTCCTGGCAAAATTCCAAGTGGAACTGATGTACCAAGCGATGCTGCTGCTACTGCAAACTAACAAGCTTTCGGAGGATGAAGTGCTGACCTTGTTTTGATAATTTTCAAACCTATATTTATACACTTTCCATTGATTAAATTTTTTTAATACCTCCACAGTTTTGGGAAGGCTGTAATCTGTGGTACAAGTCTTTTAAGGAAATGTTTGTCGGCTTATAAGTTTTTTTTTTCTTTTTTGTCATAAAATACAGTGAGGGGTTTAGTTCTTTCATTCAAAATCTTCTAACCGAAGGACATGCATAAATATCCTTGAAAAAGTTTCTCCCATATTCACCATAGGGACAGCTTATAAGTTTAAAATCAATTCACAAGCCCAAATTAAATTATTTGATATGTTTACAAGTTGTGCATGCGTATTTGATTGAGAAGAATTACAAAGCTATATAAAAAACAGATTTGAATTCTTATTGGAAAGTAAATGTTGGAGATTCATACCTGATTTATATTGGGCCGACCGAAAGATATGAAAGTTCATTGGAGCATGAGGAGCCCATTATTATTTTGGGTTGACCGGATTGAGTCTAAAGGCCCAAGAAGCCCGATGTCACAAGTCCATGACGAAGGCCCGCGTGAAAGCCTGTATGGCTAACGGCTTGAGGACAACGAGGGGATCCGGACAGGTATAGGAGGGAGGAAATCAGGTTGGAGAATTCATTCATTACATTCACCCACAATCACAATATTCATACGTTCCTCTTACTCACAAACCAGTTTAACTGATTCTCACATCGGAGATGAATCGGGGGCTCCACCCTCGCATTCTTCTTCTTGCAAGTCCTGCCGAACGATTGTGGACAGAAAAATGGTTCCAACAGTAAAATAAATAGAACTACTAGGTTCAGGTACTAACCAAATTTGATACAAAATGCACTGCAACATATTTAGACCTAACTTGATTTATTATAGCTATAGGCAATGACGATACACTTGAAAAGTTAGTAGGCTTTGAATTTGGATTATCTCTCATATCACTGCAACACTGCTTGCATTGCAACAGCCAATGCCAATTTGTTCCGCATTGAGTTGGCTGATCTCCTCGACACTCCTCTGTTGCGTTTTTGGGCGGAAATCTATTGTGTTTGTCTGAATAAGTGTGAGCAAACAAATTGAGGAGTGTCAAAGAAATCCGCCAACTCAACGCGGAACACATTGGCATTGGCTGCAGCAATGGCAAGCAATAGAGCAAGTGTACGAGAGAAAATCCAGATTCAGAGCCTACTTCAAGTTTGTCATTGAAGTTAGGTTTTACTAAGCTTTAGTTTTAATATTAGGGCTTTAGGGCACTGCCAAGTTGTAAGAATGGGACAATGTATGTATTTATAATCAAAACTTGATAACATAACACTTGGTGATCAAGTAAATTAAGTCCTTGATGAGTACTTTCCCGGAATAATCATAACCTTATTAGTGAGAACAATATATTTGTAAAAGGATAATGGATAGTCTTTTCTTGGGAGATAAACATTGTCAAAAATAAAAAAAATTGCATCATAGGCTTTCCACAAATAAAATAGTAGAAGACCCTCAATGAATTTCTACGAATAATAAATAAAATTAATAAAATAGCAACAGGCCTCTAATAATACGTAAAAGACCAATGTGTTGATCCAAAGAAACGTGAGTAATGTCAGAGAACCATAAAAATCTTCTAAATTACCATAATGATGGGTTAGTTGTGTGTTGGCAAAATGAATTATTTTTATTGAAGAAATTCATATAAATGCACGTGCGTCCCTATTTTTAATAATTCTATCATTTACCAATTATGTTTCAACATATATTTATTTTGATTTTATTGTGCAAGTATATTGCAGCATATGATTGGATTAGATCCAAGCTCAGCCCTACAATCAGTCCATAAAATGTCATTTCATTTGTCTACAAACACTATTCCAATTTCCAGTGAATAATTTGAATTATTTTCTTCCACCAACTCTCCATTATTATCTACACTTTCTCACTAAATTAAATAAATTAATCCAAACGAATATATCCACATATTCAACAGTTATATATCTCAGATATTAATCTCCTCCACTCCACTGAAACAAAATTAAAAAAATTAAAAAAAAATGGACAACTATTCATTCTCTAGTCTTCAATCATCTCCACGATCAACCAGCGATGCTACCTGGGATGACGATTCACAGCACTCTCTCGGCAACTACAAAATCAAGCTCATGTGTAGTTATGGCGGGAAAATTCAGCCACGTCAGCATGATAATCAGCTCACTTACGTCGCCGGCGACACTAAAATCTTCGCCGTCGATCGGAACATCAAGTTCTCTCTCTTTCTCTCCAAGCTATCGACTCTCTCGCAGTTTCAACCTAATTCTCTCTGTTTTCGGTATCAATTGCCTGGCGAAGATCTCGATGCGCTCATTTCTGTTACGAACGATGAGGATTTAGAGCATATGATGCTTGAGTACGATCGTCTTTATCGCGCTTCGACGAAGCCTGTTCGTCTCCGTTTGTTTCTGTTTCCGGCGCCGTCGTCGGCGTTTAGCTCGTCGGATTCCAAGTCCGATCGGCAGTGGTTCGTTGACGCTTTGAACTCCGTGCAGAATCAGAGTCAGAGTCAGAACGATTCTGCTTCTTCGACTGCGGTTACGCCGCCGTTGTCGGCGACGCCGGACTTTTTGTTCGGTTTTGATAAAGACGGACACGGTGAAGTACACGCGCCGCCGTGTAAAGTTGCGGAGCCGGTACGGTCTCCGAAAGTTGAAGATCGTAGCTTCGTTAATGAATCGGAGATTGAGAGACAAATCAATGATATAGAGAGGATGAATTTGAATACCGGTAATTACGGCGATTTTTACGGTCAGAAGCCGCCGGAGAATGTTCAACAACCGCCGGCGAGTTACTATCAGGAGAGACCAGGGAATGAGCAATTGTATTATGTTCCGGCGAACGCAGCCGGAGTTTATCAGACTCAGGTGATGCGACCGGTGACCGGACAAGTCGGTCAAGGTTATTATGGAATGCAAAGGATGGTTGTACCGGATGTTTACCGGGAGCAGCCGGTATATAGGGTCCCACAGCAACAGCAACAACAACAATCATTTCAGCAAAAGAATGTTGGGCTTGGGGCCTACAACGTGGGGCCTATGGGTGAGCAAGGGTATGGACAGGTTGGGTATGACGCGCAAGGGAGGCAAGTGTATTACACGACGACGGTGCAGCAGCAGTTTCAGGCGGTCGATGGGAGACAAGGCGGTGGAGAGATGAATCAGGAGAGTAGATAATATGGGTCTCTTGAATTCAACCATTGAAATTGAAGCATCTCAAGTTTTGTGCTGATAATATTTTGATTTTATGTTTTAAGAAAATGTGAGTAAAATAATTATTGTATTTCTGTGAAGTATCATGTGCATGAAGTTGTGTACTAATTGTTTTGTATTTCGATAAAGTAATATTATCCTACTACGTAGTTACTACATAAAATTCCTCTAAATTGATATCGTTGTGACTGGAAAAAATTATTAAATAAATTATATTATATTAAAAAGATAAAATTATGATTACGAATGAGATTGAGGCTTTTTATCTTTACTAGCTTATAGCCCGTGCGATGCACAGTTACTTAAATTTTATTTATAATTATTTTGTTTATAATTATAATTTTATTACTCATGCAACACACGATTGTTTTTTTAATATTTATAATTATATTTATTTATGAATATTTTAATATTTAAAAGTTATTAGTTTACATGATTAAATTATTATTAAAAAAGATTTAGCCAAAAAAATTATAGTTGAAAATTTGATATTTATTATATTTTACACGCTCAATTTAATATTTGTTTATATTGAGTTATAAAAATTAAATTTTGCCAATTTTATAGTTCACACGAAATTCATAAAATAATCTTTAATTTACTTGTGGTTTAATAGTTCTTTTTCAACTAAAAACTATTCCAAAACTAAAAAGAAAATAAAGTGACGAAATTTAATGTTGAGAATTCTATTCGATTTAGGAAATCTACTTCTATGTAATTTAGATTATTAGAATACCCTTTATTAATCAAATACAGTTTTTAATGTTAAATCTAACGGTTTTCACCTATCTATTTAACATTAAACGATTTTTATTATTTTGGTATTAAATGAGTTTCCTTATTTAATTACAACTATTTTTATGTTTTGACTTTTTAGAAAATCCAATCCTAATATAATATCTTTTAACTTATATCATTTTTAGATAATAACTTCTTTTTATATGATATAATCTTGATCATGTATTTTTAAAAGTATTGGATCTAACGGTTGAGAATGTTTTGGCGTTATTTAGGACCAAACTACCATGATAACATCATTAATTTTTCTTAATATTTATAATATTTATAATTTATAATTTTTTTAAATATTTATTGCTAAAATATAATATACTCTTTTTTGTAATATGTTAAAGATGCGGGAACTTTGAACTTTTGAGAAAATAAATTATCAATTAAAATATAATTTTTTTTGTTTGCTCTTCTTTTAAAGTAGTACACCGTGATCAAAATTCTGTATAAATTTCATTTTTTTATAGTATATCCTGTAAATATCTATGTTATTATATTAAAGACTAATTAATGAAAGCTTCCTTATAAGTTTGGTCGCTTTGTTTGATCACTCAATCCATAATCGTTGAATCTTTCAAATTAAATTGTTGAAACACGTTAGATATAACAGTAAAATTATCCTGTAGAATGATCTAAGGTTTGAATCTACCAAAAACATATTAAAATTTATAGGTTTTTTTGGAAAAAAAAATTCATTTTTTCTTGCAGACATGTTATTTGATAATATTTTTTGTAAAGTACTATTTTTCAGAAAAGTACTATACTAATTGATTAACGAACTTTTAAAGTTTCGAATTTAATAATTTACAATGTATATAGGTTTAAAAAGTTTGGCATAGCTGAGTCTAAAATTTCAAAATAAGATTTTTTTAATATGAATATAGTTCTTATAAAACAAAATCACTATTTACGTATAATTTATTATTTAATAATAAATCATACTTGATTAGTTATGATATAAAACTTAATAAAATAGGATTAAAAATATGCACAATTTTATGAAATTTTATCCTCGTATTATTATATTCTTTGTTGATTTGAATTTTTCTTAGATTGATTTTAATTTTTGAACATAGATTTCTAAATTTAAAATAGTTAGAAAAAAGTAATTAAATTGGTGTTAAAATAATGATGACATAATAATTATTATTAGAATTTAAATATTCACTTTATTAATTTGGGCTTTATCTTGTGTTTTAAAAATCAGATTTTGACGATTTTATACCCCACATGAAGATAACTAAATTATCTTTAATTAAAAGATGGTTTAACAATTTTTATCTAGGTGGAATTGTCTATGGAAGAGAAAAGAAAGTCACGAATTTTTTACATGGAGAATTCTATTCAATATAGAAAAATTATTTATATTTGATATATTTGGTTTAAATTATCAAAATACACCTTTTAGAATTTAAATATAATCATATTATTAATAAAATAAATTTTTTTAATATTTGATCTAACGATTTTCATTTATCTAGTTAAGATCTAATGGTCCACCAAAATTTGGGATAAGATCTCTATTATGATTATTATATATAAGGATTTAATATAATAAGAATAGCAAGTATATACTGATATAATTATCTTACTAACTGCTTTTACTTTTAATGTTTCGGTTTTATTTACGGTGTAAATAAAATTTTAAAATACATTATTACTTAAAAATTATTAAATAGAATAAAAATTATGTTATGATTATACAAAATTTTATTCTCATATTATTATATTCTTTATCGATTTGAATTTGTTCTTAATTAATTTTGATACTTTATTGAAAGAAACATAAAATTTATATATTTAAAAGAATTAGTGGAAAAATAAATAAATTTGTGCTAAAATAATAAAAAAAATATATTTATTAAAATTTAGATACTCACTTTAATATTTGGGGTAATATTTTGAGTTTTAAAAATTGAATTTTGATAATTTTACAACTCATGCGAAACTAACGAAATTATCTTTAATTTAATGATGATTTAATATTTATTATCTAACTTGACCAGTTGACCTACCCATAAAAATAAAATAAACTGAAAAGAAAAGATTGTTAAGAAGTTTTACACAAAGAATTCAATTCAATATAGAAAACCAATTTATAATTGGTTTAAATTATCAAAGCACACTTCTTAGTATTTAAATATAATCCTACCTTTAATCAAATACACATTTTAATATAAGTATTATATTCAAAATTATTGTTTATGAATATGAAACCCTAAACATTTTAATAATACTTTGATATTATCCTTTTATGTTTGTTATATGTAAAATAATATAATTATAATTTGGATTAATCAAATTGTTATGTTCCTTCAAAAAAAAAGTGTTTAAAGAGTTCTCCCAAGTCTCTTATTATAACTTAGGGTATCATTGTAATCGATATGAATTGTTATCTTGATATTTGGTTTAACAATTATTATCTAACTGGAACTATACATAAATTCAAGAGAAAAGATATTTAAGAATTTTTACATAGAAAAATTTTAAATTATCAAAATACACTTTTTAGTATTTAAATATAATTCTATTATTAATCAGATACACTTTTTAATATTAGATCTAACAATTCTCATCGATCTATTTAAGATCTAACTATAATTATTAATTTGGTCCTATACTGATCGTACATAGACCATATCGATTTTAATTTTTTCTTAAATTGGTTTTAATATTTTACTGAAATAAATATAGAATTTTATAAATTTAAAAGAATTAGGGAAAAAAAAATTAAATTGGTGCTACAATAATAAAAAAATATTTATTAAAATTTAGATAATAACTTTAATGTTTGGGCTCTATCTTGAGTTTTAGACAACAGATTTTAACGATTTTACAGCCCACGCGAAGCTTACAAAATTATCTTTAATTTAATGATGGTTTAATAATTATTATGTAACTGGAACTATCCATAAAATAAAGAGAAAAGATAATTACGAATTTTTACATAAAGATTTCTATTCAATATAGAAAACTCATTTATAATAGGTTTAAATTATCAAAATACACCTTTTAGTATTTAAATACTATCCTATTATTAATCAAATACAATTTTTAATATTATATCTGACGGTCCTCATCGATTTGAATATTTATAGTTTTATAATCCAACGGATCGTATACTTTTGGTAGTACAGTGACCGACCAAAGTTTTGGATAAGATCTCCCTTACGCTTATTATATATAAGGAGTTAATAATATACTATCTCTGTTCCATTTTATGTGGATCATTCTGTTTTGTTTTAAATTTCAATGTAAAGCTAGGCATACAACTCGGAAAAAATGAGGTGAACAGAGTATCCATGCACATCTCTTCAAGATTTTCTTCTTATATATTCTCTCAGCCCCCATTGGATTATATATACATCGGGGACGAGCACATATTTTAAGATTTCTATAATATACTTCTATAAATTATTTTAATATTTTTTTTCTGAAATAAAATTTAACATTTTAATTTTTATTCAAAGAAAAAATAATTTAAAAATAAGTTATAGAACTATAATTTATATACACCTTAAAATACATGCCAAATAGTGAGAAAAAAATTATATAAAAATGAGTGGGACGGAGCGAGTATATAAAAGAAATCAGGATACACTATGTTGGATCGTTTTGGGTAAAAAATTTGTTTTACAAATATTATTAGCAATTATATACTTTAACTAATTAGATATTAAAATTGTTGTCATTGAAGTATATTAAAACGTTTTCGCAAGTAACTCTGATGCCATTGAAGGGTTTCAAGCACATAAACGCAACGGAAAAACGTGAAAATAAATCAAAATTCGAAAACTCTCCGCAGGATCCATGCGAAAACAAAAGATTTAATTCGGAGATTAAGAACAAATACCTTAAAAAGCTTTAACCGTTCATGAATGGAGGATGATAAGTCGTTCTACCGTCGGGCTCTACTTTCTTGATATTATGCTGGAATAGATGCTTGTTTGGCTTGTAGGGCTTGTAATGCTTGTTTGGCTTTGTTGACCTTGTTGGGCTTTGTTGACCTTGTTGGGCTTGTAAAGTATGTTTGGCTTTGTCGGCCTTGTTGGGCTTATCCGGCTTGCTGAGCTATGTTGGCCTTGTTGGGCTTGTCCGGCTTGCTGAGCTATGTTGGCCTTGCTGAGCTTTACGTGTCTTGTCTGAGCTCCACCGGAATTGCCTTCGAGCTCCCTGAAACGGAAATGCCCGCGGGGGGTTATGTCCCCGTAAGTACCTCCGGCGTGAGAATAAGTATCCGGTGGACGGAAAACATAATACAGATATGTAGATATGTATTAATTTCTAGAGAGAGAAAGTAGAGAGAAGGTAGAGAAAAACCTATCAGAAAATTGAGTATAGTGAGAATGTAGTGAATGTTGTGACCCCTTCAACTGAAGTGAGTATGGGGTATATATAGGCTCATGTCATGTGCAGTGCACATGACTGAGTGTCCACGTGGGGGACATGAGCTGCAAACTAGGGTCTTGGTCGGGTGTCAGTGTCCACCTTGTGTCAGTTGCATGTTGTCCTGACGTTTGGACCATGTACTTGTGTCAGCTTTATTGCATATGTCAGTTGTACTTGTGCCAGCTTTGTCTTGTTCGTGCTTGTTTATTGTGCAACGTGTCATGTCCCATCCATACGGGCTTGGTGGGCATTGCAGGCTTTGTGGACCTTGTAGACCTTGTGGCCTTGTATGCATTGTAGGCCTTGCAGGCATTGTGGACCTTGCAGACCTTGTGGCCTTGTATGCATTGTGGGCCTTGCAGGCATTATTTTAGACTTGGGCTTGATTTTAATAGGTGAATTGGCCCTTTACAAATCACCTACTATCATTTGCCCCCCACTCCTTCATTCCTCTTTAGAGGAATGGAGGAGTAGTAAAAGATTTGTGTTGGATGTGGGTAGGATGTTTGTTTGGGAGGATACGTAGATTCAAGAGTATCTTTTTGAGCTGGAGGTGCTTTTGGAAAAAATTTGTTGCCCCCCCCCCCCACTTAAGTTTGGATAGGTCCAAGGACTTAAGTAAGAGTTTTGTCCGAGAGAACAGGTCGATCTGAGAGGACCTTGTCGACCCGGGAGGGCCTTTGTAAAAAGTTTGTTGCCCCCCACTTAAGTTTGGATAGGTCCAAGGACTTAAGTAGGAGTTTTGTTCGAGAGGACAAGTCGGTCCGAGAGGACCTTGTCGACCCGGGAGGGCCTTTGTAAAAAGTTTGCTGCCCCCACTTAAGTTTGGATAGGTCCAAGGACTTAAGTAGGAGTTTTGTTCGAGAGAACAAGTCGATCCGAGAGGACCTTGCTGACCCGAGAGGGTCTTTGTAACAAATTTGTTGCCCCCCACTTAAGTTTGGATAGGTCCAAGGACTTAAGTAGGAGTGTTGTCCGAGAGGACAAGTTGATCCGAGAGGACCTTGTTGACCCGAGAGGGCCTTTGTAGGAAATTTGTTGCCCCCCACTTAGGTTTGGATAGGTCCAAGGACTTAAGTAGGAGTGTTGTCCGAGAGGACAAGTTGATCCGAGAGGACCTTGTTGACCCGAGAGGGCCTTTGTTAGAAATTTGTTGCCCCCCACTTAGGTTTGGATAGGTTTGAGGACTTAAGTAGGAGTGATGTCCGAGAGGAAAAGTTGATCCGAGAGGACCTTGTTGACCCGAGAGGGCCTTTGTAGGAAATTTGTTGCCCCCCACTTAGGTTTAGATAGGTCCAAGGACTTAAGTAGGAGTTTTGTCCGAGAGAACAAGCCGATCCGAGAGGACCTTGCTGACCCGAGAGGGACTTTGTAAAAAATTTGTTGCCCCCCATTTAAGTTTGGATAGGTCCAAGGACTTAAGTAGGAGTTTTGTCCGAGAGAACAAGTCGATCTGAGAGGACCTTGTTGACCCGGGAGGGCCTTTGTAAAACAAAAAGGTTTTTTCATCTGTGCATGATAGTTGTTGACAATAGTAACAATTAATAATTAATAATAATAATATTATTATTATTACTTTTATTATTAATGATATTAAAAATGGATGTCCGAATGTGATATTTGTAAGTCATCCGAGCGCCTGTAGGCATTGTTTTTACAATTTGGAAAGTGAATGAATCTTATACGACATACATGATAATTGGCTAAGTCGAGGGCCAACATGTGTCAGCCCATCCACTGATCCCATTACTTGCCTTATATTCACGTGACCAACTCTTTAGTCACTTTTGGTTTGCTTTTTCTTTGTTTGACTACATCATCACCCGTGAATACATGAATTCATGTATATTGTCTTGTGTTCGTCCCCAAATTAGTATATGAGTGGGCTGTCACATGCAGCTCTCACAATTTTTAAATAGTTATTGAACTATTCCTTCACTGCTGACATTTCCCTTTGTATGCTCAGATGTTCGGATAAATATAAGTTGTAATCTCCCAAGCACTTAGCTCAACATATATGAAATTTAGGTAGGCTCGGATAACTTCTTTATTTGCTCGGGCAGTGTGACACTCGGATATTTCGAGTATATGACAAATTATATTATCCGAATAGTATTGCATCCGCGTGTACCAACCTTTGATTTCACCAGCGGAATTGAACTCCACTGCCCTTACATTTCTTGTTCGCGCCTTTTTTTTTTGTATGTTGCCTTGTACGCACGGATAATGCATGCATCACCTTCAACTTGTTTGTTTCTACTTGGACGTGCCCTCACATATGAAGGAAAATTCCAAGACATGTTCTTGCATTTGTTAGAAGAGTTTGCCTCTGCACAGTGTGAAGCATTCCGTGCACCTTTGTAATAATCAAGGTCTTGTGATTTTCATGAATGAATAGACGTCATGTTTCTGGGTCTATACTCATCTTGAGCTGCATAATTCATGTTGGCAGCACCAGCAGCATCGATATATGCAAAAGTGTCGCTCGATGAATGTCAATGACCTCGGCCAACTAGTGTTTATGGCTCGCTGAGAAGCTCATCTAACCAAGAAGGTTGGTCAGCTATTAAAACACTTTTAGATGAGTAAGTGTTTCCATCTCTAGGCTTTGGCATGACTTTCGCTGTAATAGCAGGACTAGGAGCATAATCAACATGTGAAGGGCATACGGACGCCATGCATCCATGCGTGCTCGGATGCCTTTGATTGACAATGCGTTGTTCAAACTCCTCCGAGACTTTGTGCAACATGTTCTCCGTATTTCTAATGTCACTTTACAAGGGAGTGATCTTCGGCCACCTTTTAGACTTGCCAGTTTCCCATGCCATAGACTCCAACCAGACCACTTTGCAGTCAGTGTGCTCGGATGGAGTAGTGAATGCGCACTATCTCGTTCACTGGTTTAAGAACCGGGTACAGGGACACGTTGGGCATACTGCACGTTCAGTTGCTGCGGCAAACTACGAAACAGGTGTCCTTGGGTATAACCGTTGTCCTGCCTTGGGGAAGGGTCTTGAAGCAGCACAAGCGATCTTGTGTCTGCGAACCACGTTATTTTTATGCGAACCGTGTACACAAAGGAGGCCCTGCATGCTCGGATGGTCATTTGTTCCACTTGTAGAAATGCTGGGTGTATGTAAGTTGCATCTGTAAGGATGAGCTGGCTCCGGAGGATGCAGTGTGCTTGGACCGTGTGGTGTCTCTATGCTTTGTCGAGTCACCACTACTACTCTGCCAGTTGCAAAATTTGCATGCTTTATAAATCTCTTTCCCGTGACTGGACCTCGAGTAGTCGTTGTTTTGCATTGTTTTTCAGTTTCAATGCAGGGTGCACACCCGTGACCCCATGGCTTGTTTTAGCAGTTGTTTCATTTGTTGCCGAAGGACATTGCACTTTTGTTTCTTTATTGTCTTTTTGTGCTTTTCGTCCTTTTCTTATTATATGGTACGCATTAAGGCATGCATGCTCCACCTTCATTCCTTGGCTGGCCTTGTGTGCTCGGTAGGGGCGGAACATATATACACACATAGTCTTTTTCAATGCATCTCTTCGTTAATCTTCCACTTTTTTATTTGTAACACGGGTGCTAGATATCCAAGCGTGTCTTCATCTCTTGGCTACCCAAATGAAAATGAATTAAGTTGAACTGGCAGTGAGCTCGTGAACTTTAAATGAAAATCAACACAAGTTGTAATACGTGACACCATGCGTGCTCGGTTTCTTTGATAATTTTTGTTGACTGCTTCGGGGAACAAGGTGTGAAAGCAGAATGGCTAAGTCCGAGTATACTTATTGTTGCTCGGACGGCTTGACATTGCACAAATAAATTAAAGTCCAAACCAAGCTTGTATGCTTCAAATGACCACCACTTAGTCTGCATGTTTATATCTTTTTGATTTGTTTGGCTTGCTTTACAAATAAATTGAAGTCCAAGCCCAGAGTATACTTCGCATAACCACATGAAATGATTCTTCCGTAAATAATTCAACATGCTTTGTTTGCTCGGATGCTCCATTCCGTGTGTGGTCTTGAATGGTGTTTTTGTGAAGTGGTGATTAAGTGTATGAAATTGTGCTACTATAACTGTGAGTGTCATATTTGCTTTGTTTAACTTGTGTGATTCTGCACACCTTATATACTTCATATCACTTTCTCGCCTTGCACTCCTTGTATGCTTTGCATCTCTTTCTCACCTTGCACACTTTGCATGCCATATCTTGTTTCTTAAATAGATAGTCATCTTGAATAGTTCATGTATAACTTGCATTCATTGCGTAACTTGCACCACTTGTAGGTCATAGATATTCATGGCTAGTGTATTGACAGTTGTTTTGCCTTGTTATTGCAGTGCTTCGTGAGGTGATACCCACTGACATGGATATTGATAGTTTGACTGCTTGTTTTGCCGGCCAGTCGGTTCGTGGCTCTAAGGCTGGTGGGGTTGTTAGCAAGAAGAGGCATGCTGAGTCTGGTACTTCTCGGGGAGTGAAGAAGGTAGCCAGGAAGAGATCCAATGTGGTGGAGACTAGCTCTGAAGATGTGGATACCGATGAGGATTCTGTATCCCTTGAGCAGCATGTTGAGGTTGTGTATGTGCCCGCAGGGTCGTCGGTTGTTGCTGAGTTAGGGGCCTGTGGACAGGTTGAGACGATCGGGGGATCAGGTGTTGGTTCTGGTTCTGCTGATTCTGAGATTGCTCCGGGAGTGAAGTCTATCATTCGAGGTCCAAGACCGCCTATTTCGTGGATGACTGAGCCTGAGGGGGATGTTGGTTGGTCTACTCTGGATATTCGGACTCGTGATGGCTGGATCGGGGAGGGCCTTAAGCCGTGGGATACATTGAAGGCGTTTCGAATTCCAGCGGATATGGAACGCTACGCGAGCATGGAGGACACATAGTTTATTAGCGAATTTCGGGCTCGCAGTGCAGAGGTATGACTTTGTAAATGTTTAATATTATGTACATCGCGTATATTTCCTATATTGCACATATTGAACACATTGCATACATTGTGTACATTGGTTGCATTGCATACCTTGCACATATTGCGCGCATTGCATACATTGTCATGCATTGGCTATGTCACGTAGTTTTTCATGCCTTGTCTTTGTTCACTTATGTAGGTGTTTTCCATCAGTTGTGCGGTGCCAGATATGCTCTCAAAGTACAAAGAACATGCAGAAAAGGCGGAGGAGCTTGCTAAGGGTAGTGGGTCCAAAATAGCCCTGCTAGAGAGGGATCTTCACAAGGCAAAGGGTGATCATGATGGATTGTTTGCTTCTCTTCGACAGCTTGAGGGAGAGAAGGCCAAGTTGGTTGCAGAGCTTGCTACAGTTCGGGTGAACCATGCTAGGGAGTTAAAGGATATTGAGTTAAAGAAGAAAGAGGTCGGGCAGTCCAGGGATGCATAGATTGCCCGACTGATGCACATGGCTACACATGACTACCGTAAGCATGTGGAGATTTTTCTTAACACCAAGGGGTGTACTGCCTTTGTCACCAAGAAGGCTTCTCCTGCTTTCCGTCTTGGATATACTGCTTTAGAGGAGTTCATTGGGGAGGGTAATGTATACACTTCTGAGAGGCACAACTTCATAGGGTTTGTAGCAGACCGACAGGCCAAGAAGGCCACGAATACTGATGGTGCCTTAGTTTCTGGGGGAACTAGTTCGTCTCGGGAGATGGTTCCGTTTGATGGAGATGGAGAGTACGAGATCCCTTTGGATGAATTGCTTTCATATGTTAGATCATTTGTTGGACATGGTGTTGATCCAGTTGCTGAAGATGATGACGCAGAGGGTGTTTCCGATGAGGAGTAGCTGACCCGGGCTGCGTCCCGTAGTATTCTATGTAGTATGATGTTATCCTTTCGTATTCAGACATTCAGCGTTTGTACTTGACTTGCATTGGTTACAGATTCACATGTCTCGTCGAACTTGTAGTATAATTCGCTTGGCACTACTCTAAGCGCTTAGTCTCATCTTGCATGTGTATCTACTTATCACTCCATGCTTTTGTAGTGCAAGGCTTTGTTTGTGAAACTGACAAGGCCTTGGTTTGCTTTGCCTTGTGCATGAATATTATCGAATATTAACAAACATGCAAGAGAATGATACAATAGACATAAGTATTAATAAAAGGAGACGAGAGTCTCAAATTTCATTAACAAAGCTTATTACAAGCATTCCGGGCGGGAGCCCTTGTTCAGTTGGCATGTAGGGGACTTGGGTCCGCAAACAATTGAGATTTGACAAGTTCTTATTTTTACAATTCTAAAGGCACCCCGGGGCCTTATAAGTTCGACCGTGGGGAGTCCTTTACAAAAAATGTACTAAGTACGTGAGCCTAGATATAGAACTTATGGAGACGAAGTCCATGCCAAGTGTTGGCAATCTCCGCTCCGTCCGTGGTGGATAGCTTGTAAGTTCCTGGTCGAACAACTTGGGTAACAATGCAGGGGTCTTCCCAGCTCGGGCTCTGCTTGCCTTGGTGCCCGGGATCAGACACTTCAGTTGCCTTTAGGACAAGGTCTCCCTTAGAGTACTGACGTTGCTCGGTCTTGGAGTCTGTTTCTACTGTAAGTATTTGTCCAAACTTCCGTTTTTTCCTTTGTTCGGCTATGCGGGCTTGGTGTGCAGCTTGTCTTGCTGCTTTCTTAGTGGCACGCAAAGGCGCAGATTCTTGTTGTTGCTTGAGTGCAGCCTTCTTTCTATTGGCTTTGTGGGTTTCTCCCATCGCGATGGCAACCCCGTAGCATCGTTTTGCAACTTCAGGTTCCTCCTTGAGTGTTCCTACCCCTTGGGGGGTTGGGAACTTCACCTTGAGGTGTGGTGTAGATGTTACTGCTCTAAGTTTTGACAATGTGGGTCTTCCAAGGATGATGTTGTATGGTGATGCAGAGTTTATAACGTAAAACTTGATCATGTGATGGACCTGTCTTGGCTTGGATCCAAAAATGACGGGAAGTCGGACAGTCCCGTCGACTTGCACAGCATTGTGTTCGAACCCATATAGTGATTGTTCACTTGGATCCGGTTTTTAATGCTCTATGTTCATTCTTTTGAGTGCATGGAGAAAGATAATGTCCACAGAGGATCCATTGTCCACCAATACTTTGCGAATATCATGATTGGCTACGTCTAGAGTAATGACGATGGCTTCATTGTGATTTGGATCTACACCCTCGTAATCCTCATCACTAAAAGAGATGACATTACAAATTGATGGACTGTGCGCAACCTCCATGACCTCGTCGTGTCCGGAGGTGTCATGTCTATGTGGTCGTGGTGGAGAACCTCCGACCACTACATTGATCACAAGCCTCTTAGATCCCTCTGGCTCTGTTCTTTTTACATTCTTTTGCGAGAGGTAGTTGTCCAATTTTCCAGCCTTAGCCTGTCTCTCGAGGAAGTACTTGAATGATACACAATCTTTGGTTGCATGCCCGACATCTTCATGATAGTCACAAAACTTGGTTTGGTCTCTGCTTGTTATGGGGGCCGTCATGGGCCTTGGTTTTTCAAAGAACAGTTTGCCTTTGATTTCCTGGAGTATGACCGCAGTGCTCCGGTTGAACCTTGTCCATTCTTGATTCGGTTTTGGAGGTAACCTAGGTGCGTTCTGAGTTTGGGGCTGGTCATTTCGATTGAATTGAGCACCGCGATGTGGATCATGATCATGTGTAGTGTTGTTATGATGGCCGTAACCATTATTTTTAAGCTTTTTATCTTTGTGATGGTTGCTGAACTCTTTCGGAGCATGGTGATCAACTTTTGCTTCGTAGTGCTCTCTTTGTCGGGTAAGCCTCATGGCTCGAAGCGCATTGTCTCCGGTAATGTACTCGGATGCCATGGCGTAGACCTTGGCTAAGTCTTTAGGGTCTTTGCGAATGAGATCAATGACATAGTCTTTGTATTCGTAGGAGTCCAGGCCTCGTCTAAAGGTGCTGATCGCTTCGCCTTGATCTACGGAAGTGACACGATTTACTCCTTCTTTGAAACGAAGAATGTACTCATCGAGGCTTTCACCCTTTTTCTGAACAATTCCTTCAAGAGAGACAGTGTGGATATCATTCGAGCGGTTTGCCCGAAATCTTCGGAGAAAAGCAGCTCTGAATTCCATCCATGTGTCGATGCTCCGTGGAGTTAAGAGGGAGAACCATTTTTGAGCATGGCCCTCAAGGGTGGAAGCGAATAACCGACACTTAGTTAGGTCATTATAGTCATGCAGTGCCATTTGTTGATCAAAAAATTGGGTATGATCGCCAGGGTTCTTGTCCCCATTATAGAACCTGAGTTGAGGGTGCTTTGCTTTCTTGTCTCGAGGCTGTGCTTACAGCCTTAATGTGAACGGAGACTCAATTATCTCAAAGTCGGGATCCCCATCGACTTTCTTATGGAGTTGGTCAAGTTGTTTTTGAAAACGAGCGTTCTGCTCCGCAAGTTGCTCAGCTGTGAGCCCATCCCTTATGTCGTGAATTCGCTCCCGAGGGGGAGTTCTTTGTTCACCGTGTCTCTGAGGGATAGGGCCTCTTGGGGGACTTTGCTGCATGTCTCTTGGTTGCTCGGACTCTGCGCGTCTTTGCTGACGGCGATCGTCAAGTCGGTGTCTCAAATCGTACTCGCGGTTTCTTCTATAATGAGCCCAGGTTACGTCTCTGTGGTGATCCCCATTGTGCCTTTCATGATCAGGATCACGCGAGGATCCGAGGCGACTGTGAACGTTGGACCTTGATCTTTGTGGCAAGGGTGGAGCACGAGAGTGCCTTGAGTTTCCTTCGGATTCGCCCTCATTTGGATCGACCAGAGGCTGTATGACCGGGGCTGCCGGTTGCACCATAGACTGGAGGAAGGCGATGAGCGCATCCTTTTGTTGAGGGTTCATCTGTTGGACCTGTTGTTGTGTCAAGTGTTGAGGGTTCAGGGCCATAGGTGCGTCGGGGGTTGCTGGGGGAATGACAGGTTGAACTTGTTCCGGTTGTTGTTGGGCATGAGCCGCTCGGGCGGCCGAAACCTCTTGGTTTTGGTTGATCACATTCCTTAGGTCTCTAGGAGCTACGCGACTGGCATTGAGGGTTGAGTCGGTGTCGGCATTACGAACTCGGACGTAGTTGGGGTGACTAGGGCCACCAACCTCCTAGATGACAGGGGGTTGTTGATTAGAACTACGTGTGACAGGTGCCATGTTTGCTGGTTTGGAGAGCGTGGGAAGTCCCCTCCTTCTAGCGCCAAATGATAAGTCATTCTACCGTCGGGCTCTACTTTCTTGATATTATGCTGGAATAGATGCTTGTTTGGCTGATTGTTTGGCTTTGTTGACCTTGTTGGGCTTTGTTGACCTTGTTGGGCTTGTAAAGTATGTTTGGCTTTGTCGGCCTTGTTGGGCTTGTCCGGCTTGCTGAGCTATGTTGGCCTTGTTGGGCTTGTCCGGCTTGCTGAGCTATGTTGGCCTTGCTGAGCTTTACGTGTCTTGTCTGAGCTCCACCGGAATTGCCTCCGAGCTCCCTGAAACGGAAATGCCCGCGGGGGGTTATGTCCCCGTAAGCACCTCCGGCGTGAGAATAAGTATCCGGTGGACGGAAAACATAATACAGATATGTAGATATGTATTAATTTCTAGAGAGAGAAAGTAGAGAGAAGGTAGAGAAAAACCTATCAGAAATTGAGTATAGTGAAAATGTAGTGAATGTTGTGACCCCTTCAACTGAAGTGAGTAGGGGGTATATATAGGCTCATTTCATGTGCAGTGCACATGACTGAGTGTCCACGTGGGGGACATGAGCTGCAAACTAGGGTCTTGGTCGGGTGTCAGTGTCCACCTTGTGTCAGTTGCATGTTGTCCTGACGTTTGGACCATGTACTTGTGCCAGCTTTATTGCAGATGTCAGTTGTACTTGTGCCAGCTTTGTCTTGTTCGTGCTTGTTTGTTGTGCAACGTGTCATGTCCCATCCATACGGGCTTGGTGGGCATTGCAGGCTTTGTGGACCTTGTAGACCTGGCCTTGTATGCATTGTAGGCCTTGCTGGCATTGTGGACCTTGTGGCCTTGTATGCATTGTGGGCCTTGCAGGGATTGTTTTAGACTTGGGCTTGATTTTAATAGGTGAATTGGCCCTTTACAAATCACCTACTATCAGAGGATTACGGGAGATCCAAAGTTTCTTCAATCACCATGTATCCCGCTTTCGCGATCTACGCTCTACGTTGTCCACACGAACGCTTTTCTTGAAGGATTGATATGTACTAGCACCTGAAAACTGCTTATTTCTCTCTCTTTTCTTGCTCTCATAAGCGACTAGGGTTTTAATATAAAAACGTTTTTCACTTCTTAAAATCAGACTCTTAGAGAGTTTATATAGAGAAGAATAAGTTTTTTTAATTATAATCCAATTATAATTAATACTGATCCGAAATTTCAATTTATTATTTAATTAAGTCTCACTTAATTAATTAATAACTTAGTTCGAAATTAGTTTAAGTAATTTCCTTTTCTATTTAATTAATTAATTAAGTCATACTTAATTAATATTATAAATAGAATGAATTACTTATTTAATTTAAATTCATAATTTAAATTATTTCTCCTTCAAACGTTTTTTGTGTGTGATCATGTAGGTTATTATTACGTTGACAACAATTTTAATATCTAATTAGTACTAGTTTACTAAGTCGCGCTTCGCAGCGGCATTGTAGGAGTAATAATTTTTCTAAACTTTTAAAAAAATATTCTACAAAATATGTTCTTAAATAAAATAATATTGTTAACATAAAATGAAGGTTTCTTTTAAATTCTTCATTTCAGGTAAATTTTGAATAAATATAGAAAATGATAAATATTTAATGTTTTTCATTATTTTCATTTTATATCAATATTACTTTCTAGCATATAATATACTCTTTCTAATGAATTGCTCTCTCGTTAAATCTGTTTCCTCCCAATGATTTGCGTTCTCATTGTTACCAAATCTAAACAGGTAATAAACTAATTTACTGAGTAAGTTACATCATCTATTAAACAATTTTATCAAATCATAAAATTTAATTTAAATATTTTAAAAATTCTAATTTTTAATGTTTAAAATATAAATGATCGAGAAAATATATGAAAAGAACATAAGACTTCTAAATTTTATTTTATTTTATATAAACTTGCATTTCCTGTAAATATTATCTTCTCTATAAATTAGAAAGTAAAACTTTAAAAAAAATGGGTTCTAACATATATGTAAAACATATAGATAAATTAAACATGAGTTTTTTTATAAAAAAATTATGAGAACATATTTTATAATATTTTTTTAAAAGAAAATTAGATTGAGATGATTTGACAGGCACCAACTATCCGAGCCATCTTCCCCTTTATATAATATAATAATTTATTGGTTAATTGATTTATTTTTTCTTTTCAAATTTGACTGAAATAGAAAAGTTAGGAGAATATTAAAATTGTATATTTAGTTTTCTTCATTTGTAAAGATTTAAAAGACAATTAAGATATTTTTCAATGAAAAATTTAGGAGAATATTAAAATGTCTATTTAGTTTCCTCCATTAATAAAGATTTTAAAGGCAATAATATTAAAATCGTATATATTTAGTGTTTTCCATTAGTAAATATTTTAAAGACAATTGAGATATTTTTGAATCTTTAATATTAATAATTCAAAATTTTAAGATAATTAGAAGAATAAATCGAATCGATTTGAGAGACGCCAACTAAAATAGAAAAGTTAGGTGAATATTAAAATGATATATTTAATTCTTATAGCAAGTATATTCATAAATAAAAAATTTAGGATAATATTAAATTGTATATTTAGTTTCCTCCATTAGTAAAGATTCTAAAGGCAAAAATATTAAAATTGTATATTTAGTTTTCTCCATTAGTAAAGATTTAAAAAGTAATTAAGATATTTTCTAATAAAAAGTTATGAGAATATTAAAATTGTGCATTTAGTTTCTTTCATTAGTAAAGATTTTAAAGGCAGTTGAGATATTTTCAATTTTTAATATTAATAATTCAAAATTTTGATAAAATTAGAAAAACTGGACCAAAATAAAAAAATTAGAAGGATATTAAAATTGTATATTTAGTTTCAACCATTACTAAAAATTTAAAAAGCAATTAAGATATTTTCTAATAACAAATTTAGGTGAATATTAAAATTGTGTATTAATATTCTCCTAAATTTATTACAATAAGATATACAAAAAATAAATTCATTTAAAAAATAATATTTATATACTTTGTCGTATATATTACATATTGATCGTGAAATCTTACCAAAATTTAAAAGATTGTTTTCAATTTTAGTAAATAAACTTATCATAAGTAATATTATGATATTAATGATATTTAGAATTGAAAACAAAGTTTCTAAAACAAAGATGAATCAAAATAAGTACATGAATTTTTTACGAATGAGATTTATGATATATACATAAAATTTGCATGATCAAAGTTAAAAGTTAAAACTTAAAACCCGACACCGATAACCTAACCCAATGCAGGCATATACGGAGGTCAAATACAAATACAATCAGATAAGCACAATGACTGTCTATACTTATCGCTCTTCAACAACAATATGACACTTAGCATGTTTCTTTTTTAATAATTGTTGTTAGGAGAATTTCGTACAACAGTGTGTTGGAGGTTTATGGAAAGTTGTGGCTGGACTTGTATGATGACTCATCGGAAATTGAATAGAGAATGGGTTTTTTCTCTTGCACTTGCCGAGTGTCAATTGTGTATCATACAAGGTGCCTACGTACCCCTTTATATAGGGATCAAGCCTCACGTAGTTCTTGGAAAACAAGTTATTGAATAAGCCCATTCAGTCCAAGCCCATACAATAGTCAAGATTTATGTTCCCATAAATAGCTCAAGGATTAGCAATCCACCTCAAGTTCCCATAAATAGTCCAAGGATCATCAATCCTTTTCAAGTTCCCATAAATAGTCCAAGGATCGTCAATCCTCTTCAAGTTCCCATAAATAGTCCGGTCTTCACACGTTTTCCTACAATCTCGCGGCATCTCCGCATTTCTTCCCATGATTGTAGGTCTGTCCCGTGTCAACCAAGAAACATTCCATAAACAGGAATTTCTATATCGTGGGCTTCACCCACGATGCGAGCTGGCCAGGCTCGCATCACAAAACATATGAAAATTACCCTATCGTAGTGTAAGTGGTGCGAGCTCACTTATGTTCAATTATTCTCATTTCTGATAAGTAACACGAGCCCATTACTTCATAATGGTGAGAGCCAAAACTTAACATGGCTAGGGCCCATAATACTTGACCCTATCCTAACAAATCAACCCATTTTATTTCCCATGTACCATGGGGTCATTAGCACCTAAGCATCATAAGTTAATAGGGACTCGTGCGAGCCCAAAATAGTAAGAGCTCGTGCGAGCCCGTCATACTTGGTCATTCCAGTTCATCCAAAACATTTGGTGCGAGCCGAAGCCTGAATTATACCAACATAACTTCCTTTCAAGCCCAAATTACTTGTGGACCTGTTTAGGGCCCATTATCGAAAATCTTGTATAACAACTACCCCCCAAAATTCCTTAGCAAAATAAGGAATTTTCATTTTTTCTCATCAATCACCACGATTCGAGCCCTCTGCCCGGCTCGCACGCCATAATCAGGTGTGTGTCCATTCATAATGGCTTACAGCTGTTCGTGGGAATATGTGCCGTCCATTCACATGGTGACGCGTGTCTCCCACACCCTCTCTCCTCACCTCTATAAATACCTCAAAATTTTCTTATCATAATTTCATTCCATCAAAAACAATAACAAGACTCTGTCAATTTTGCTCAAGGATCAAACACGGCGAGAATTATCATTACTTCCCGGCAAATTTCCAGCAGTTCCTCGAGTTCATCATCCAGTTCTTCACAAAGTAAGTTTTATTTCTCTAAACATCCTTTGATTCATATGTTTTGATGTTTATATTATACTGTTTGTTCGAGGCAATCTTTGCGAACCGGGTTCCCTTATCGAGGTGAGCACAACTCACGGTTCGAGCTGAACCTGGGTCTATCAATACAATCTGTGTTCGCATCGAACATAGTAATATGATTCTTATTGCGATGTGAGGACACTTAGGAATTTTTAATTCTTTTTTCTTTTAGGGGCACACACTAACCTTCACCATCTTTTTTCAGATGTCGAGTGCGACCCCTTCCATCTCTGTGGGCTCGCTTGGCGACACACCGAGCCTGTTTCATTCTTCAGCTACTCCCTCCCCTTTGAACCAGTACCCCCCTAAGCTTAGAGGCTCAAAGGAATTCCAACGGGAATTGACCTCCATCTCAGGTCGACTAAGCCAGCCTATTTCCCCAAATTCGGCCATCACTCCTGAAGGGGCGGCCAACATAGCCATGATTGAGAGTGCGATGCGAGCCAGTGGGTCTAGTTCGCTTGGAATTTAACTCGACCCAAATTCTACCCCAGAAAATTACACTAGAGAGAAGGACTTATATTCATGGAGGAACAAGAAAATAGGGCCAAGTGTGTCCAGTTCGCTTGGTCTTGACTCCCTATTCAACCGTCCTGTACCACCCTTCAATCAAGAAGAAGTAGATGCTCGCGTAACACAGCTTTTACAAGAAAGAGAGAACAAGCTTCGCCTCGCATCGTGCTCAGCAAACAACCCAGTAAATATATCTGACTCAGAGTCCACAGATAGCTCTTTGGGAAGCGTCTTTTATGAAAAACGTAAGGGAAAAGAGGTGACTCGCACCGTTACTCTTCAAAAAGGGTTCGAACAGAATGAGGATGATGACACTAGCTCGTCTTGGTCATATGACATCCCCTCTAGCGAGGAGGTAGCAGATGTATCAAAAGAAACAGATTTTTGTAACTATGCTTACGTGCCCGAACCGTCCCCAATTCCATATGATCCCATCAAACAGCCCGAGCTCGAAGGGGAGGTGTTTCTTAAGAAACGCATAATTCCTGATGGCGATGAGAGCTCGTCCGCTTTTCACGAGGAAGGAAAAATTCTAGCCTATCGAAACATGTCCACCTCGCTGACCGAGGACAATCTTCGTGACCTAGTGAATCAATTTAGGCCAGAGGGCCGTATAATTCTCCCCTCACCGTACATGAGGTGTTACCAATTCAATCATCAAGAAAATGGAGGTCGGGCTCCTGTTAGATCAGAATTCAATGATCGTCAGAAGCTAGACTCAACTGATCAGGATTGCTGACGTCATCAGTATTGCATGGTCATCAGTATTTGATCAAGCGTCAGTATCTTATTGATCATCAGGATTCCTACTCAGACTATGATCAGGATTGATCATCAGGACTTGAAGCTGATCAGGATTCCTACTTCGAGTTATATTTGGAGTCTAGATAAACATGGAAGTTTATTCTATTTGTTCCTGGTTTGTAGAATGCAGCTATCGATTAAAGATATGTTTCTATCTTTGTTATGATTAGGACTTATCTTGTTATTGATAGAGAAGCTGTGTGCACTATATAAACACAGTTTTGGTTTCGATTTATGTATTCATTCGAGAGAGAACATAATCGGAGAGAAGCTCTTAAGAACAGAATTTCTTGAGAGAGTTTTTGTAAGCTAGCAGCTCTTAAGAACATCAGAATTTCTTAAGAGAGTTTGTAACAGTTTTATATCAAAGTTAATAAAGATGTTATTGTTATTGTTATTGTTATTGATCTTTCATATTTGTGTTATATAAAGTCGAGAATCTTATACAATTGTATTCAACCCCCTTCTACAATTGTTATTTACTGGGCAACAATTGGTATCAGAGCGAACTGATTTAATTCTGAATCAGATACGATCTAAAGATGTCGACAACCAAGTATGAAAGCATGAAGATTCCCATCTTGAAGATATCACAATATTCCACATGGAGGGTAAAGATGCTGATGTACCTGGAGGCTATGGATCCTGACTACTTGGACATGATTCGTGATGGACCATATATACCAACAAAGTTCGTAGAACGAACAGATACAGTACCAGAACATTATGTGGTCAAAGCTAAAGCTGAATGGACTCCAGAAGAAAAAGCTCATGTACTCAGGGAACCAAAGATAAAGAATATCTTGCATAATAGCCTTGATGCTGTCATGTCAAACAGAGTGATTGCATGCAAGTCTTCAAAAGAAATCTGGGATACT
Organism: Heracleum sosnowskyi; assembly: GCA_030848705.1. Classification (NCBI taxonomy): domain Eukaryota; kingdom Viridiplantae; phylum Streptophyta; class Magnoliopsida; order Apiales; family Apiaceae; genus Heracleum; species Heracleum sosnowskyi. The sequence goes on along the minus strand of CM061235.1, from coordinate 156,665,072 downwards.
TTGGAAACTCAGTGCCAGGGATCTGCATCTGTTAAGAAAAACAGAAGGGCTCTTTTGATTCAAGAATATGAACAATTCGATGCAAGACCTGAGAGAGCCTGACTGATCTATATGATAGATTTCTGACACTATTGAACAGCTTATCCTTAGTTGACAAAGTATATGAAACTGAAGATTCAAACACCAAATTTCTTAGAGCTTTACCTGAAGAATGGGATACTCAGACCTCAATCATTAGACACCAGTATGATCTGAACATTGTGTCTCTTGATGAGATCTATGGGATGCTAAGAACTCATGATCTTGAAGTTCAACAGAGAAAGAACAAGAAAAGCAGCAAGGCAAAGTCAATTGCTTTGAATGTAGAAGCAAAATCAAAAGGGAAAGCTATGGAGGTCTCTAGAAGGAAAGCAAGAGTAGCTGAGTCAGATCCTGACGACTCTTCATCAGATACTGATGGCAATCCTGATGCCAATACTGGTGATGAATCTTCTGATTCAGACATGGAAGAGATGGTTGCTATGATTGTCAGAAACTTCAGAAGGATGAAGTTCAGGAAGAATAGAAGACAAGGCAACTTTCAGAAAAAGACCTTCAAAGCAGACAAAGACAAGTATATCAAGAAGGACAACAAGGGTAGCAAATTTGACAAGTCAAAGGTTAGATGCTACAAGTGTAATGGTATGGGTCACTTTGCTTCTGAATGCAACAAGACAAAGGCACTCATCACATCAAGCAAGGACTGGATGGACTCTTCCTCAGAATCTGATACTGAGGTAGTCAACTATGCGTTAATGGCCAATGCTGATATAACTGCTGCTCCTGATGATAAGGTACTAAATACTATCTTTGATTTTGATACTGATAATGCTTCTGAGTTAAGACGTTTTCTAAAGTCATTACATATTAGCTTTAGAAGTCAAACTGCTGAGAATACTAGAATCTTATCTGAGATGTCTGACCTTAGAAAGAGGAATGAGATATTAGAAGCTGAATTTTCTCGTATGCAAGAAGTACAAAAAGAATGTGATAATGCTAAACACATGCACTTAGAGATGACATCTAAATGTACTTCCCTTGAAAAAGAACTTGAATATGCTAATGAGAAAATCAGAACCTGGACAGACTCTGGTAGGAAATTTCATGAGATTAATACCTCTAAGAATTAGAAAGAGTGTCTAGGATATAAGTCAGATGAAGATAAGAAATTAGCAGAGAAAATTGTCATTGATGAGACAGTCAGTCCAAAGACCTATAGACATGTTATAGACTCAACCAAATCTAAGATTACTCCTGTTAATTTTGTTTTTGGTAAGGATTCCAATTCTACTTTTGAAAAGGGATCTTCTTCTACTCAAGGAATTAAAATTATAAAGTCTAAACCTGTCATGAACAAAGTCACTAAGAATGTAGGTCTATTGTCTCAGAAACAGCTTAAAGATAAAATCTGTGAGGTTACAGATAAGAAAAAGGAAGCTACTGTTAAGAGAAACAGGAATGGTAAAGTTGGGATCAATAAAGAGAATGGTTATAAATATATCCCAAATGCACCTAGAAAGTGTTGTTTTAACTGTGGTAACTCTAATCATCTTGCTATTGATTGTAAAAAGAGTAAAAAGAAAATTGCTGAAATTCCTAAGTCTGATATTAGGAATAGATCAGTATTTTACAAACCACAGAATTCCTGTTTTCATTGTGGTAGTCTATGGCATTCTATTTATACATGTAAAGAGTATCATGATTTGTACTATAATTTTTATGATCCATTGCCTAAGTTTGAAAGTAGTACAAAGTCTGATAGAACTGAAAATGTCATAGTGAAGCATGCTTTTGTTAATACTGATACTGACAAAGCAAATCCTGATGGAGTAAATCCTGTCAGGACTGCTAAAGTCAAAAAGTCTTCTGCTGTTAAATTTAATAAAATGCATGAACAAGGAATCCAACAAGTGTGGGTTCCTAAACATTCTGACTAGTGTTTTACTATTCTGATGCAGGGTAAAAGGAAAAATGTGTTAGTCATGGATAGTGGATGTTCTGTGCACATGACTGGAAACAAAGCCCTGTTATCAGAATATGAGGAAAAAGCTGGCCCAACTGTGTCTTATGGAGATGGCAACATTGGACAAACCTTGGGATATGGCAATATAATCATTGGAAATGTCATCATTGAAAAAGTAGCTCTAGTGAAGGGACTAAAACACAACTTGTTGAGTATTAGTCAAATCACTGACAGAGGTTATCATGTTAATTTCTATTCCACACATTGTGAAGTAGTCAGTAAAGCAACAGGGAAGATAGCACTAACTGGCTACAGGCATGGTAACATATATGAAGCCAACATTCTCTCAGATACTGATGGCTCCCCTACATGTTTCATCAGTAAAGCTTCAGTAGATGAAAGTTGGAATTGGCACAAGAAGCTTTCTCATCTCAACTTCAGCAACATCAATGAGTTGGTTAAGAAAGAGTTAGTAAGAGGATTACCTAATGTCTTATATACACCTGATGGACTCTGTGATGCATGCCAAAAAGCAAAACAAAGAAGGACATCATTCCAGAGTAAATCAGTATCCTCGATTGAAGAACCATATCACATGCTACATCTTGATCTGTTTGGTCCAGTCAACATCATGTCCATCAGTAAGAAAAGGTACACTCTTGTAATTGTTGATGAATATTCTAGATTCACCTGGGTGTATTTTCTGCACAGAAAAGATGAAACTCCTGAAGTTCTGTTGGATCATGTGAGGATGATTGAGACAACCACAAAGTACAAAGTCAAGATTCTGAGAAGTGATAATGGTACTGAATTTAAGAATTCAAAGATGGAAGAGTTCTGCAAATACAAAGGAATCATTCAACAATTCTCTGCTCCTGGCACACCTCAGCAAAATGGAGTAGTAGAAAGGAAGAATAGAACTCTTATTGAAGCTGGCAGAACTATGTTGGAAGAAGCTAAATTACCTACATATTTCTGGGCAGAAGCAGTCAACACAGCATGCTATACACAAAATCTCACATTGATAAACAGGTATGGTGTCACTCCTTATCAGTCACTCAAGGAGAAGAAACCAAGTCTGAAGCATTTGCATGTGTTTGGCTGTAAATGTTTTGTTCTCAGAACTCATCCTGAACAGCTAGGGAAATTTGAAACAAAGGCTGATGAAGGAATATTCATAGGTTATCCTACATCAAGAGCCTTCAGAGTTTTTAATTTGAGAACAAGAACTGTCATGAAGTCAATACATGTATCTTTTGATGATAAGAAGATAACTGGAATCATTGAAGACTCGCATGATAGATTGTTATTTAATGAAGCTTCCAAGGAACCTGAAGAAATTGAATCAGATCCTGTCAATTCATCAGATACTGATGGGTCACCAAATCCTGATGACTCACCAGGTACTGATGGTGCTAATACTGATGATGCAAACAACAGTAATACAACTAGTAGTGCTAATGTTGAGGGGGAGCAACGGCATTCAACTACAAGTTCAGAGTCAACTCAATCATCAGGACAGAATTCTTCAGATACTGATTCAAGTGAAGATCCTGACAACACATCAGGAGGGCATAGCAATAATTCAGGGAGAGCTTCAAATCAATCAAATTCTTTCAATCAAGATAACACCAATCCAGGGGGAGCATCTACTTCAAGAAACAATTTGACACCAGCAAGGAAATGGACAAAAGATCATACTCTTGATTTGATAATTGGAGATCCTGATGCAGGTGTTCAAACAAGAAGTGCAACTCAGAATGAATGTTTATACAATAACTTTCTATCCAAGGAGGAGCCTAAGAAAGTTGAAGATGCACTTAAAGATGCTGATTGGGTTACTGCAATGCAAGAAGAACTGAATGAATTTGAAAGGAATGAAGTCTGGAAACTGGTACCAAGACCAAAGAATAGATCAATTGTTGGTACAAAGTGGATTTTCAAGAACAAGACTGATTCTGATGGAGTCATTATCAGAAATAAAGCTAGACTAGTTGCAAAGGGGTATTCCCAACAAGAGGGAATTGACTATGATGAAACTTTTGCTCCTGTTGCAAGACTAGAAGCCATCAGGATATTTCTTGCTTATGCAGCACATAAGAAATTCAAGGTTTTCCAGATGGATGTTAAAAGTGCTTTCTTAAATGGTGAACTGGAGGAAGAAGTTTATGTTGAACAACCTTCTGGTTTCATTGATCCTAAATATCCAGATTATGTCTACAGACTGGATAAGGCACTTTATGGACTAAAGCAAGCTCCAAGAGCATGGTATGAAACCTTAGCTCAATTCTTACTGGAAAGTGGATTCAAAAGAGGTGCAATTGATAAAACTCTATTTTATTTGAATCATGGTAAGGAGTTGCTGTTAGTTCAGATTTATGTTGATGATATCATTTTTGGGTCAACAAACAATAAGCTGTATGAAAAGTTTTCCAAGCTTATGCAGTCAAGATATCAAATGAGCATGATGGGAGAAATGAGTTACTTTCTGGGTCTTCAAGTTAAACAGACTGATGAAGGGATTTTTATTAATCAGTCTAAATACACAAGGAACTTACTGACAAGGTTTAACATGCAAGACAGTACTCCTGCTTCAACTCCCATAGCTACAGCTACCAAACTTGATCCTGATCAAGGTGAAGAGGTAGATGTAACTCACTACAGAGGAATGAATGGCTCTTTATTGTATCTCACTGCCAGTAGACCAGATATCATGTTTGCAACCTGTCTATGTGCAAGATTTCAAGCAAAACCTAGAGAACCATTTTCTCAAAGGGAGAATGAAGACATCAACATTCCAGCTACACAAGAACCATCTTCTCAAAGTGAAGATGCAGGCAAAGCTACAGCTTCTGTTGAAAGATTGGTCGAGAACATTGTCAATGAGGGAAGCACACAAGAACCTTTAGCTCAAAGTGTTGAAGCAGCTTCTGAACCTCAAGCTCCACAAGAACCATTGGTAGCAAATACTGATGCAAGCATATCAAATCCTGACGATGTTCATCCTGACGTTAGTGGTGCTCCTGATACTGAGCCTATTTTGATACAGCCACTTCGTTCAAGACCAATGGATCATCCTATCTCAGAACCACAGGATAAACTGAAAGGTATTGCTATTCCTGATCCTGATATTACTCCTGATACTGATGATGATAGTTCTGATGATGATAGTGATGATGATAATGAGAATAGAAAAGAGAAGTGTTGGGATTTATGGGTGATAGCATAGAAACAACTTAACTTTGATTGTACTTAATTTTTTAAATTAAGTAGAACATACTGTCATAGCCAAAGTATGTTCTTGTAATCAGTATGTAATGTTATTCTAGTTGTATTATTTGAAAGAAGTTCACTTATGTGTTCAAGCCTCAAAGAATGCTTTTTGGATGACAACATGAATAAAGGTTACTGTCCTAAAGCTGTGACAGTAAGATTACAAGAAGACAGAATGTTGCAAGTCACGACAGCATATTCACTCTGACAGCAACATTGGCGGAAGACTACGCGACAGCAACTATTGCCCTCGACAGCAAGTTTGGGATCCTCGACAGCACTCTATGCGGGGAACTCATACTGTCACCAAAAGATCATTCCTGTGACAGCAAGCTTTGCGGCAAAAGTAACTGTCTCAATAAAGATCCTTATGCTAGGTATCTTTCTCAGTCAAATCCTGTGACAGTTTAAATGTTCAAGAAACAGGCGTGATGCAGCATCCCTAAGCTGCACCAAGTCTGCAAGACTACGACAGAAGCTTCAAGGCACTACAAATCAAAAGCGAATCAATTTAAGAGCAAGGTCAAGTCTTTATCTGCTGAATTGGTTTAGCTGGAAATAGAATGAATCTAGGTTGCTTTCTTTGTAATGTATATCTGACATGTTAGCAATTTAGGAAAGTCACATGGGTAAGACAATCTGTAAGAAGCTGCCACTTGACAGTGACAGCAGCTTCACAAACCCGTGACTAATAGTGATAGGGTTAATCATATACCAACTATCAACTCATTCTAGAATTGTAACGAAGACAAGCAAGTGTCTTTGAAGAAAACCCGAAGCTCGAGAATTCTTTCTTGAGGTTGTAGCAACACTTTGCAAAATAAATAAAACATTTATTTTGTGAATCTTGTTCTTACTAAATACTGTTCGTGATTGCATATATTGCTGATAACGTTTAATCTTGATTTTAGTTGTTGAAATTTAGATTGAATTTTATCAGTATTGCATTCATCCCCCCCCCCTTCTGCAATACACAAGGACTAACAACTGGTATCAGAGCTTTCAGATTAACATACATATCTGAGATCCCGGAGAAAATGCAGAAATCAAACAGTATCAAGATCCCAGCTTTTGATAAAGAGAACTACAGCATTTGGAAAAGAAAAATCTTGTTGTTTATCAAAGCTGCAAATCCACTATACCCAGGTATACTCGAGAATGGTCCTTTCATTCCAAGAAAGGAAATTGAAGCCACAACAGTGAATGGTGAGATTATTCCTGCACATTGGGTTCCCAAAGATCCCTCAGAAATCTTGGAACCTGAAAAGGAGAAAATGGTGCTAGATGATCATTTGCAACTTATCTTGCTCGATTCTCTCACGCTGGATAAAGCCATGTGTGGAAGTGTAATAAGCTGCACATCAGCCAAGGAGATGTGGATCAGGTTAGCCTTACTCTGTGAAGGAAGTGAAGAGGTTAAGGGCAACCAAAGGCAAATTCTAATATCTCAATATGAGGCATTCATGGCCAAGCCTGGTGAAGACTTAACCTCCATGTTCGAAAGGTTCAGTAAGCTCTTAACTGAATTACAGATACATGGCAAGTACTATGACAGAAAAGAATTAAACGTCAAGTTCCTGCTCACACTGCCTGATCACCTTGAACACAAGACAACAGCCATACGAGAAGGAAGAGATCTCAACACTATAACCTTTGAGACACTTTATGGTATTCTGAAATCTTATGAACTCGAACTCTTTCAAAAGAGAGCCATACAAAGTGGAACAAGGAACAAGATGGCTAATATGTCAAGTGCCCTAGTAGCACATGTGCCAAGGATCACACAGCCAAGTGAAGTACTACAGATCACACAATCAACCCCAACACAAACCTTGAAGATAGAAGAGGTGGTTGAAGATGATGAGAAAGTGGTACTACAGATTAAAGATGTGGAAGATGAAGACTTCTACACAATGGAGGAACTGGAAAGCATGGACAACCCTACTATGGCTTACATGGCCAAGAAGTTCAAGAACTTTAGGTTCAAGAAGGATAGGTCATACAAGCCTCAAGGCCAAGCATCCAAGTTCAGCAAAGGAAGCTCATCAAAGGCTGCTGTGGGAAGTTCAACCAAAGGAGGATACAAAACTGGATTTGTGGATAGATCAAAGTTCAAATGTTACAACTGTGGAGAACCTGGTCATTTTGCTACTGAATGCAAAAGACCCAAACAGGTTCAAAGATATGAGAAAGGAACTGGTGGATACTCTAAGAAAAATCAAGGTAGAGCCTATGTGGCTGAAGGAAAGTGTTGGGATGATTCTGATGATGAAGAAGAGGAAGAATATGTTAACCTAGCTCTCATGGCTAGCACTGATGAGGTAGCATCAACTCCTTCAAGTCAGGTACCTTCACTTGTCTTACTTGATATGTCTACTGATGAGTATAAGAAAACCATTAAAGACTTAAGTGCTGAAATGTTCAATGTCTATACTAGCTTATCTGCTGCTAATGAGGAAATCTCTAGACTAAGTAAGCTAAATGAAACACTTCAGTCTGAAAATGATTCTCTTTTTCTCAAAACCAGTTCACTAGGCTCTTTAGCTCAAGAGAATGCTAAACTTAAAAATGAATTAAAATGTGCTAAGGAGGTTGAGGAATTCCTGAGGAATGAGATTGCTGAAAATGAATTTAAGATTAAGGCCTATAGAAACTCATCAAAGATAGTTCAGGATTACAATGATAAGCATACAGAAAATCAGTCTGTTGGTATAGGTTTTTCTTATGGTAGAAGACCTGGAAAGGAAACTGTGATTCAAGATTGTCCTGGAATAGCTGCTGTCAAACCCACCATTCTCAAGAAAGTTAAAACTCCTATTTTCAAAGCTGCTGAAATTGAGTTTGATGAAGAAGCCATGCTCATCAAACAAGAAATTCTTGATGAGGATGAAGGTGTTGACAGCACATTCAAGGGAGGAAAGGATACTGTCACAATCCCCAAGACAGTAAACTTACCAAGCAATCAGACAGTAAGTTCAAAGGATGCTGTCACGATTGGCAAGACAGAATCTTTTAAAGATACTGTCAAGAATGATTCCAAGACAGTAACTCTCAAACCTTCTGTCAAGACAGTAGGATTAAAAGATACTGTCAAGGATAGTTCGACAGCAACTTCTGAACATACTGTCAATCCAGTAACTCCCAAGTCTAGGAACAGGAATGGTAAGGTAGGTGTCAATAAAGGAAATGGATACACTAATGTTGGAGGTGCTTCTAGGAAACTATGCAATAACTGTGGATCTACACATCACTTAACACATGTTTGTAAGAAACCAATTGAGGATAAGATCAATGCAACTGAACTCAATGGTAACTTACACAGAACCCCCCTTATGCATAGAACTATGAGTGTCTGTAATAACATTGATTGTATGCCATGCAAAATCACTGCCATGAGTACATGCTTTAACTTACCTGTTCTCTCTACTGAAAAATGCTCATACCTAAACACTGTTGAGACTTCTGAGCCTGCTGGCAACAGCAAAAAGGCTTCATCCACTAAGAAAAGGACCAAGTCCAATTCTAAACCTAAGTGGGTGAAAAGAGAAGTCAAACAGGAAGTCTTTGATAATGCTTGTGATGTTGTGACTGAAAGAAACTCAGGAAACACTGAAACTGCAGGACCCAACAAAGATTGGGTACCATATGCAACTTAGAAACATTCTGTTTTGCAGGGTAAGAAGAAAAATCAGGTCATGTGGATAATTGACAGTGGTTGCTCAAGACACATGACAGGTGATAAAGCCCTGCTATCACATTATGTAGAGAAAGCTGGCCCAATCATAACCTTTGGAGACAACAGCAAGGGTTACACAGTGGGATATGGCTGTCTGGAAATTGGAAATGTTGTCATTGAAGATATTGCTCTTGTGGATGGATTGAAGCACAACCTACTCAGTGTCAGCCAATTCAGTGACAGAGGATTTAAGGTTGACTTTGACATGATGGTGTGCAACATCTATCACAAGAAGGATGGAAGCCTCTCTCTAAAAGGGGTCAGAAAAGGAAGCTTGTTTGTTGCTGATCTAAGCTCAACAAAGAAGGATAAAGTTTACTGTTTTTACAGTAAAGCTACTGTTGGTGACAGTATGCTTTGGCACAGGAAGCTCTCACATCTCAACTTCAAGACAATGAATATTCTGATGAAGAAGGAGTTAGTGAGAGGTTTGCCCCAACAGGAATTCTGTCAAGAAGGACTGTGTGAAGATTGTCAAATGGGCAAACTGAGAAGAGCTGTGCACAAGTCCAAGCAAGAAAACACCAACACAGAAGCACTCAAGTTAATTCACATGGACCTCTTTGGACCAGTCAATGTACCATCTATGGCCAGAAAGAGGTATGCCTTGGTAATGGTGGATGATTACTCAAGGTACACTTGGGTGAAATTTCTAGAATCCAAAGATGAAGCTGCTCAAGTGATTATTGATCAAGTCAGAGTTCTTGATAGAACCCCAAACTCAAAAGTTCAAATCTTGAGGAGTGACAATGGTACAGAATTCAGAAATGCCACACTTGGAAATTTCTGTAAAGATGAAGGAATTGTACAACAATTCTCTGCTGCAAGAACTCCACAGCAGAATGGAGTTGTAGAAAGAAAGAACAGGACTCTCATTGAAGCAGCTAGAACTATGTTGCATGATGCTAAGTTGCCAACATATTTCTGGGCTGAAGCTATCAACACAACATGTTATACTCAGAACAGAACCATGATCAACAAAACTCATGCAAGTACTCCTTACTGTCTGCTAACTGGAAAGAAACCTACTGTCAAATATTTTCATGTGTTTGGAAGCAAATGCTTTATGATGAAAGACAACCATGAGAAGAAAGGAAAATTTGACACCAAGGCTTTTGAAGGATTATTCATGGGTTACAGCACAGAAAGGACTGCCTACAGAGTTTATGTTATGGAACACAGGATTATTGAAGAAAGTGTTAATGTCACATTTGATGAAACCAAGTTTCCAGGACTGCATGAAGAAGGAAAGATGCAGACATTCAGATTTGAGAATCAAGGATACCTGGAAGCTGAGGAGATTGTAGATGAAGAACCTAGCTTCACTCAAATTGTTGAAGTTGACAAAGATGCTGTCAACACCACTACTGTCATTCAAACTCCAGCTCAATCACACACCATAACATCTAACATTCAGAACAGTGTTGACTCTGGAGACAATGAAGAACATGGTGGAGACAACGAAATTGATGAGCATTCAACTCAACAAGCTGAAGCAAATGTTCCTGTTCAATCAAGTAGCTTGCCCAGAATCACCAGGTGGACCAAGGATCACACAAATGACCTTATAATTGGTGATCCCAATTCTGGAGTGAGGACAAGGAACAAAGTCTCTGCTGACAGCATGTTCTCATGCTTCCTGTCACAAATGGAACCCAAGACAATTGATGAAGCATTGTTGGATTCTGACTGGGTGATAGCCATGCAAGAAGAGCTAAATCAGTTTGAAAGAAACAATGTATGGAAATTGGTTCCAAGACCTAAGGGAAAGTCAGTTATTGAGACCAAGTGGGTTTTCAGAAACAAACTTGATGAAAATGGATTGGTGACAAGGAACAAAGCAAGGCTAGTGGCTAAAGGTTACTGTCAACAGGAGGGAATAGATTATGATGAGACATTTGCTCCTGTTGCCAGACTTGAAGCTATAAGAATCTTTCTAGCTTATGCTGCACACTGCAACTTCAAAGTATTTCAGATGGATGTTGTTCGCACAAAAACACGCAAGTGCACGTGGTCACAAGTAATATAGAGATAAGTAGGATTCGTTCCCACAGAGACTAGAATTGTTCGTTTTAGTTCACTTATACACCAGATTACGATTTCTATCCACTGCTAAAACAATCACAAATTTGGGTTGATTATACTAATGATTATTATTAACTAAGAATTTACTAGAAAAATGACTTAAACGATTTTCTTATAAATAAACAAACATGGGATTTCAACTTCATTAACCACTTCATCTAGAACCTTATGCCTCTTAGCCTAGCATGTGCAAGCGATGATAACTGATTAGACGCACTAAACTGACACACGCCAACTTTCGTTGTACATATATCATCCTACTGATCATCCACAATTGATAGAAGTCAAGTAGTCACCAAATATGCTTAGTCCCTATATGTCTATAGAGATTGAAAACATAATGGTTTACAATCAAGAATCCAAATAATCACATAGTCGGTGCGAGACGGATAGAATTACACCACAAATTAATACATGTTCTTCACATGCAAAAACCTACGCTAGCATGGTATGTTCTAAACCCTAGATCCACTTTCGCAATCACTAGGATTCAACAAACAATTACGGATGTTCGCGACGCACCCATAACGAATAAGCGCAACCAAACTAGGTTAACAATATATCAAACACACACCAAGGCATAAAAACATTTAATAACTAGAATCCATGGAAAACTCCATTAAAACCCCATGATAACGATTAGCCCATAATTGGACTTCTCATCATCATGGGTTCAAGTGATAACATGATTAAAACAATATAAAGCATAGAAGAAAGAAATCTGAATTCAATAATAAACTAATTACGAGAACTGAATATGAAATCAACTAACTAAGGAGAAAAGACAAAAGAAAACTTCTCTTGTTCTTGAGCCTCCTTTGCTTACAATATACGTATGTCTCTGTCTAATACTAGGTCTGAATAATATGTCTCTAATATATCTAATATAAAGTATTTTTAATTAACTAAAATAATTACAAGGAGATTTCCCAATCAGAATTAGATTTCTATAATGGAAATTTCGTTGGCTTCTGTTCCCTCCTGATTCTGGACCGCTCCGAGCAGTAATAAAATATGAGCCCAACTCAGAATTAAAGATCTTCTTCCAAGCTTTCCAACGACTGCTTACGGGCCCAAAACAGACTTGTAGAACTCCAGATAGAGCCCAAACAGTAAAATCTGCGCAACCAGCCCAAAAATCCGAAAATTGCTTTAATCCACTCCAAAAATTGCAATTTAAGCTCCACTTCAAATTAAATAGGATCTCCTTAATACCTACAATAAAACAATATAATTTATTAAATAAAAATCCAATTCAGTGCAAAATAACTTAAATATAAGGACCAAGTTACGATAAAGCTCACGCTTATCACATCCCCACACTTAGCGTATTGCACGTCCTCGGGCAAAGAAAAACAAAAAAAACTACGATCTAACTAAATAGTACCACTTCCGTAGGTGATCACGGTTGCATTTAGCATATGCAGCAAGCCCTTTAAACCCCTAGGCAACCCTAGTGGACGAGTAAGGTCTCGTGAGGGCCTATAGTGAATGTACCCACAAAATTTATATTTTCCTACCAAGTCTCAAGCATGCCAAACTAATATGAATGCAACTACATGAATATACAAAGATTCCAATCATGCATGTGTCCACCTTATTAACATATAATCCTCAGAATATACAATAGTCTAGGATTTCACCCATCTCACATATTAGTCATGCTACTTTTCCATTGCAAGTACGGTGTGCGTAGTGCGTGTTCTTCATGCTCTCTAGTGAAACAAACCAAACACCAACAAATCTCAATCGAGTCTCAACCATGAGCTAATAATCAGAATAACGCTTAAACACTTCGTTACTTAGAATGAACTCTCGCTTAGGGTTGTCAGGAGTTTCCATGCCTCTCAATTTTTTTCTATTTTGTTTCTCTTTTTTTTTTCCTATTAGCTCGCAAATCAAGTCTTTCTCCAGTAACCAATGGCTAGAACATTGCTACCCAATGACCTCAAAGGAGGACGATGATATGCTACATACAAAGGTCAAGTCTTTCTCCAGTAACCAATGGTTAGAACATTGCTACCCAATGGTCTCAAAAGAGGACAATGATACCTATTGTAAAATTTCTTATTATTATTTTTTTTTTTAGAAAGGCATTTACACTCCCTCAACTTCCCCACACTTAAGCATTACTCATTCTAAACTCAAAAGGGAATACGCAAGATTCTACGTTCACTCATGGATAAAACTCAAGAATTAAGCTAGTCTAGGTCACGTCTCTAGAGCATTTTAATAGTGTTCTCAAAACAATTACCGCACAAACAACTTCTAAGCATGCACAACATCACATACGATCAAGACTACTAACCAAGACATTATGCACATAAACTCATCATAGGATATCAACTTGGTATTACACACATTCATGGAATTATGCAAATGCAACGTATACATAATGCTCTACTACACAACAATTATGTATGTAGAATTAAACAACTATATGCTCTACTTTTAATGCAGCTAACACAATTTTGAGATGAGGCATATACAATAATTTTATTAATACTATTCACGAGAACACCTCCCTACACTTGAATGGTTCATTGTCCTCAATGAACAAATAAACAATATATTAATATTAAAACTACACTAAAAAGAAAGGATAGAGAACTCCCCTACTGGCTTGTGCACTGTTCTCTGTTCTGATCATACTCAACTGATCTTCTGGACCTTCAAATCCGATCTACACCGTTCAAATTTTAGATACTAGAGTCAGGAAGATGCTGTCCAAAATTCAGGACGATCCGACCGCTGGAACTCCGGGAAACTCAAAAACAAGACAGCTGAGTCGACCAGAATTTTTTTTTTTGTGTGAACAATACTTCAAGCGCGCCCGCGCTGCTGTCACTGTTCATCAAAATTTTTTTTTTTTTTTTTTTTTTTTTTTGACTAATTCCAGCAACTCCCTTGGTTCACCTACATGAACTCTTTCCTGAAACACTTAACAAACTCATCAAATCACCTTGAGGGAGTACACTAAAATTATATAATATTTATTTTTCCTAATAATAATAACGATACCAATAATAATAATACACTAATAATACACTAACTTACAAAAATTGGGTTGCTTCGCAATAAGCGCACTTCTTTATTGTCTTTGGCTAGACTTATTTATACATGCAGCCTTATCAATGAGGTGAAAAAGCATATAATTTGGCAAATCTCCCAATTTTAATTAATCTAATTTTGTTAGAATATATCACATCTAAAAGAACATATAAACATTGGGAGGAAACGATAACATGATTTTTAACAATTATCGGAATGTCAAAGTACTCAAAATATTTAATACAAATATTTAAACACTGACACTCCAAAAATGACTCCCAAATTGGATCGACATAAGACAAATACACATGTTCTTTCTCAACCTTATTTAAGTCAAATTCCTCAAATTTCGGTGCTACATTATCGATTAATTTTAATCCCACAACATCAGCATCAAAGTCTTGATCTATTATAACACATTCCTCTTCTACATCATACAATAAAGGAGAGGGGTCATCTAACACATCAAATTCATTACTGGCATCAGAACCTTCAGTTATTAAAATATTTTCCTGAAAAGCAGAGGGACATATACAAGCCGGAATTTCATAATTATCATATCCATTCCTTTTTGAACTAGAATGTAAACCCAATGACTCTTCTTCATATGACACGCCATATTTCAATTCATGAAGGACATACCAACCTATTGACCCCTCGGGTAATGATGACTCATTGTGTATTACGTAGTCAAGCATACGAGAATTACAATTTTTGACTTGATGCAAGTATGGGTAACGTTGTAACAAATCAGATGAATCAGGATAAGAGTTAGGATACATATCTGGATAAAAGCTCAAGTTGTCCTTGTCAATCCTGCGAAAACTCAACACTTAATACAAAAGAACCAAATAAACTAGAAAAAGAAAAGGGATAAGAAAAGAAGTGTCCGAGTCAGTGAACTTTAACGACCACTGATGACAAGTACATAAACTAAACAAAACAATAACCGAGTCCCCGGCAGCGGCGCCAAAAACTTGTTCGCACAAAAACACGCAAGTGCACGTGGTCACAAGTAATATAGAGATAAGTAGGATTCGTTCCCACAGAGACTAGAATTGTTCGTTTTAGTTCACTTATACACCAGATTACGATTTCTATCCACTGCTAAAACAATCACAAATTTGGGTTGATTATACTAATGATTATTATTAACTAAGAATTTACTAGAAAAATGACTTAAACGATTTTCTTATAAATAAACAAACATGGGATTTCAACTTCATTAACCACTTCATCTAGAACCTTATGCCTCTTAGCCTAGCATGTGCAAGCGATGATAACTGATTAGACGCACTAAACTGACACACGCCAACTTTCGTTGTACATATATCATCCTACTGATCATCCACAATTGATAGAAGTCAAGTAGTCACCAAATATGCTTAGTCCCTATATGTCTATAGAGATTGAAAACATAATGGTTTACAATCAAGAATCCAAATAATCACATAGTCGGTGCGAGACGGATAGAATTACACCACAAATTAATACATGTTCTTCACATGCAAAAACCTACGCTAGCATGGTATGTTCTAAACCCTAGATCCACTTTCGCAATCACTAGGATTCAACAAACAATTACGGATGTTCGCGACGCACCCATAACGAATAAGCGCAACCAAACTAGGTTAACAATATATCAAACACACACCAAGGCATAAAAACATTTAATAACTAGAATCCATGGAAAACTCCATTAAAACCCCATGATAACGATTAGCCCATAATTGGACTTCTCATCATCATGGGTTCAAGTGATAACATGATTAAAACAATATAAAGCATAGAAGAAAGAAATCTGAATTCAATAATAAACTAATTACGAGAACTGAATATGAAATCAACTAACTAAGGAGAAAAGACAAAAGAAAACTTCTCTTGTTCTTGAGCCTCCTTTGCTTACAATATACGTATGTCTCTGTCTAATACTAGGTCTGAATAATATGTCTCTAATATATCTAATATAAAGTATTTTTAATTAACTAAAATAATTACAAGGAGATTTCCCAATCAGAATTAGATTTCTATAATGGAAATTCTGACAAGCAACTTGCTGACATCTTCACTAAGCCATTGGATGAAGCAACCTTCAACAGGTTGGTAAGTGAATTGGGAATGCTGAATCTGGTATGTTAATTTACTAAGGTTTCTAAATTTTCAATTTTTTTTGAAGCTCATGACAGCAACTTCAAACCTGCTGTCAAGAGAAGTTACTGTCTACTTGGTTTATGTCTGTTATGTGACAGCATGTGTTGATTTGACTACTCATGTCAGTATTTTTGTGCCAGTCTCATACTTTTAAACCGTGTATGACTTTAATGTGGTTATCTGTTAAGTTTGAGAGTTAAAAATCTGTTCCATTGGACTTTCACACTCTTTTGCATTAATCTGTAGGATTAAAGGAGGACACGACCATTAATTACTTTTGTGGTAGTTGTATGGGTACTCTAACTGTTGACCATTAGACTTTAATCCTTAGACGGTTTTGCCTATAAATTAACCTTAGGTTTCACCAGTCTGCTCTCAGTTTTAAAGTAAATAATGGAAAACAAAGTAGGAATTGAAGTTGGTCTAAAGAAGTGTGATAGTGAACCCGACAATGAAGAGATCGACGAGCTCTTTGAAATGTTGTTGGACGCCATGGATGAGATAGATGAGGAAAAGGAGGCCAAGGCTAAGGAAGAAGAAGCCAAGGCTGTGGAAGAAGAGAAGGAGCTTCAGGCCCTTCTTGAAAAAGAAGGCCGCTCTGAAGAAGAGATTAAGGAAGAAGTCTTAGAACTAGTTGATAAAATCATAGAATAATGTACTCAATGTTCGATTTTAATGATTTTATTAATAATAATAAAAGTTCCTGTTTATGTGGTTATTGAGTTTATGATTTGTCTGTGTTAATTGCTTAATATCTGTGTTCAAAAGATTACATTGCTAAATCCATAATTTGTCAATATTAAGTTAAGTGTATGAATCAAGCATTCTAATAAGTTCATGACAGAACCATTTCCTAATCGAAGTTACTGTCGTTAAGAAGGATACTGTCATGTGTTTCTTGACAGCAACCTTCTTGACAGCAGGAAAAGACCTTCTGTCAAGACTTGTAAAGGATACTGTCATTCATATGCTTAACGGTGACAGCAAGTTTTTGCGCAATAGTTGCTGTCGCGCAAAACCTACTGTCACCACCTCCTCTTACTGACAGATTGTTTCTAGCGCACAGGTTACTGTCAACAATAGTGGACCGTTGTAATTGGATATTCACCCCACGATTGACAGTGAATAACGGGCAGTAACTCACGTGTTAAGAGAGTGGATTAAGACACGTCCTTTAACTCCACTTTTTGAGCAAACGTTTGAGAAACCCATATTTATTCTCCAGTTACTCAGACATATCACTCTCACAAAACTCAAGGCAAAATACTTTTCTTCAAGCAAAAAGCTACTTTCTCACTTTCTTCTTTTCTTGAAATCTCCATGGCCCCCAAACAGACTCTCTCTCAAACAAACTTTGCTGGCATCTTTTCCCCAAATGATGCTGGTGAAGATTTCAAAGGACTGGTGTTTTTCTTGAACAAGTCCTATCTTCGTTCAGCCATTACCTCAACTCCAATTCTCGACCTAGACAAACTTGAGGAATTTTGGCGAACTGCTGTTGCTCAAACTGAGGGTGAAAACCCAGCTATTCAATTTAAGATTAATGGGCAACAATACATTCTCACAGCTGAGGTCATCAATACTGCTCTTGGAATTACACTGGAAGCAGGCCACAACTTTGCTCCACTTGCTAATGATGACACTCTGAAGAAGCTCTTCTTGAAGATTGGGTATGCAGGCCCTATTCTCGAAGAGGGAACAACCAAGTGGTACCCGTCTGGTGAAATGGACAGGAAGTATCTAAGGAAGGAGTGGAGCATGATATTTGATGCAATGGTCAAGGTGTTCTCTACCAAGTCCACAGGCTGGAATGGGATACCCTCCTACATCAAGAAACTGACACATTCTCTTGTCCATGGATACAAGGTGAATGTTGGAGCTCTCCTCATGGCACAACTCAAAGCTGCCATAGGTAAGAAGGTATCACACTACCCTCGCTTTCTTATGATGTGTATCAATACTTTCTGTGACTTTAATAATGATGCCCCTCGTCTAGAGGTTTGTTCTGTCTTGAAAAAGAACACACACACACACTGTTATCTTCACAGGATCTAAATGCACATATTCCACTTTGCTTCACTCAGCACATGGTTGATCAAGTGTCCAACCTTGATTATCCATTACCTACTGGTTATGTTTCTTTTTCTCTTGAGGATGAAGCTGGATTAGACCCAAATTCAGTCAACCCACATTCAACACCATACACTCAGCCTAGGCCCTCTAGACTTCCCAAAGCCCAAAGAGAAGCCTTGCAAGAATCCAGAAAAAGATCCTTAGAAGCTGATGTTGGTGGTAGCTCTGTTAGTCAAGAGGGAGACACTGCACCTAGTGCAGCAAATAAGGAAGGTAGTCACGCAGAACCTACAGTGGTTCCCCCTGAGCCTAAGAAGAAGAGAGCTAGGAGGACCAAAACCACTGTAAGCCACCCTGCAGTCTCCCAAAAGATTGTAGAGGAAACCAGGGAAATAAACTCCTCCCTAGATGTGCCTTCTCAACAAGGTGCTTCTATTGAAATTGGCCTGTCTCCCAAGGCACCCTGTACAGAGTCTGCACAAACTCATGGTTCCCAACCTGAGATACCCCCACTTGAAGAAACACACAGTGAGTTAGGGCACAGTGAGGATTTCTCTACTCCTATTGATGGTTCACATGTTCCATCTGTGAATCAGCCCCCACTCTCTACTACACTTTCACCTTCTTCCTTCCCTACACATTCTTTTGTTTCTTCTCCACAACCTAGAGAAGGGGACAGTCCCAACCCTTCAGGTTTTGATCATCCATCTCCAATCATGGATGAGCCCCCATCTAGTGGTCCACAAGAACCCATTTCTCAAAGTGAGATGGACACCACTCCTCCAAACACTGAGCTAGGGCAAAGTGGTATTTTGTCAGAAAATGAAACAGCCAACACTTTGTCTGACCTCCAAGGAGCATCTTACCTTCAGGAAGATGCTGTCACAGCCTCTGTTGCTGTCAAAGACACTGGGGATGCTACTGTCCTGGGCACAGCTACTGTCAAAGGTGGAGAGAAAGATGCTGTCACTACAGAACATACTGTCACTCCACCTCCCAAAGATGCTGTCATGCCAGAACCTGCTGTCCAGACTACAACTGACAGTAACATTCCTCCTCAAGATGCTGTCAAGCCCTCCCAGCCTAATTTTGATGCTGTACTTGTTGAGGATGCCTCTGATGATGACCTACCTCTTGCCAAACTCCTAAAGGTACATTCTAAATCTTCTCCTTCCATGCATGTTAGTACTGCTCACACCCATGCATCTAGGTTGAGTGAGGGTGTGCAAAAGAAAAGAGAGATAAAAGAAAAGAGAGGTGAACATAAAAATGAGAGGCAGCCAAATGAGCTGGCAAAAGGAGAGGGACTTGAGCATGTCCAGAGAGATATTGAGGGAGCCCACACTATTCAGGCACTAGGCCTTGAGAGTCAAACTGTGAGGGGTGATGAGATCACTCAAAAACACCCTGAGAGTGTGAGAACCCCCATAGCCTCCAAGCCCCTGTCTTTTCCTTCCCCTCCAAGAAGGTTAAGGTCTGGTGGCCCCTCTGCTACTTTTGGTAACAGGATTGCAGCTCTTGAAGGACAGTGTGTTACTTTGGACTCCAAGCTGGACTCTCTCTCTCAACTGGTGGTTGATGGTTTTGCTGCTACTCAACTCTCTATTCAGTTCCTTACTGACCTGGTAGCTGCCAACTCAACTAAGGGGGAGAAGGTAGCAAGATCAGAATCTTTGCCTATTCAAGAATCAGGTGGAACTCAGGGGGAGCCTGTAGCTGTGAAGACCAGAGGGGGAGCTAAAAGGAAAGCAATGTCTAAGGGGGAGCAAGTCAAACCAAGCAGTGCAAAATCACAGGACAAAGCTGAAAAGCCTGTTGAAGTGGAAATGGATGGAGAAAGGGTGTTAATGTCAAAGGAAACTCAAGATGCATTGCAAAGAAGACCTGCATCTAGACATCCAATCTTGCCTCCTGTGGTGATTAGAGAACCTATTCAAGAAACTCAAGAAACTGCTCTATAGAAGAAATGGAGAGAAATGGAGGAACAAAACAAACTTGGGAAAGGTAAAGGGAAACTGCCTGAATCCATCTATAAAGGAACTACTTGGTCCAATGGTACTGAGTATGATCAAGAGGAAGCCAATGTCTTGATGGTGGATTACAGGGAGAGCACATTACACAACCATGACAGTAAGTTTAGCAGTTTGGTGGAAGAAGCAATGAATGCTCCTAGCAACCGTCCAACCAACACCACAAAACTGTTAAAGGAACAAATTACTAGTGTCAGTGTAATGGTGAATGATGAGAAAAGATGGGCTGTAAGTATTTATCTAACTTCTGGCATATCTTATTTCATCACAATGCAGCTATTGCAGAGTCTGCCAGTAAAGGTGTTGTGTGCTTTGAAGGGAAAGATCAGGGCAACTCAAACACCATTCAATGAAATATTGGATATGCAAATCCAGAACCTGATCATACAGAAGCTACCTGAAGTCTACTCAAATCCATCATGTGTTTTCTACAGATCTAAATCTAAGGATGGCATTAGAAGGAACAGCTACATGAATATTGGTAGCCCATCCAAAATGGAAACCAAGTCAATTCTGAAGGTACTAGATGGAATACTCAGTTCAAATGCCAATCCAGGAAGAGTTCATGCTGTTCAAGAAATCTACAAAATGCTGGTGTTGAGAGACAAGGCACTGGGAGCTAGAATGAAGGAGCTAATCACTAGAGCCAATGCCAAAAGAAATGATCAAGGTGGAAGTTGCTTCTATAACATTCCTCCCCATGATGATGATGATGATGATGATGAAGATGGTGAGGATGGAGGTGGTGAAGCTTCTGGAAATGCTGGAAATGCTGGTGGAAGTAATTCTGGGAATACTGGTATTCAATCTCAGAATGAAGGCAATGAAGAAACTCCTAGTCAGGAAAAGAAAGATGCTGGTGCAACAGATGAAGAGGAGTCAAGAATACTGGAAGCTTTGGAGGCAAGCATTCTTAGATATGCTATTGACTGCATAAATGCTGAAAAAGATGCTGTCATCAAAGGTACTGTCGACAAGGATACTGTCATAGAAGATGCTGTCTTGAAAGATGCTGTCGACAGAGGTACTGTCAAGGAAGGTTCTGTCAAGGATGAAACCAAAGCTGCTGTCAAGCCCAAGAGACTGAAAGCTAATGCTAAGGCATGGTTTTCTAGACAGAAACCTGCAGGAAAGCACAAATACTCAGGAAAGGAAAAGGCCACTGGATTTGGCAGAAATCTAAGGAAGCCAATTCAATCAATTCCTCCCAACAGTCTTAAGATTCAACAAATGAAATCAAAAGAAATTAAGAGTGTTGAGGTTAAGCTGGATGCAAATCAAGAGGCCTCTGAGTATATTCTGTGGTGGGAAGAATCAAGGTCTGCCAAGATTGACAAGGACTTCAATCTGGTAGCCACATCAACCAAGAACAGCACATCAACCATAGATAAAAGAAGAATTGATTTCTTCTACCTGGAAAGAATGGTAGAGTTGCTGGAGAGCTATGATAATGTTTCAGAGGCTGTCATGGAACATGTTCTAAAATATCAGGCAGATAGGGATGCTGAATTTTATCAGAAATTTGGCTATAACTTTGCAGATTTTGATGATGCTGATATTCTTACTGATCTCCCAGCCTCTCCTATACCATACCACTGGTACTATGAGTTTGATGACTTACCCACAGAAGAAGGGCAAGCCCAACCAACTCAGGAAGGGCAACCCAAGCCAAGCAAAGGACCTGAATCTTCTGTATATTCTCAAGCTCAGACAGAAC
Organism: Heracleum sosnowskyi; assembly: GCA_030848705.1. Taxonomy (NCBI): domain Eukaryota; kingdom Viridiplantae; phylum Streptophyta; class Magnoliopsida; order Apiales; family Apiaceae; genus Heracleum; species Heracleum sosnowskyi. Next base: position 156,642,954 of record CM061235.1, on the reverse strand, counting down.
TTGATAAGAAGGAAGCTGAATTACTAGAAACTCACAAGGCCTCTAACAAGGCAGAAAGTGAAGCTCCAAATTATCAACCATATATGCTGGAAAATCCCCTAAGAGTCAAGTTCCTAAAAGAAGAAATCTATGTTTGCAGCTTGCATAAGCTTAAAACATCCACTCTGAAGGATTTACAGTATATGGTAGCTGGTTCAATTCATCCCTTGGAACAGATTTGTTCTTATGAGATAGAGAAGTTATTGGAAGGGAGAAAAGGAGAAGACTCAAAGCTGGACAAGCAAAGAAGGAAGTCTCTCAATGCTTATCCTGGAAGGAGATTCAAGCTCATTAATGAAGAACTTCATTTCAGAACCTATCCATATGATATAGAGCAATGGCTGAATCTCAGGGATGTTAGCTCTCTCATATCCCCTTCCATAAAGAAGATCATTGATGAAGTAGAGGATGATGCAGTGTCTGCTGCTGAAATTTCTCTTGTAGAAAGTCTAAGAAGCTGCTTGGCAGAAGCTCTCAAAAGAGAGGATGCAGCAAGACAGAAGAGGAAATCTCAAGCTAAGTGAAAATTCTTGAATTCTGATCTTGTTAGTTAAGTTGTCAGCACATATTGTAAATTTGCTGTTATTTTCCATAAAAACAAATTGGGGGAGATTGTTGGGATTTATGGGTGATAGCATAGAAACAACTTAACTTTGATTGTACTTAATTTTTTAAATTAAGTAGAACATACTGTCATAGCCAAAGTATGTTCTTGTAATCAGTATGTAATGTTATTCTAGTTGTATTATTTGAAAGAAGTTCACTTATGTGTTCAAGCCTCAAAGAATGCTTTTTGGATGACAACATGAATAAAGGTTACTGTCCTAAAGCTGTGACAGTAAGATTACAAGAAGACAGAATGTTGCAAGTCACGACAGCATATTCACTCTGACAGCAACATTGGCGGAAGACTACGCGACAGCAACTATTGCCCTCGACAGCAAGTTTGGGATCCTCGACAGCACTCTATGCGGGGAACTCATACTGTCACCAAAAGATCATTCCTGTGACAGCAAGCTTTGCGGCAAAAGTAACTGTCTCAATAAAGATCCTTATGCTAGGTATCTTTCTCAGTCAAATCCCGTGACAGTTTAAATGTTCAAGAAACAGGCGTGATGCAGCATCCCTAAGCTGCACCAAGTCTGCAAGACTACGACAGAAGCTTCAAGGCACTACAAATCAAAAGCGAATCAATTCAAGAGCAAGGTCAAGTCTTTATCTGCTGAATTGGTTTAGCTGGAAATAGAATGAATCTAGGTTGCTTTCTTTGTAATGTATATCTGACATGTTAGCAATTTAGGAAAGTCACATGGGTAAGACAATCTGTAAGAAGCTGCCACTTGACAGTGACAGCAGCTTCACAAACCCGTGACTAATAGTGATAGGGTTAATCATATACCAACTATCAACTCATTCTAGAATTGTAACGAAGACAAGCAAGTGTCTTTGAAGAAAACCCGAAGCTCGAGAATTCTTTCTTGAGGTTGTAGCAACACTTTGCAAAATAAATAAAACATTTATTTTGTGAATCTTGTTCTTACTAAATACTGTTCGTGATTGCATATATTGCTGATAACGTTTAATCTTGATTTTAGTTGTTGAAATTTAGATTGAATTTTATCAGTATTGCATTCATCCCCCCCCCCCCCTTCTGCAATACACAAGGACTAACAAGAAGGAACAGCTTGCTACAGCACTCAAGATTAGTCTTGGAACTAATTTTGGTTCATCAAGTACATATATGGCTAGCAATGCTTTCACTGGGAAAGATCAGAGACAAGATTTTTCTACTCCTTCCTTTGATCCTGCAGAGGCATTTAGACAGAATGAATGGAACAATTCATGGCACCAATCTGATGAATCTATCATTTTTTCTTCTGCTATTGAACATGCCTATAATGCAGTGAAGTCTATAGAGAATCAAGACTTGAAGAATCATCTGAAGGCTACAACTCTGTTATCCAAAAGCCTGAAACGTGAGATTGATTCTATCAAGGGCTCAACTGAAAAAGTGAGGACTGATATCTTTAATAATTTTACAAAGGTGCCTACTACTTTCCAACTAAGGGTAGTGGAATCCCAAGTGAAATCTGTTGTTTCAGAACAAACCTCAATCAATCAAAGAATTGATTCTCTGGATACTAAGGTAACTGAAATTCAAGCCTCTCTTTCCTTAATTTTGCAATTATTGTCAAATCCTGATGTCAAAAAGGGGGAGAAGGTTATTCAGACAAAATGTACACCTGATCTAGTATTAAGAAATAATGATGATGATACTGGAGATGATGGTGGTGACAAAGCGATACAAGGAGAAACCTCTGATGCTGTTGTTATGAAGACAATCCAAACTTCTCAAAGTCAAACAACGCAGTCAACTCATGTTTCTGATTCTGGAGTTAAGACAGTAAGAACATTGGTGCAATCTCAGATCCTGACGGAAGATCAAATCCTGACACCTGGTCATGGACAAATTCTTGCTACAATTCCTGAAGGTGATGAAGATGTGATTATTGATACAACTGAAGATGCATCAAATTTATTCCAGAAGTTTTCTACAAAAGACGGCAGAATTGTTACTCTATATCACACTGATAAAAGAGTTCAACAATTATATGCAAGAAAAACACTCTCTACAGCAAGTGAAGAATATCCAGATCTCTCACATGAAGAATTCTTGAGACTACAAAGAGAGACAATGGAAAGCTATACTGCTCCTGCTAGAGGTAGAGGAAGCAGAGGTAGGAGAGGTGCTAGAAGAAGTAAAAGAGGTTCTTCAACTCAAATATTACCTAGACAGACAAGGTCTAGAGGGTTAAGAATTGAAGAAATTCCTGAACCTATTCAAACTCTAGTAGTTCCTGACAGATCTACTTTTGGTGATGATGGAATTTTTGAAGAAGAACCTGAATTGAGAAGAAAATCAAGTAAATCAACTCTCAGCAATACAAATCAAATTGAAGATTCTAATCCTGACAATATTCAAGATCCTGACGAATCTGAAATTCTGCAAGAGGTTGATTTGATAATCTTATCTACTGTTGTTGATTGTCACAACAAAGAAGTAGATGAAGAAGAAGAAGCCAGAAGAAGAGATATTACAAAGAGAACAAATGAAGATTTTAATCTCTATCTACAAAGGCTTAAAGTTTCAAATGAAAGAAAATGGAGAAATTCAAGCAGACAAGAATCTTTACTTGAAAGAAGCTACGCTCATGAAAAGGAGAAATACAAGAAGTGGAAACATATTAGCACATTAAGTTGTGATACACCTATCAATTTTCAGTCTGGTGGAATTATTACAAGCGCTTCAAGTGTTGTTGATTTGTCTGATATGGCTAGATAAAAAACACTCTGGTTAAAGATGTTTTCAAATCTGAAGCAATTGTCAAGTAATTCAAGAGGAGGTATTGGACACAGAGATGGTGAATATCTGAATATGTCATATGTTGATCCTTACTCCTTGACAGAAATTGGAGGTACTTTAACTTCTGAAAACCTGAACAATTTATTAGCTGTTGATATAGTTATAGATTGTCATGATGGTTGTGAAAAGAAAGAAAAGCTTCTGTACTTCATGAAAGATGGTAGTGTGAAGATTCTATCTATTCAAGATCTGCTGATGAAAACTACACAGGAACTGAAATATGTTCACTATCTGTTAAGATGGAAGAACCAAGTGTACAAAGAATGGAGTGACATAATTTTGTCAACTATAAGAAGAAGACTGGATGGAAACAGTAATTTCGATGGTAATTATACTCCCATGTACTTAAATCAAAGAGGTCAGGATGTGGAAATGCAAAGGGGTACTGCTGTTAAAGAAGTAAATTTTGGCATGACTCATCTTTCTCTCAATCCTGATGGGAAGGAAATTGCTTATCTTTTGCTTGAAGAGCACAGTCTACAGAGAAACTCCATACAGAATCTCAGAGCAGCTATCTACCAGATTAATGAGGAAGATGAAGAACTCAGAAATCTTAAGGAAAGACTGATTCAAATTCTTGAAGAAAAAGAAGAAAGTTTATTATCCAATTTCTTGAAGATGAATCTGTTCTATCAAAAGCTTAAAACAGATAAGTTGTTTCTGAAGATACTCGTACATTTTGATACATGTTTTTGACATCATTGAATATTTGGAATCTATACTTTATTTCACAAAGTATGAGATTGGGGGAGATTGTTAGATCAGAATTCAATGATCGTCAGAAGCTAGACTCAACTGATCAGGATTGCTGACGTCATCAGTATTGCATGGTCATCAGTATTTGATCAAGCGTCAGTATCTTATTGATCATCAGGATTCCTACTCAGACTATGATCAGGATTGATCATCAGGACTTGAAGCTGATCAGGATTCCTACTTCGAGTTATATTTGGAGTCTAGATAAACATGGAAGTTTATTCTATTTGTTCCTGGTTTGTAGAATGCAGCTATCGATTAAAGATATGTTTCTATCTTTGTTATGATTAGGACTTATCTTGTTATTGATAGAGAAGCTGTGTGCACTATATAAACACAGTTTTGGTTTCGATTTATGTATTCATTCGAGAGAGAACATAATCGGAGAGAAGCTCTTAAGAACAGAATTTCTTGAGAGAGTTTTTGTAAGCTAGCAGCTCTTAAGAACATCAGAATTTCTTAAGAGAGTTTGTAACAGTTTTATATCAAAGTTAATAAAGCTGTTATTGTTATTGTTATTGTTATTGATCTTTCATATTTGTGTTATATAAAGTCGAGAATCTTATACAATTGTATTCAACCCCCTTCTACAATTGTTATTTACTGGGCAACAGCTCCCCATATGGTTCTTTCTTCTTTTCTGTTGAAGTTAGGCATTAGTGCACCCCTCCATCCTTTCATTCAAGAGGTTTTGGAGTACTATGGGCTCGCACTGTTACAAATCAACCCCAACGGCTATAGGTCTACCATAGCACTGCATATACTTTATAAAAAACAAGGGTACCCTACTCTCACGGCTCGACAGCTTTGATATTTCCTGACCCTCAAGCACTCAGCTGATTTTGGGTATTTTTATTTTTCTGTGTGGGCATGCTACAATAAGAAGAAGTTAATCCATGGAGGGCCCAGCAACTAGGGCTGAGCAAAACCGAACCGAACCGAAAAATTTCGGTTCGGTTTGGATTGAGTTTTTTTCAAAATTTCGGTTTATTCGGTTTTTCGGATTAAACCGGAATAAAATCGGTTCGGTTCGGTTTTAAGAATAGAGGTTCGGTTAAAAACCGAAAAACCGAAATATATTTATATATTTTTAAAAATTATAAATATATTACATATATATTATATTTATATTATTAGATTATTAGTTTCAGAGTTCAGACTCAGTTATCTTATCTTTTTACTTTCCTTTTCTTCGACCCTAGGTCTAAAACTCGACTCAGGACTGCCGACTGCCGACTGCACGAGCTCAATCAATCACTGAACACTGATTCTAAACTCAATCACTCAACTGATTCTTCAATTAAGAAGGTATCACTGATTCTAATTCTTCTTTTAATTCTTTCCTTTCTTGATTCTAATTAGGTTTAGTTGTTTAGAGTTCTTCAATGTTCTTGATTCTTTTCTTTCTTGATTCTAAATTTCTAATTATGTTCGGTGTCTTCTGTCTTGATTCTAATTTCCTTTCATTTCTTATTTGCTTTGTAATTGTAATACTTAATTGCTTATAGTTGATTTCTGTTTCCGCATTTCTTATTTGCTTTGTGCTTTACTGCTTTCATAATCTACTTGTTGTCATTATTTTGTAGCTTGATGTAAACTAAAAAAATGTTTGGTAAGTCTTTCTTTAGTATCATGATTATTAATTGTTTGGTGTAAATTGTAATTGTATTTGCTTTTAGACTTTTAGTTGCGTGATTTATAAAGTGAGTGATTTTCCCAATTTGAATGTAGTTCTTAAGTATCAAAATTTAACAGGCCTGTTATACAAATGTAGATTGAATGAGCAGCAACTTTAGTTTGATTTCCAGTTGTTTTGTCATCAGCTCATTGGTATTGTTTGGTTTCAATAATGTCCGTAGAGGCGTAGAATGAATACGTTATTATATTTTTTGGAGTGTTTTGTTAATTTGATTTGTAAAAAGCAAAGTTCTGTACTTCCTTTCTTGAAATGCTGGAATCAAAAACTCATTTGCAATTTAATTACTATTTCTCATTAATCTGTTCCAATGTATTTTTTAATATTATTGTTCACCTGCAGCAACTTGACCGATTCATGGCTACTGTTAGTTGTTTCGAACTTTTTGCAGAGCAGCAATATAACGAACAAATAGAATCAGATAGACTGATCCTTGTTAATTTTTATGAGACTAATGTCATGTTTAATTTTCAACCAAGAATGAATCAGATAGATTGATAGAAGTAGTAAACATGTATATTTATTATTTGGTGTGATTTCCTGTATGTGATACTGTTCACTGTTGGCATTGTATTTGTAGCTAATGGGTGAAAAAATGAAAGATAAATTTGACAAGTATTGGGGTAATGTACAAAAAATGAACAAACTCATCTATGTGGCGGTTGTTGTTGATCCTAGGTACAAAATAGAGTTCATTGAGTTTGCACTATGTGAGGAATATGGAAAAGATGTTGGTTGGAAGTTAGCAAGTGACACAAATCTAGTATTAAGAGAGTTATTTGAAGAGTATAAAAAGACTTGTCAACCTAAAACTAGTCAAGTTAATCAACAAGCTCAATCTTCAAGTAATTCCTCAAACATAAATTCAAGTACATCTTCAAGAACGCAATCGGCATTGGGAGCTAGATTTATGAGACAAAAGATGGAGAGTGGAGAAGTAGAATCCAAGTGTGAATTGGATATCTATCTTAGAGAGAGTGTGTATGTTACAAAAAATGATGAGTTTGATATTTTGAAATGGTGGAAAGTTAATTCAAGTAGGTTTCCCATCCTCTCACAACTTGCTCGTGATGTACTTGCAATCCCTATTTCCACCGTAGCATCGGAGTCCGCTTTTAGTACGGGTGGAAGAGTTCTTGATCCATATAGGAGTTCTTTGACACCTAAAGTTGTTGAAGGTTTGATTTGTGCTCAAGATTGGTTGCGATCGGCCAAACGTCCAAAGACAATTGAACAAGATGTAGATGATATCGAGAAATTTGAAGAAGGTATAATATTTCTTTAATTTACTGTCCTCACTCCTCACAATTAATATTTTCATTTGATCGAGTTCAATGTTAACACGTTTTGCGGTTTTGGTATTTTACAGCTTTTTCTGCTCTTTCTCTTGATGAGAAAAAAAATGGCAAAGACACAGCGATAGACTTGGACTTGGACATTGACAGCTAGGTACTGCCCTGCTAGTCTGCTACTGCTATATACTGTCCAGTGTCTACTATTGTTAATTTGTTACTTGTTACTGTCTATTGTTCGGAGCTGCTTTAAATTGTATGCAATTACTTAGCAATGTCATTGTTGTTTCCAGTCCTGTTTTATTAATAGTACTGGCTACTGGCCTACTGCTGTCTGGACTCTGGAGTCTGGACTGTCTATTTTATAATTTCTGATTTTATAGTTGCTGACTTGCTGTACTTTGCTCTCATCTTAAGTCTTAACATAGCAGCTACACAACTTTTCAGGTTGGACTTTGGAGTGTTGGCTGGCTGTTGCTGTGTTGGACAGCTGGTGACTGGTCACGGTGTCAAGAATCAAGATGAATGAAATGAATGTGATTGTTTTCTACTTTTCTGTTGATCAGTTGATGGCTTGAAGTTCATGTTGTAGAAACTTTTTAAATGTACAATAGTGCAGTTATGGTATGAAATTCAGAAATTATGAATGTAGATTTGTGTAGTAGTAATCACTAATCAGTATTCACTATTCAGTATTCTCAATTCTGTAGACTGTAATCAGTTGTGGACTTGTGGACTTTTGAATGGAAATATGGAATGAATGTTTGTCTTGATTGTTTATGGAATGAATGTTTGTCTTGATTGTTTAGCAGGTTATTTATACTAATCATGAATCATGATTCAGTATTTCAGGTTTTCAGTTCATGCAATTATGCAAATTTCATGCAATTATACTGTCTAAAAAACTTCGGTTTTACAGTAAACCGAACCGAAGAAACCGATCCATACTATTTCGGTTCGGTTCGGTTTTCTACAATACTTCGGTTCGGTTTGGTTTGATCAAAACATAACTTCGGTTTTTCGGTTTTTCTTATTCGGTTCGGTTTTTAACCGAACCGACCGAATGATCAGCCCTACCAGCAACTCTGGTCACTGGAAAAATCCTTTCTTCTACATTCATGAAGTCCCTAGAGTCCAAACTCACTTTTATTATGACCCTGGTAAGTAATTTTTTCCAGCTCGCGCCGTTCCTTTTAGGCTCGCACCGTTATTGTATTCTAACACTTGCTTTGCCTTTCTAACAGAGCCCCCTGTTAGAACGCCTCTAACCGGCCAAGAAAAAATCAACGCCGACAACCTTCTGAACATCCCTGTCGCCGAACGAAATATTAAAAAATTAATCACAACAGCCAACCTTATCGAGTACGGTTTTCTAAAAGAGGGAACTCGATTAACCCCTAATAAGATGTCCAGAAGAAAAAGAAAAAGTAAGTTCCATACTTGGTGCGAGCCTCCGGCTCGCACCGTTGTTTATTGAAGTCCCCGCATCCTGTCTTATATTATTTATTCAATATGCTTTTGACTAACCCTCTTGTCCTCGTTTTATTGCAGGAATGGCTGTTTCTCCACCTCCCTTCTTGGCCGAACAAGAAACTCCTGTTCGAACCGCCCCTACTGCCAGCCAAGCCGGCTCGCATGCTGAGGGTTCGAACCGTGTTCTAAAATCAAAAGAGATCCCTTCCCAGCTCAAAACCACTCTTACTGAATATCTCAAGACTGGGGGGGCCTCTCCACTTAAGAAAAGAACAAAACACTCTAAAGATGGCCCCATGGAAATTGAGCCATCCAAACGGTCTCGCAAGGAACTCCCTCCCCTTCCCCAAGGGAATGTTGTGGCCAGTACCCTGGTTCGACTCGCTGGGCCACACATTTCTGAGGGCGATTTGAAGGAATGGACCACTGGCTCGTTCGAGGCCAACAATGATGCCCTCACCAAGGCTGCAGCCGAGGTGTTCATAAGGCAGATTAATAGGAACAAAGAGCTTCGCTCCATGGGTCAAGCCACCGCTCGCCTTGATAAGGATAACAAAATCTTAAAGTTCAAGCTAGACGAAGCGAGACGGGCAAATGTGAAATTGGCTGAGGAAGCGAAGCAAAATGTCCTTGATGCGACCACAGGTCTTGAAAAGGATTTGTGCGAGTCCCAAGCACTTGTGGAAAAAATGAAAGATGAGCATTCTACTGCCCTAGCTGACACTGCTTCCGAGAACGAATTTCTAAAGACCCAAGTTACTGGGCTCGAGGCTAAACTAGCAGCCCAAGGCATTGAATTTGAGGCCAAGTTCTCAGTGCTCGAAGCGAGCCGGGACACAGATGTTAGGGATGCAAAGGCCCTAGGTTCCAAAAATTTCATGAAGGGCTTCATGGCGAAGGTCCCTGAATTCGATTGGAGTCCTCTAGGCGCCGCTACTGTGAGCTATGCTGCGAAGCTTCGTTTTGAAATGGAAGAAGAGGCTCGACTGGCAGAGGAGGCTCGTCTCGCAGAGGAGGCTCGAACCGCACAGGGGGACAATGATGAAACTCCTCAATCTTGAACATCTATTTTGGGGATGCGGGCACCCCGTTTGCCTCGCAGTTTGTAAAACTTTTGATGATCTTCAAACTAGTAACAGTTGAAATTTTTTTTGTGTTCGCCCATATTTTTGTATATTTTCATGTTCATGTCTTTACTTTTCTTTACATAGTAACTGTTTTGAATGCACAATTTCCATCAGGTTCACTTCACATTTGACCTGTTCACGCGAGGCCCCACCTCGCACCGTATTTAGTCCCACTTCACACAAAGTATCATTTCAGTTTTATATTTTCCCAACTTTCCTGAGCTCGTTTCTAAAGAGGGCTCGCCTCGCACAAGCTCTCTTTTCATAATTGATGGGTCGAGGCCCAATCCAATGTACTTCTGAAAACATAAATGATAATGAAAAGAAACTAAAATTTACTTGATGTGAAAACACACAATCAACTTCAATTTTATTTAGATAATAAAACTTCCACTTTCTTAGATAATAACAGACTTAGACTTATTACATCGTATGTCACAGGGAGGTGTCTATATGACGCTACCCCCCGAGACTTAGGATAAATATCAATGCATGCTAAGTCTTAAATAGATAGAAACTACTGATAATATCTCCTCAAGTGCTCAGCATTCGAAGCCCTTGGTATGAGCTTTCCCCGTATGTCATTGAGATGATAAGTTCATTCCCATAGAACTGATTTGATCTGATATGGCCCTTCCCAATTTACACCAAACACTCCATGATTAACTACCTTGGTGTTATGCATGACTCGACGGAGAACCAAGTCCCCTACCCGGAAAGGTCGGGTTCTAACCTTGCGGTTATAATGCCTGGCAGTTCTCTAGTGATATGCTAGAAGCCTTGCTTGAGAGTCAACCCGCGTTTCTTCAATCATATCCAAGTAAAGACGATGATTCTTTTCACTATTCTCTGGGTCATAATGAGCTCTCCTAAAAGATCCAGCTCCCACTTCCACCGGGACCATAGCCTCACATCCATACACCAAGGAGAAGAGGGTCTCACCCGTTGTGGTTCGGGCCTCGGGGAGTGGTGTTATAAGACCATAGAACTTGTGGAAGTTCCTCCGTCCAATTTCCCTTAGCATCCTATAACTTTGCCTTTAGTGTGTGCTTGAGAATTTGTTTGATTGCCTCAGTCTGACCATTTGTCTGTGGATGGCTCACTGCACTGAAACTCTTCAGAATCCCCAACCGATCACAAAATTCTCTCATCTCCTTACTGTCAAACTGTTTACCATTGTCCGAGATCAACTTGTAGGGTATTCCAAATCGACAAACAATAGCCCGATACACAAAGTCAATGAGCTTCTTTGCGGTTATTGTGGCTAAGGGCTCAGCCTCTGCCCACTTAGTGAAATAATCCACCGCAACCACAGCATACTTCACATTACCTTTAGCCTTAGGCAGTTCTCCAATTAAATCTATCCCCCACATGGCAAAGGGCCAAGGGCTCATGAGTGAGGTTAGAGGTGCCACCGGGCTGTTATGAAAATTTGCATACCTTTGGCACTTGTCACAAGCTCTAGCAAACTCGAAAGCATCTTTTTTGAGAGTCAGCCAGTAATATCCTTGAGAAGTATCTTTTGTGCCAATGAGCTACCCCCGAGTGATTACCACAGATACCTTCATGAACTTCCCTTAGTATATAATTGCACTCGTCTCCATCAACACACTTGAGTAGGGGCACATTGAAGCCTCTCCTATACAAGTTTCCATCATATATTGCATACCTTGCAGCCATATATCGCATCCGCCGTGCTTCATTCTTGTCATATGGTAAAATACCATCTTTGATATAGGCCAAGAGTGGGGACATCCATGTTGCCCCATCCTCTACCACCATAAGCTCTACCTCTGGCACGCTAGGCCTCCTCTGTATTTCCAAGGGTGTTGACCCTAACAGAGTGGTCTCACGACGTGACCCGAACTTAGCAAGCTCGTCCGCCGTCTCATTCTGGCCCCGAGGGATGAGCTCCAGGCTGACTTCATTAAATAACTTGATTAACCTTTATGCACAACGCAAATACAACTCTGTTCTAGGCCCTCGTGCCTGATACCCCCCATTTATCTGGTATACTACAATCATGGAGTCACTAAAAGCGTTAAGGTTTTCCACCTTTAATTACAGTGCCAACTTGAACCCGTTGATCAAGGCCTCATACTCGGCATCATTGTTTGTTGCATGGAAAGTGAAGTGAACAACCCTCTTCACCCTACATCCTTCTGGGCTCACTAACTCGAATCCAGCTCCATCTCCATTAGATGCCCCATCAACATATAAGCTCCACCAAGGGGCGCTATTATGATTTTCCTATGTTTGCACCTCTGGGTAAATTTGCAAGGCCCTAGAGTCCTTTTCTACTTGAGATGAGAATTCCAACACAAAGTCTGCTAGAGCTTGCCCTTTGATTGCGATCCGAGGCTTATATTCCACATCAAACTGCCCTAACTCAACAGCCCATTTCAATATCCTTCCTGAAGTTTCTGGTTTGTGCAACACTTGCCTAAGAGGATAGGCTGTTCTCACCTCGATCTTATGAGCTTGGAAGTAGGGACGAAGCTTCCTTGAGGCGAGGATTAGAGCATACACCAGTTTTTCCATGTTCAAGTACCGAGTTTCTGCACCGACTAGCCTTTTGCTCATATAGTATATAGGGAGCTGAGCATTGCCTTCCTCTCGGACTAGCACCGCACTTACTGCATATTCAGACACAGCCAAGTAAAGCACCAGTACCTCCCCCTGTTGTGGGTTAGACAATAAGGGTGGTGTGCTCAGATGCTTCTTGATATTCTGAAAGGCCTCTTCACATTCATCTGTCCATTGAAAATTCTTGCCCACCTTTTTAATGGCTTTAAATAACTCATGGCACTTGTCAGAAGATTTGGAGACAAATCTGTTTAATGCCGCGATCCTCCCTGTGAGGCTCTGGACATCTTTCACCTTTCGAGGTGACTTCATCTCTAATAGAGCCTTAATTTTGGCCGGGTTAGCCTCAATTCCCCGGTGATTGACAATGAATCCAAGAAACTTCCCCGATTCTACCCCAAACACACATTTCTGGGGGTTGAGCTTCATTCTATAGATACGCAAAATGGTGAACATCTCTGCCAAATGCCGGATGTGGTCTTTTGCCTCCTTCGATTTAACGAGCATGTCATCAACATACACCTCCATTGTCTTCCCAATATGATCTTTAAACATCTTGTTCACCAGTCTCTGATAAGTTGCTCCCGCATTCACTAGCCCGAAAGGCATCCCGATGTAACAGTATAGGCCTCGATCAGTGATGAACGAAGTGTGTTCTTGATCTGGTCCATACATTGGAATTTGATTATAGCCTGAGTAGGCATCCATGAAGCTTAACAATGCATGTCCTGCAGTGGCATCCACAAGCTGGTCGATACGAGGAAGAGGGAAGCTATCCTTTGGACATGCTTTGTTCAAGTCGGTGAAGTCCACGCAAGTTCTCCATTTTCCATTTGGCTTCTTCACCAATATAGGATTAGCCAACCAAGTCGGGTAGAATGACTCCTTGATGAGCCCGACTTCCATTAACCTGTCCACCTCTTCTCTAAGGGCCTCCGCCCTCTCTCCACTAACAGGTCTCCTCTTCTGCCTTATTCCCTTCTTGCTAGGATCCAGGTTCAGCCTATGGCACATCACTTCTGGGTCGATCCCTATCATGTCGGCGTGAGACCATGCAAACACATCCAAGTTCTCCTTAAGGAATGAGACGAGGCTGTTCCTTATGTTGGGGCCGAGATTCGCTCCAATTCTCAAAACTTTAGCCGAGTCATTTGGGTCCACAAAAATAGGAATGATGTCCTCGAATGTCCCAGCTCCGTCTGGTAGGGGAGGCATTCTTGGGTCCAAATCTTCGTCGAAACTTACATCACTGCTAGGCTCTCCTATCTCAGTGACGCTAAGATGACCCTCATTGTTGATGGATTTCACTGGTTCTCCCTGTGGGATGTTCCCTTCTGTTGTTATAGTGGCTTCTCGTGAGACCCCGGTTGGTAGGTTTACCAAGATTGAAGTTTCCTTCCTCACCCACTTGCCTTTACTCATCCTAGCGGCCATCTGTTCTGGGCTCTCCTCATCATCGCTAGCCTCCTCTACTATACCTTCCTGCAATGCCATTATAGGTTGAGAGGGTTCCATCATTAGGGCCCCGGGCCGAGGCTCCACCTCAATTCCCAAACTTTCAAAGTAGTCTTCGGGGAGCTCCTCTATAGATATCATGTTACAAACATCTGGCATGAGAGTGTCCACACGCTTCCTTTTCTTCTCTTCTCCATCTTCCACGGGCTTTTGTTCTCTAAGGTCTGCCACCTCTCGTAGAATATCTAACTTCTCTGCCCCCTTTATTGTTTGGTTGTAGCATACCCTTGAGTCATATTGACATCCCTTCACTCGTCCAATGCCCGTGGGGGTTGGAAATTTCATGGTTAAGTGATAGATAGAGGTGACTACCTTCATCTCCTTCAGGATTGGCCTCCCAATGATGGCATTATAAGCACACGGCTGGTCCACCACAGTAAAAGTGACAATTTGTGTGGCCACGTGGGGGTTGTCCCCTAAACTGACCGGGAGCTGGATTGTGCCTCGAATTCCTACAGAAGCCCCTGTGAACCCGTAAAGTTGGTTCCCGCTTGAGACCAGTTCTCTGTCTAAGAATCCAAGCCTTTTGTATGTGTCGTAAGTTAAAACATTTACAGCGCTCCCATTTGTCCACCAATACCCGATGTACATTGGTGGACCCGATTTTCATTCTCACAACAAGAGCATCAGCATGAGGGTGGTGCACCCATTTGGCATCTTCTTCACTAAACATGATGTCATCCCTCTCCTTTGTGAACAGGTGGGGAGGCCTTTGTTCAAGACGATGAACGTTGGTTAGAGGATGGTCATTTGCCTATCGGGCATATCTCTCCATGGCTTTCTTACTATCTCCTCCCACATGAGGTCCTCCAATAATAACGTGAATGATATCTTCCCTAGCAGTCCTCTTTGTGTCATCCTCCTTTGCTATCGGAGGTGGAGGGGGCACCTGATGGTACTCAGACTTATGTTTCCGTACTTCCTTTACGACCCATTCTGTTAGCTTTCCCTGTCGAATCAGGCTCTCAATTTCATCCTTCAACTGTCGGCAATCGGCCGTGTGATGTCCTGTAGATTCATGGTAAGCACAGTATTTAGAGGTGTCCCTTTTACTATATTCCGTCAGAGGGGTGGCTTTCTTGAATACCCCCTTCCCAGCATAAGTGGCATATATATGATCAATGGAAGCCACCAAAGGGGTATGATTCTGCCATTTTGTTGTGTAAGGCCTTTCAGCTTCTTTATTTTCCTTGGTCTTGTTAAACTTCTTTGGGCTAGGGCTCCTTCTGAAAGTTTTTCTCCTTTCTTCTGGACTAGGAGATCTCCCTCTCTTCTCCATCCTTCGGCCACTGCTTCTTAGATCTCTCATAGATTTCTCTACCCTTTTGTGAGGCTCTGCTTGTTCGTAAAATTCGGCCAAAGTTTCCGGTTCCCTAGCCTATAGAGTCTTCCAGAATTTAGAGCCCTCTCTCAACCCAGCGATTAGGAAATTCTTCTGGGCTTCTTCCGTTGCTCCTCGGACTCTAGGAACCTCAGCGTTAAACCGCATGAAATAATCCTGCAGGGACTCTACCTCTCCCTGCTTAATGTTTGCAAGGGTAGCCACCGGGGGGGCATAGTGAAGAGTGGACTGAAACTGCCTTAAGAATAGATCTCCCAACTGTCTCCATGTGCTAATGCTAGTTGGTCCTAGCTTAGTAAACCACTGTTGGGCACTTCCCCTTAACGAGACAGCGAATAATCGACAACGAGTTAGGTCAGGAACCTGGTAGACCTCCATCTCGGTATTGAAGCGGGCCAGGTATTCAGCAGGATCCGCATCTCCATTGAAGGCAAGTTCGAGGTTACTTCTAAATGCCGGGGGAAGAGGGGACATTCTTATTGCAGGAGTGAAAGGAGATGGGGCCGTAGCAGGGGGTGGGGCTCTTTTCTCATGTTCCATCTGCACCAGCAGGCGCCTCAGATCACCAACCCTTAGGTCTCCAATTCTCTTGTCCGACCCCTCTTCACTAGTATGGTGAGAGGAAGTCCTCTCCCTTCGCTCCCTTCTATGAGTTCGAGGCGGAGTCCTCCCTCTTCTCTCTGTTCTAGGCGGAGTCTCCCTTCGCTCTGTTCTAGGTGGAGTCCTCTCTGGCGCCTCCTTCCGTGCCTTAGATTTTTCCAATCTAAGTCTTAGATCGTGCTCAGTTAGCTTCTTCCCAATTCGATCCAAAACACTAGTGGATCTAGCCTCGGACGAAGCTGGCTCATGCCGCGGCTCGCTCGGAGCCTGGCTGCCTCGCTCCTCCTGGCTTGGAGATATCTCATCTGTCTCAAGAGACCCGGTTTTTTTTAGCCCATCAGCTACCTCGTCGAACTCGTGTATGAGTTTTTTAGAGGTTTTATCCTTCTTGTCCCTAGTGCCCTTGAGCCTTCGAGCCTTCCTCTTCGCATTCTTGATTTAGTTCTGCTCGACCTTAGCTAGCCGGGCGTTCATAGTTTTGAATTGGAGCTCGATCCCCTCGAGGTAGCCTAGGATCTTCTGGCCATCTAGTGTAACCGGTGCGACTTGAGGCATGACAGGGGTGATTTTGCTTGGTCCTCCCTCTCCGTGGGGTGGAGGATCTGTCCTCGCTCCTTGTGGTGTGACATCCTTCTTGTGCACAATCCCCTTGTCATCGTTCTTGTTGTTCTTCAACATCCTTCTCCTTAAGATGTAGTGCTCAATGAGCCCCCTCCTTCTAGCGCCAATTGTTGTTAGGAGAATTTCATACAACAGTGTGTTGGAGGTTTATGGAAAGTTGTGGCTGGACTTGTATGATAACTCCTTAGAAATTGAATAGAGAATGGGTTTTTTCTCTTGCACTTGCCGAGTGTCAATTGTGTATCATACAAAGTGCCTACGTACCCCTTTATATAGGGATCAAGCCTCACGTAGTTCTTGGAAAACAAGTTATTGAATAAGCCCATTCAGTCCAAGCCCATACAATAGTCAAGATTTATGTTCCCATAAATAGCTCAAGGATTAGAAATCCACCTCAAGTTCCCTTAAATAGTCCAAGGATCATCAATCCTCTTCAAGTTCCCATAAATAGTCCAAGGATCATCAATCCTTTTCAAGTTCCCATAAATAGTCCGGTCTTCACACGTTTTCCTACAATCTCGCGGCATCTCCGCATTTCTTCCCATGATTGTAGGTCTGTCCCGTGTCAACCAAGAAACATTCCATAAACAAGAATTTCCATATCGTGGGCTTCACCCACGATGCGAGCTGGCCAGGCTCGCATCGCAAAACATATGAAAATTACCCTATCGTAGTGTAAGTGGTGCGAGCTCACTTATGTTCAATTATTCTCATTTCTGATAAGTAACACGAGCCCATTACTTCATAATAGTGAGAGCCCAAACTTAACATGGCTAGGGCCCATAATACTTGACCCTATCCTAACAAATCAACCCATTTTATTTCCCAGGTACCATGGGCTCATTAGCACCTAAGCATCATAAGTTAATAGGGACTCGTGCGAGCCCAAAATAGTAAGAGCTCGTGCGAGCCCGTCATACTTGGTCATTCCAGTTCATCCAAAACATTTGGTGCGAGCCGAAGCCTGAATTATACCAACATAACTTCCTTTCAAGCCCAAATTACTTGTAGACCTGTTTAGGGTCCATTATCGAAAATCTTGTATAACAATAATCAAGCGGGGTTAAGCAAACATGTCTATTTAACTTATCGGAAAAAATAAAAGACAAGAATCACACTTGATCCCGCTCAAACAGAAATTTAGAAAGAAATTCTAAAATCACATAAGCAAAATCAAGGTTGGAAATTAAGAATCACAAAAGCAAAATCATGATTGAGGGAAAATCCCGAGTTCAATATCAAAATCATGAATTGACGAAAAAATTACAAAATTAATATCAAAGTAAACAAAGTCAAAATTTAAAATTAAAGTTAAAAATCAAAAACCAAATCACAAATCCAAAAAAGTAAACCACGTGAATATTGGTAATTAAGAATCACAAAATCAAAATCAAAGAACGATATCATGGTTGAGGAAAAATAATCATAAGTCAATATCGAAGTTAAAAAACCTTCAAAACTAAAGATACAAACAAAAACTCAATCATAAATCGAAAAAAGAGACGAAAACCGGTGTTTATAACTAAAATCTTAACAAAATCATGAATTGACGAAAAAATTACAAAATTGATATCAAAGTAAACAAAGTTAAAATTCAAAATCAAAACCAAATGATAAATCCAAAAAAGAAAACCCCTTGAATATCAAAAGCCAAATAAGTCAAATCCAAAAATCATAATAAAGGTGCAAAAATCATAATAAAGGAGCAGAGAATGCACGTACTAACCGCAATCTAATTGATAAAGGAACATAGGTGGTGGGGAGTAAACTTAAAAACCAAACACAAGAAAAAAGGAGCCTTGGAAATTTATTTATAGAGTTTAAATGGAACGAAGAAAGAAGGGTTTTAAAATTATTATTTTTTAATTTTAACTTGAAGAAAAAGTTTAGGAAAATTGTAAAACTTAGAAAATATTAATACAGTAGTTCTTGTTTCCTACATTAGCAATAAGGTAATTGTAATTTTTAATATTTATTAATTCAAAAAATGGAGGTAATTAGAAAAATATTAAAATTGTACGTTTAGTTTCCCGCATTAGTAAAGTTTTTAAATGCAAAAATATTAAAATTGTATATTTAGCTTTCTCAATTAGTAAAGATTTTAAAGGCAAGAATATTAAAAATGTATATTTAGTTTCCTTAATTAATAAAAATTTTAAAGACAAGATTATTAAAACTGTATAATAAGGGAAGAGCGGACAGCCAAGCACAAGGAGCCTACGGAAAGGAAGGCGGAGAAAAGAGCTGAAAAAGCCCCTCAGATGGTCTCCAAATTGATGATTCAAAAGAAACAAAATTACTGTGCATGTGTATGCTATGCTTGCACTGCTCTATTATATATATAAAGATATTGATTGATAGTATAGATATAGATATAGATAGATATGACAAAAAAATTTAGGCTATTGTGATTGGTCTAAAATTTAGGAATGACATATGATTGGTCTTAAAATAATTCAAAATTTTTTGATTGGTTAACTGATATATATGGTAAACTCGGGTATTATAATAAAGGAATTAGATTAATAATTAATGGCTTAACCATCAAGTTTTATCCTCTCTCACCATCAAGTTTTATCCTCTCTCTAAAACGAAAAAAGAATCAATATCAATTAATCAATAACGAAAAATATATCCAAATGATTTCTTCAAATCAGAAATAAAACACAACGCCAAAATAATACAAAACAAAATCAATAATTGGCATTTTAACGAAATTTATCCCTACAATCTCTCCTTAGACACAACAATTTCACAGAGGACTTGATCTAATAAAATTGATACGCAATCATCTTGATAAAAAGATCCGATACACGAGATAACACTTCTCTCTATCGTTCATGACCTTGTTACCAAATTCCTGTATAAAAGATAAAGAAGAATCAATGCACAAAGAAAAGGGTTTGTTTTAAACAAATATCTCAGCGCAGCGTTGCCTTTGTTAAAAATACAGGGCAGAATGGGGTTTGTAGCAGGACCTTATTTGCCGGAACACATCCTGATAGTTGAGGTGCTTCACAGATTGCCAGTCAAGACTCTGGTGAGATTCAGGTGTGTTAGCAAAACATGGCATCATGTTATTGCTTCTTCTTCATTCGTTAATACCCATCTTACGTATCATCAAAAACACTCCTTCAAAAAGTATATACTAGTTGAAAACAATCTTGTGTGCTGGTTACTTACCAATCATGACTCTATTTTTGATTTACGCAAAATCTCTAAACAATACAGCAATCCCTATATGTCCTTGTCCTACAAGTACGATTTTATATTTTTTGTAAAAGTTTACGGGACCTGTAACGGGCTGTTATGCTTTTCAAGTAGATCTTACCGTATAGGCGACCCTATATTTTTATGGAACCCAACTTGTTACAAAGTCAAGAAGCTTCCCAAAATTGATCATACGGATGGTGTCCGTTTCACTCGGACAGCTTCTGTGAGCTTTGGGTATTACAATGAGGATCATAAGGTGGTAGTAATTGCTCCTATTGATGACACATACGTTGTTTTTGTGTACAGCTTGAGTACTAATAGTTGGAACACTGTTTGTCCTAATTTTCATCACCATATTCCTTTTCATACTGATGATGATAATAAGGAGGCTATTGAGTATACCGGATTTGTAGATTGCACTGTGTATATAAGAACACGATTCCAGCAGGTCATCTGTTTTGACTTGAGGGATGAGACCTTTCAAGTGATTGACTTTCCAGAATTATTAATCACATTTGGGATGGAAGCATATGGAGAAACAATAGCTATTTTTGCATACGATCTTAGTAGGTCTTTTAGTATGTGGATATTGAAAGACAGAGTCTCATCCACATCGCCATGGGAAAGGAAGTGTGTCTTCGATTTGCAAGGAGATGATGCTGTACGCTTTGTAGTAGGGGTAGGGTTCCTGAATAATGGCAAATATGTGGCAAGGGCTTTTAGGTACAAAGAAGGTATATACAAGTTCTTTGTGTTCGACCTCGAGTCTCAGAAGTTATCAGAATTAGGATCTGTGCATGGTGATGATCCTCTATATATAATTTCTGGCCGCATACATTCAAATTACGTGGAAAGCCTTCTGCTACTCAATGAAGAAGGATTTGATGTGCCATCCTCCTTACGATGCCTTCAAATTTTCAACGGCTATGCTAAAAAGGATGTGAGTTCTACTACGACAGAGGAACAACCTACAAGTAGCTTGGACCTTGAAGAGACTGCAAGTGAATTCAACTTGGCGAAGGTTGAAGGAAACGATGAGGCAGAATTGAGACCAAGGGAAGAGCGGACAGCCGAGGCGAAGGTTGAAGGAAACGATGAGGCAGAATTGAAACTAAGGGAAGAGCGGACAGCCGAGGCGAAGGTTGAAGGAAACGATGAGGCAGAATTGAGACTAAGGGAAGAGCGGACAGCCGAGGCGAAGGTTGAAGGAAACGATGAGGCAGAATTGAGACTAAGGGAAGAGCGGACAGCCAAGCACAAGGAGGCTACGGAAAGGAAGGTGGAGAAAAGAGCTGAAAAAGCCCCTCAGAATTACTGTGCATGTGCACGCTATGCTTGCACTGCTCTGTTTTTTTATTGGGCTTTACCTCTCGTTTGTTTTGTTGCCCAGTGAACAAACCAAACATGCATGATGAGATTCTAAAAGACTTGAATATAATGTTGCTTGCTTGATATGGTTAATGGATTCATTTTTTAATTTTTATTATTATATTTTGATGACTCAATTGTTATTTTATTTTGAAAAAATGACTGTTTTATATATGTTGCCTTTTTATCAACCAAATTATTGTTTTGAATTAATTAATTAAATTATATTTGGAGAATGCTTAATTGAATTTGAGATTTTTTATTTTATAATAATTGTACATGATTTTTAGGCACTCCACAAATTGAAAAGTATCTCGGTATTGTGCCTTAAGTTGAGAAGTTTTCAGTAGGAATGAAAAATATGTTCTCTCGCTATGTCACTCTCCGTTGATGAAAATAATGTCCATCCACTGGACATTTTTCGGTTTATCTTGTTCTTTTATTATTTTAGTATTAACTTAAAAATCGTGCTATGCATAAATTATTTTTAATAATTTTTATTTTAAATATTTTGTTAGTAGGATGTTTTAGTTGAAAAAAATAATTGTTCGTGATTTTTTAAGAAAAAGAGGAGATTTGTTAGAAAAGGAGAAAATTTAATGTGTTTTAGCTGAAAAGATAATTATTTATAATTAATGTTATTATTTAATAATTTTCTTTTTTAAATAAGTAAGGATAATTAAGTAAAATCACGAAGTATTAACCGACCGACCAAACTTTTAATGTTTCGTAAGATAGTATAATATAGATAACTAGGTTACTAAGCTGTGCTTCACAGCGGCATTATAATATATTTGTTAAGAAAAAGAATATTAGAATAAAAATTGTGAAATTAATATCTATAAAATTATTTAAATTATCAAATAAAATATATTCTATAATTAAAACACTTTTTTTTCTAACAAATTCTACTCCTCTTCAAAAAATATCACGGGCAATTACCTTTAAATTAAAGCATCCCGTGATATTTTTTGAAAAAGAGTAGATTTTCTTTAAAAAAAATGTTTTAATGATAAAAGGTAATAAGCTAGTTAGTATTTTAATATTATTTATTATTAATGGTAATATGTTTTAAATTAAAGGTAATTAAGTTGTAATTTTCTAAATCAAATAAAGTTCTATCAAGTTCTACAAATTCGAAAATAATAAGAAAGTTGTAATTTTCTAAATCAAAGAAAGTTCTATCAAGTTTGAAAATAATAAAAGAAAGTTATATCAAGTCTACAAATTCGAAAATAATAAGGAAGTTGTAATTTTCTAAATCAAAGAAAGTTCTATCAAGCTTGAAAATAATAAAAGAAAGTTCTATCAAGCCTACAAATTCGAAAATAATAAGGAAGTTGTAATTTTCCAAATCAAAGAAAGTTCTATCAAGTTCTACAAATTCGAAAATAATAAGAAAGTTGTAATTTTCTAAATCAAAGAAATGTTCTAAATCAAAGAAAGTTATATGAAGTCTTCGAAAATAATAAGAAAGTTGTAATTTTCTAAATCAAAGAAAGTTCTATCAAGTCCTACAAATTCGAAAATAATAAGGAATTTGTAATTTTCTAAATCAAAGAAATGTTCTAAATCAAAGAAAGTTATATCAAGTCCTAAAAATTCGAAAATAATAAAGTTGTAATTTTCTAAATCAAAGAAAGTTCTATCAAGTTTGAAAATAATAGTAAAAGAAAGTTCTATCAAGCCTACAAATTCGAAAATAATAAGGAAGTTGTAAATTTTTAAATAAAAGAAAGTTCTATCAAGTCCTACAAAATAATAAGGAAGTTGTAATTTTCTAAATCAAAGAAAGTTATATCTACTTTGAAAATAATAAAAGAAAGTTCTATCAAGTTTGAAAATAATAAAAGTGTAATTTTCAATTTATTTCCTACAAAATTGAAAATAATAAAGGAAGTTGTAATTATTAAAATTAAAATTTGTGAAAAATTGAGAAAATTAGAAAAATAGAACTGAGCGATTCTAGAGCGCCACCTCACCGCCCCCGACTTCTCCTTTATATAAGTATATATATTGATTGATTATAGAAAATGACAATTTTTTTAATATATTTCATTATTTTAATATTATATGAAATATTAGTATATTAATCACTTTATTTTTCTAAAACTTTATATTGCTACTTCTATTTAAAAAGAGTAAATTTCACTTTGCATTGTATTATTTTTATTTGAAAACAGAATGGGTTTAACACTTTTAACAAATGTACTTTGCATCCACGTGAATGTTTGACGATACAATTTGTACCAATTCTGTCAAGTCATCTGGATTAGCTCCGTTAATGTTAAATTATGAGATTATTTATGTAATTGGATAATTATATATGCACATAACAAAATTCGTGACCTATGGCAGTGAAACTATATTGAGCTGGTGGGGATTATAATTTCATAAGGACTAGAGTAGATTTGTAATATTTAATGTTAATCTTTTTAACCTTACAACATTTAAAAATAATAGCTAGTTATACTTATTTATTTATACTCAATTATTGTAAATTTTTAATTACATATTTTAATTTTCTATTGTATACATAACATATATATTTTCTTTGAATTCAAAATGGTTTAATACAATCTAATTAGTCCCACATTATAACAATTCTTTGAATTTTTATACTGTATATTTTTATCTTTTTTATTATATTTGAACATGTATATATCATATTCAATCACAATTTTTACTTGTAAATTACTTAATCTCACATCAAAAATATTAAAAGTTATATAAATTTAATTCATTATGTACTCTTTGTCTCTTTCTAACTAATAAAAATATACCTTTAAAAATTTCACCTAAATAATAAATTATAATATTTAGTGTATTAGTGTTGTGTGCTCCTTTTTGTCTTGTCAAATTGTACCTTTTCTATTTTATCACTCTAATATTGGCAAGATATCTATATTTTGTTCATCATATTTTAAAGTAATTTCTAGTATATTAAAAAATTGTGTAACAGATTAAAATTTTGTTTGTTATATTAATGAACTCAATTATGAATTGAAATTAAATTATTATGTAATATTTCAGTAATTATAGTAAATAAAGATTTTAGTTTAAAATTTTGTTTTGATATATCAATAAACTCTATATATATGCATTTTGCTATTTATAAACTTGGATATATTTTCCTAATTACCCTTTAGCTTATTAATGATTAGATATCTGATCCAGTTGATTTTGACAAAAATGGTGCAAAGTGCATCAGGAAACATTGTTGTGGGATGTAAAATGCATTGATTAGAAGTATTTGACCCAATCTGTTTTTAAATGAAAATAATAGGATGCAAAGTGAAATTTACTCATTTAAAAATACATAATATATAAATATAAAATTCTAGTAGATAATATGCTCCTCCTAATGCAGACCCGACAATTTTCGATACGACACGGAAATTTAGTGTTTGGGTTTGCATTTTTAGTACACGAACACGAAAGTACACGATCGAGATTTAGTGTCGCTTTTGTGTTTACGCTTCAAGTACACGACACGACACGAAGTACACGAAATAAATAAATAAATATTTATATTAGATATTTTAACATTTTTATTAGATATTTAACATTTATTTATGTAATTATACATAAATTTATAATATTATTTGTAAATATTATTTAAATATATATTTTTAATACACATTTGTAAAAATATTACCTAAATTTTAATATTTCAATATATTTACTTATTTATTTTTATTTCTATTATTAATTTAAATTACACGAAAACACGACACGAAAAGTACACGAACACGAAATTACACGAATCCTAAACGGGTGGTTTTGGGTTTAACATTTAGGTACACGAAACACGAAAGTACACCACACGAAAGTACGAATTGCCATGTCTATCCTAATGAATCGCTCTCTTGTTAAACATGTTTCTTCTCAATGACCCGCTTTCTCGTTATTACCAATTGAACAGAAAACAAACTAATTACTTAATCAATTACATCATCTATTAGTCAATTTTATTATATCATAAAATTTAATTCAAATCTTTTTCAAAATTCTAATTTTTATTATTTAAAATACAGGTACTCGAGAAAAGAAATTAAGGCTCATATATTTTATTTTATTATATAAAAACTTGCCTTTTTTGTAAGTATTACATTCTACATAATTAGAAGATAAAAAGTTAACAAAAAATGATTTTTAACGTATATGTAAAATATATAGATAAATTAAACGTGGGTTTTTACAAAAATATTATGAGAACATACTTTCTAATAATTTTTTTAGGAGAATGTAAAGATGATAATATGATTTCAAGATGAATTTTAGAACTTCAAGAAAAAATATATGAGAATATTAAAATGTTAACTTTAAGATCAAAAGAAAGTTTAAGAAAATATCAATATGATAATTTGACTTGAAGATAAATTTTAGGACAATATTACGATAGTAATTTGACTTAAGAAGAAATTTTAGGAGAATATAAGTTAATTAATATTTCCATTACTAAAGATTTAAAAGCCAATTTAGATATTTTTTACTCAAATCGTCTGACACCTCACAAATCGTCTTCTTTATTATTTTCCTCAATTAAAAGAGATTAAATAAAAATTAGTAAATAAATTGGACCTATGAACTAAGTTTATGAGAATATTAATATAGTATACTTAGTTTCCTCCATTTGAAGATTTATTTTTTTTGACAGTCAAGCAAACCATTTGTTGCCCAGTAAATAACAACTAGCTTTATAGCCCGTGCGAGGCACGAGCATGCCCTAGTTATGTTTAGTTTTTTGAGATTTTGATGCACATTAAAAATGCAAATACCTGTTGTATTGTGAGCGCATTTTTCTGATTTCTCTATTATGTTTGCATGCTGTTATCCGTTGCAATGGATGAGCTCCTAAGCTCATTTCTTTGGCTTCTTTTCCCCGTACAGAAGAAGTATTTTTTGGGCTCTTATCAAAAGTTCATTTTATATTACTGACATCAATCAACTAATTGCCATAACTAAAATATTGAATAGATACATTGTATTAAGCAAATGCATCATAATTATTTTAGAACTTGAAAAATATCATACAATTCTATGTAAGATTCGATGGTGTGACAAAAGGAGTTGAAACTAAAGAAAGAGAACAAAAAGAACAAATTTATTAATAAGCTTTAAAAGGTACCAGAACCTTGAGCCTAGAGTAGTAAAAAATCTAGGTTATCTTTGTGTACCGTCCATGGTTTCCTACTACTGATGCGACTGCACTTGTACCCGTGCAAGGCACGGGATCGCTCTAACCGACAGAACTTGATGTTATTTTGTGACGATATTTTCTAGTTCACGTCAGTTTAATTTTGCGATGATAAGTATTCTTCAGTTTGTTGTGGTGATCCTGCCACCAGTTTGAACTTGTTGGTGACACTATGTGACATGATTGAGAAGATTTGCAAGGAAGATCGGTTTGGTATTAGTCCGAAGAAGATTTTGTTCTTAGTTGAATGTATTTTATGATTAGTTTTATAAGCTAATTAATAATCAGATAGGAATTAGTTAAAGGTGTCAAATAAAGGCTCCATTTCGAAAGTACCAATACTCTCTGGTCTCCATAATTCTCTATAAGCGGTCGGAGTAGTATACTTGTCCTTAATGCATGAGGTGGCGGGATTGAGATGCACACAAATTCGTATTCGAAAAAAACTGTTCGAACTGGTTAAAAAAATCTGATTAAAAAAAAGTCCACCTCAATTGGATCCAGCCCGCAGGCTTAAACGGATCGCATATTTTTCACAAAACCCCGATCCGGTTCGAGCCGAATAAACCCAAATTTAATCTCGATTTGGACGTAGTCTTGATCAGGATAAAAGTCCAATCCAAAAAGTTAGAATTTTAAATTAAATCTCGGATAAAAGCTTAATTTTTTTTAATTAAATCCGAAAAAATAAAAAAAAATTAAAGTTAAAGTTATCAATATCTAAAATAATTTGTAAAAATCCGATTTGGCCCCTCTTGACCCGACCCTATCTACAGATATAAATATTTTAGAGGAAATTTGTCTCGATTTAAAAAAGCCCGGCCCTATCGGATATCGAAAAATCCGACCTGAATCCGGATTACGTTCATCTCTATTCAGGGTAACAACTATAGAGGTGCTTATATTATTACTTATATTATCTGATATGTATGAATATAGTTGAGCCAAAATGATTACTATTTTGTATTATTTTGTATTATTGGATTCTCGGACTAAAAAGTGATATTATGTGACTAAAAATGCATTTGTACTTTGTCTTAAAATTGTGAATACAAAAGAAGAAACATAATTAAATTTAATTAAAGAGATACGTGTCTATTGGATATACTTTATACCAATAACCACTTTATTAATAATCAGACAAATGAAATTATCATGAAAGAATCTTGAATAAAAACTAAAGTGTAAAATAATATTTGTGAAAGACATTACCATACTAATGAGTTTTATACCACAACAAAAAAGCCCAAGTAGCTCAATGGTTAAATTGGTGACTTGAAATTCTTAGTAATTAGTACTGAAGTGTCTTAGGTTCGATTCCCATCAAGATGAAAATTTTCTTACATTTTTATAACATTTGACTTTGGAGGGGCAGTTATGTAATTTCACGTTGTTGAATAAAATGTTTCACAAAGTCCTTGTTGCAGTATAAGATATATAATAGATTGTAGAAGGGGGTTGAATACAATTGTATAAGATTCTCGACTTTATATAACACAAATATGAAAGATCAATAACAATAACAATAACAGCTTTATTAACTTTGATATAAAACTGTTACAAACTCTCTTAAGAAATTCTGATGTTCTTAAGAGCTGCTAGCTTACAAAAACTCTCTCAAGAAATTCTGTTCTTAAGAGCTTCTCTCCGATTATGTTCTCTCTCGAATGAATTACATAAATCGAAACCAAAACTGTGTTTATATAGTGCACACAGCTTCTCTATCAATTACGAGATAAGTCCTAATCATAACAAAGATAGAAACATATCTTTAATCGATAGCTACATTCTACAAACCAGGAACAAACTTCCATGTTTATCTAGACTCCAAATATAACTCGAAGTAGGAATCCTGATCAGCTTCAAGTCCTGATGATCAAACCTGATCATAGTCTGAGTAGGAATCCTGATGATCAATAAGATACTGACGCTTGATCAAATACTGATGACCATGCAATACTGATGACGTCAGCAATCCTGATCAGTTGAGTCTAGCTTCTGACGATCATTGAATTCTGATCTAACAATCTCCCCAAATCTCATACTTTGTGAAATAAAGTATAGATTCCAAATATTCAATGATGTCAAAAACATGTATCAAAATGTACGAGTATCTTCAGAAACAACTTATCTGTTTAAGCTTTGTGATAGAACAGATTCATCTTCAAGAAGTTGGATAATAAACTTTCTTCTTTTTCTTCAAGAATTTGAATCAGTCTTTCCTTAAGATTTCTGAGTTCTTCATCTTCCTCATTAATCTGGTAGATAGCTGCTCTGAGATTATGTATGGAGTTTCTCTGTAGACTGTGCTCTTCAAGCAAAAGATAAGCAATTTCCTTCCCATCAGGATTGAGAGAAAGATGAGTCATGCCAAAATTTACTTCTTTAACAGCAGTACCCCTTTGCATTTCCACATCCTGACCTCTTTGATTTAAGTACATGGGAATATAATTACCATCGAAATTACTGTTTCCATCCAGTCTTCTTCTTATAGTTGACAAAATCATGTCACTCCATTCTTTGTACACTTGGTTCTTCCATCTTAACAGATAGTGAACATATTTCAGTTCCTGTGTAGTTTTCATCAGCAGATCTTGAATAGATAGAATCTTCACACTACCATCTTTCATGAAGTACAGAAGCTTTTCTTTCTTTTCAAAACCATCATGACAATCTATAACTATATCAACAGCTAATAAATTGTTCAAGTTTTCAGAAGTTAGAGTACCTCCAATTTCTGTCAAGGAGTAAGGATCAACATATGACATATTCAGATATTCACCATCTCTGTGTCCAATACCTCCTCTTGAATTACTTGACAATTGCTTCAGATTTGAAAACATCTTTAACCAGAGTGTTTTTGATCTAGCCATATCAGACAAATCAACAACACTTGAAGCGCTTGTAATAATTCCACCAGACTGAAAATTGATAGGTGTATCACAACTTAATGTGCTAATATGTTTCCACTTCTTGTATTTCTCCTTTTCATGAGCGTAGCTTCTTTCAAGTAAAGATTCTTGTCTGCTTGAATTTCTCCATTTTCTTTCATTTGAAACTTTAAGCCTTTGTAGATAGAGATTGAAATCTTCATTTGTTCTTTTTGTAATATCTCTTCTTCTGGCTTCTTCTTCTTCATCTACTTCTTTGTTGTGACAATCAACAACAGTAGATAAGATTATCAAATCAACCTCTTGCAGAATTTCAGATTCGTCAGGATCTTGAATATTGTCAGGATTAGAATCTTCAATTTGATTTGTATTGCTGAGAGTTGATTTACTTGATTTTCTTTTCAATTCAGGTTCTTCTTCAACAAATTCCTTGTCTTCTTTCTCCATGATATTCTTGATAACAGGATCTATTAGATTTTGTGAAGCTTCAGGAATTTCTTCAATTCTTAATGCTCTAGACCTTGTCTGTCTAGGTACTGTTTGAGTTGAAGAACCTCTTCTATTTCTTCTAGCACCTCTCCTACCTCTGCTTCCTCTACCTCTAGCAGGAGCAGTATAGCTTTCCATTGTCTCTCTTTGTAGTCTCAAGAATTCTTCATGTGAGAGATCTGGATATTCTTCACTTGCTGTAGAGAGTGCTTTTCTTGCATATAATTGTTGAACTCTTTTATCAGTGTGATAAAGAGTAACAATTCTACCGTCTTTTGTAGAAAACTTCTGGAATAAATTTGATGCATCTTCAGGATTATCAATAATCACATCTTCATCACCTTCAGGAATTGTAGCAAGAATTTGTCCATGACCAGGTGTCAGGATTTGATCTTCCGTCAGGATCTGAGATTGCACCAATGTTCTTACTGTCTTAACTCCAGAATCAGAAACATGAGTTGACTGCGTTGTTTGACTTTGAGAAGTTTGGATTGTCTTCATAACAAAAGCATCAGAGGTTTCTCCTTGTATCGCTTTGTCACCACCATCATCTCCAGTATCATCATCATTATTTCTTAATACTAGATCAGGTGTACATTTTGTCTGAATAACCTTCTCCCCCTTTTTGACATCAGGATTTGACAATAATTGTAAAATTAAGGAAAGAGAGGCTTGAATTTCAGTTACCTTAGTATCCAGAGAATCAATTCTTTGAGTGATTGAGGTTTGTTCTAAAACAACAGATTTCACTTGAGATTCCACTACCCTTAGTTGGAAAGTAGTAGGCACCTTTGTAAAATTATTAAAGATATCAGTCCTCACTTTTTCAGTTGAACCCTTGATAGAATCAATCTCACTTTTCAGGCTTTTGGATAACAGAGTAGTAGCCTTCAGATGATTCTTCAAGTCTTGATTCTCTATAGACTTCACTGCATTATAGGCATGTTCAATAGCAGAAGAAAAACTGATAGATTCATCAGAATTGTGCCATGAATTGTTCCATTCATTCTGTCTAAATGCCTCTGCAGGATCAAAGGAAGGAGTAGAAAAATCTTGTCTCTGATCTTTCCCAGTGGAAGCATTGCTAGCCATATATGTACTTGATGAACCAAAATTAGTTCCAAGACTAATCTTGAGTGCTGTAGCAAGCTGTTCCTTCTCTTTTCTATTCTCATTATCATCATCACTATCATTATCAGAACTATCATCATCAGAACCATGAGATATATCAGGATCAGGAATTGCAATACCTTTCAGTTTATCCTGTGATTCTGAGATAGGATGATCCATTGGTCTTGAACGAAGTGGCTGTATCAAAATAGGTTCATTTTCAGGAGCACCACTAACGTCAGGATGAACATCGTCAGGATTTGATATGCTTGCATCAGTATTTGCTACCAATGGTTCTTGTGGAGCTTGAGGTTCAGAAGCTGCTTCAACACTTTGAGCTAAAGGTTCTTGTGTGCTTCCCTCATTGACAATGTTCTCGACCAATCTTTCAACAGAAGCTGTAGCTTTGCCTGCATCTTCACTTTGAGAAGATGGTTCTTGTGTAGCTGGAATGTTGATGTCTTCATTCTCCCTTTGAGAAAATGGTTCTTGTGTGACCATTCCACTAGCTAAGCCTTCACCCAAACTTTGATTGAGTGGTTCTTGTGTGGCAGGATCAACAGTAGCTGCTGAATTACTCTGAAATTCAGGTTCTTGTGGGCTTGATCCTTTCAGCTTCTTCTGTCTCTGATAGACTAACTCTTCTGCATTCCTCTTTTACTTTGATGTAGGTGTAAGACCAACCAAGGAAGCAGTTGTATAAACCTTCTCCCAAGAATGTCCTCGAATCTGAGATGGAGAGGCTGGAGAGTCTGATATAGAGACAACTTCTGTTGCTGCATCAGGAATACTAACATCAGGATTTGATGTCTGAATATCAGTATCCTTCATTTGCACTGCCAAAGGAATATGATACCTGCTCTTTGATAATTTCCTTGTCTTTTGTGGTTTTGACGAAGGTACCACAACTTTAGTAGCAGTATCAGCAACTTCCTTGTTCACATTCATCAAAGAGGATATAGGTAAGTCATCCTCTGAATCACTTTCATCAATCAACCTTAACTTCCTTTTCACAGGAACATCCTTAACAACCTTATCAGCTTTCTTGACCAGGACCCCTTGTACACCCCCTTGTATCTTCTTTTTAGTGAGTGGTGTAGAGGAAAAATCCTTTGAACCTGATTGCCTTCCAGACACATCAGTTCTAGCTGATTTCTTTGATTTTACAACTAAAGTCTTTTGAGAGACAGTAGAGGTGGTTGTTAACTGTTTAGACTGTTTAGGTTGCATGCTTGTGTCAGGAACAAGGTGGGTTGGTCCTTGTACCATAGCATTAGAAAGTAGTCCATAACGAGTAGGCATTTTCTGATGTAAGAAAAACCTAACCTCATCAGGAATAAAAGCATTTCCGCACAAAATATTTTGCCATATCAGGATTTAAAAAAAATATTCAATAAGATTAAAATAAAATTTTATTTAAGAAAACAAAATTTATTTTAACAATCCTGAATAGCGTTTTGGTTTAAGAAAAATAACCAAATTAATGGTCATAGAATTAAAACACGCTTACCAGCAAACGAGGCAAAAATATTTATGGAAAACCGAACCGTCTCCTTGAGATTGAAGAAATGACCTGCACCCTTAATACACATTCTCTATAAAAGAGAACTGTTAAGCATAATCATCATATATCTATTAAAACACAAACCCTCTCCAGAGAAAAACTTACGAAAACCTTTCACCTTCTTGGTTTTTCAATGGCTGCCATCAATCAAAACAACATACCTGATGAAGAACTTGATAGAATTTGGCAACAAATGGATGAGGCTCTAGCAGAGATTGCAGAGCAAGAGGGACCTCAGCCTATTCCTGATCCACAGGAGCATCATGCTTTTGTGAATGCAATGGCTGATGTGCTTCTTCATAACTTCCATCAGGCAAATCCTGATTGGAATCCTCTTGAAAATCTCATCGTTGTCAATGAAGAGGATGAAGACGATTGGGATGATGAAGAGGATGAGGATGAAGATGATGAAGAGCTCGTCCGAGAGCTTGAGAAACGTAAGAAGAAAATCCGTGATGCTTGTATGTCATGCAAGTTGGAGGCACGGAGGCGTCCCGGTGGTCACGGTGACGATCCGCCTTCAAGTAAATCAGCTCCTCTTCTTGTCTCTTAAGGATGGAACAAGAGACCTTCCAGTTCTGAGGGACTGTGAAGCTGCTCAGGAGCATTCATGCTAATTTGCAGGGCACGTGTTCATGCTTATCTGTAAAGCACGAGTTCCTGAGTAGAAAATAGACTAGGAAAACAAATATGTAATTTCCATATTTCATGTGTAATGTATCTTCAAGTATTAATGAAATTTGTCTATTTTCTCAATTGTTTGCTTCCTGTACTTGCCTGCAAAATTTGTTAGTAACACTCAAAGTGATATAGAGATGATAAATAATAAACTCTGTTAATAATGAAATTGAAATTGATAATTAAGACTGAAAACTTAATCAAAGACTAAGTAATAATCTAATTGTCCAGAGTTTACCAGGAGTGTTGATGACAAATTAGCATAGAACCTCTGGTTTTCATACCAGCTTCAATCATCTGAGCATCAGGATTTGACCAGTTGACTTCCTGTCAGGATTGAGTCCTATCAGGATTTGATCAAAGATACATACCTTTCTGAATAACCATCAGGATTTGACAGTTATTAGGATTTCCTCTCTGTAGCTTTTCCTCAGAAATTCTCAAAATTCATCATTCCAAGTTCATTCACCAACTTATTGAAAGTAGCTTCAGGTAGTGGCTTGGTGAATATATCAGCTAGTTGTTGATCAGTAGGAACAAAGTGAAGTTCAATTGTTCCTTCCAGAACCTGTTCTCTTATAAAGTGATATCTGATACTTATGTGTTTAGTAAGAGAATGCTGAACTGGATTTCCTGTCATTGCAATAGCACTTTGGTTATCACAATAAATAGGGATTTTTGAGTATGACAGGCCATAATCTAACAACTGATTTCTCATCCACATTATCTGAGCACAACAACTTCCTGCAGCAATGTACTCAGCTTCTGCAGTTGAAGTGGAAATAGATTTCTGCTTTTTACTGAACCATGAAACTAGTCTTCCACCCAAAAACTGACAACTTCCTGAAGTACTTTTCCTGTCTATTTTGCATCCTGCAAAATCAGCATCTGAATAACCACACAACCCAAAATCTGATTCCCTTGCATACCAAAGGCCAAGTGAAGGAGTGCCTTTGAGATATCTGAAAATTCTTTTGACTGCAATCAGATGTGGTTCTCTAGGTTTTGCTTGAAATCTTGCACATAGACAGGTTGCAAACATGATATCCGGTCTACTGTTAGTGAGATACAATAAAGAGCCAATC
Organism: Heracleum sosnowskyi; assembly: GCA_030848705.1. Classification (NCBI taxonomy): domain Eukaryota; kingdom Viridiplantae; phylum Streptophyta; class Magnoliopsida; order Apiales; family Apiaceae; genus Heracleum; species Heracleum sosnowskyi. Next base: position 156,608,885 of record CM061235.1, on the reverse strand, counting down.
ATTCCTCTGTAGTGAGTTACATCTACCTCTTCACCTTGATCAGGATCAAGTTTGGTAGCTGTAGCTATGGGAGTTGAAGCAGGAGTACTGTCTTGCATGTTAAACCTTGTCAGTAAATTCCTTGTGTATTTAGACTGATTAATAAAAATCCCTTCATCAGTCTGTTTAACTTGAAGACCCAGAAAGTAACTCATTTCTCCCATCATGCTCATTTGATATCTTGACTGCATAAGCTTGGAAAACTTTTCACACAGCTTATTGTTTGTTGACCCAAAAATGATATCATCAACATAAATCTGAACTAACAGCAACTCCTTACCATGATTCAAATAAAATAGAGTTTTATCAATTGCACCTCTTTTGAATCCACTTTCCAGTAAGAATTGAGCTAAGGTTTCATACCATGCTCTTAGAGCTTGCTTTAGTCCATAAAGTGCCTTATCCAGTCTGTAGACATAATCTGGATATTTAGGATCAATGAAACCAGGAGGTTGTTCAACATAAACTTCTTCCTCCAGTTCACCATTTAAGAAAGCACTTTTAACATCCATCTGGAAAACCTTGAATTTCTTATATGCTGCATAAGCAAGAAATATCCTGATGGCTTCTAATCTTGCAACAGGAGCAAAAGTTTCATCATAGTCAATTCCCTCTTGTTGGGAATACCCCTTTGCAACTAGTCTAGCTTTATTTCTGATAATGACTCCATCAGAATCAGTCTTGTTCTTGAAAATCCACTTTGTACCAACAATTGATCTATTCTTTGGTCTTGGTACCAGTTTCCAGACTTCATTCCTTTCAAATTCATTCAGTTCTTCTTGCATTGCAGTAACCCAATCAGCATCTTTAAGTGCATCTTCAACTTTCTTAGGCTCCTCCTTGGATAGAAAGTTATTATATAAACATTCATTCTGAGTTGCACTTCTTGTTTGAACACCTGCATCAGGATCTCCAATTATCAAATCAGGAGTATGATCTTTTGTCCATTTCCTTGCTGGTGTCAAATTGTTTCTTGAAGTAGATGCTCCCCCTGGATTGGTGTTATCTTGATTGAAAGAATTTGATTGATTTGAAGCTCTCCCTGAATTATTGCTATGCCCTCCTGATGTGTTATCAGGATCTTCACTTGAATCAGTATCTGAAGAATTCTGTCCTGATGATTGAGTTGACTCTGAACTTGTAGTTGAATGTCGTTGCTCCCCCTCAACATTAGCACTACTAGTTGTATCACTGTTGTTTGCATCATCAGTATTAGCACCATCAGTACCTGGTGAGTCATCAGGATTTGGTGACCCGTCAGTACTGGATGAATGGACAGCTTCTGATTCACTTTCTTCAGGTTCCTTGGAAGCTTCATTTTCAAATAACAATCTATCATGCGAGTCTTCAATGATTCCAGTTATCTTCTTATCATCAAAAGATACATGTATTGACTCCATGACAGTTCTTGTTCTCAAATTAAAAACTCTGAAGGCTCTTGATGTAGGATAACCTATGAATATTCCTTCATCAGCCTTTGTTTCAAATTTCCCTAGCTGTTCAGGATGAGTTCTGAGAACAAAACATTTACAGCCAAACACATGCAAATGCTTCAGACTTGGTTTCTTCTCTTTGAGTGACTGATAAGGAGTGACACCATGCCTGTTTATCAATGTGAGATTTTGTGTATAGCATGCTGTGTTGACTGCTTCTGCCCAGAAATATGTAGGTTATTTAGCTTCTTCCAACATAGTTCTGCCAGCTTCAATAAGAGTTCTATTCTTCCTTTCTACTACTCCATTTTGCTGAGGTGTGCCAGGAGCAGAGAATTGTTGAATGATTCATTTGTATTTGCAGAACTCTTCCATCTTTGAATTCTTAAATTCAGTACCATTATCACTTCTCAGAATCTTGACTTTGTACTTTGTGGTTGTCTCAATCATCCTCACATGATCCAACAGAACTTCATGAGTTTCATCTTTTCTATGCAGAAAATACACCCAGGTGAATCTAGAATATTCATCAACAATTACAAGAGTGTACCTTTTCTTACTGATGGACATGATGTTGACTGGACCAAACAGATCAAGATGTAGCATGTGATATGGTTCTTCAATAGAGGTTTCTGATTTACTCTGGAATGATGTCCTTCTTTGTTTTGCTTTTTGGCATGCATCACAGAGTCCATCAGGTGTATATAAGACATTAGGTAATCCTCTTACTAACTCTTTCTTAACCAACTCATTGATGTTGCTGAAGTTGAGATGAGAAAGCTTATTGTGCCAATTCCAACTTTCATCTACTGAAGCTTTACTGATGAAACATGTAGGGGAGCCATCAGTATCTGAGAGAATGTTGGCTTCATATATGTTACCATGCCTGTAGCCAGTTAGTGCTATCTTCCCTGTTGCTTTACTGACTACTTCACAATGTGTGGAATAGAAATTAACATGATAACCTCTGTCAGTGATTTGACTAATACTCAACAAGTTGTGTTTTAGTCCCTTCACTAGAGCTACTTCTTTAATGATGACATTTCCAATGATTATATTGCCATATCCCAAGGTTTGTCCAATGTTGCCATCTCCATAAGACACAGTTGGGCCAGCTTTTTCCTCATATTCTGATAACAGGGCTTTGTTTCCAGTCATGTGCACAGAACATCCACTATCCATGACTAACACATTTTTCCTTTTACCCTGCATCAGAATAGTAAAACACTAGTCAGAATGTTTAGGAACCCACACTTGTTGGATTCCTTGTTCATGCATTTTATTAAATTTAACAGCAGAAGACTTTTTGACTTTAGCAGTCCTGACAGGATTTACTCCATCAGGATTTGCTTTGTCAGTATCAGTATTAACAAAAGCATGCTTCGCTATGACATTTTCAGTTCTATCAGACTTTGTACTACTTTCAAACTTAGGCAATGGATCATAAAAATTATAGTACAAATCATGATACTCTTTACATGTATAAATAGAATGCCATAGACTACCACAATGAAAACAGGAATTCTGTGGTTTGTAAAATACTGATCTATTCCTAATATCAGACTTAGGAATTTCAGCAATTTTCTTCTTACTCTTTTTACAATCAATAGCAAGATGATTAGAGTTACCACAGTTAAAACAACACTTTCTAGGTGCATTTGGGATATATTTATAACCATTCTCTTTATTGATCCCAACTTTACCATTCCTGTTTCTCTTAATAGTAGCTTCCTTTTTCTTATCTGTAACCTCACAGATTTTATCTTTAAGCTGTTTCTGAGACAATAGACCTACATTCTTAGTGACTTTGTTCATGACAGGTTTAGACTTTATAATTTTAATTCCTTGAGTAGAAGAAGATCCCTTTTCAAAAGTAGAATTGGAATCCTTACCAAAAACAAAATTAACAGGAGTAATCTTAGATTTGGTTGAGTCTATAACATGTCTATAGGTCTTTGGACTGACTGTCTCATCAATGACAATTTTCTCTGCTAATTTCTTATCTTCATCTGACTTATATCCTAGACACTCTTTCCAATTCTTAGAGGTATTAATCTCATGAAATTTCCTACCAGAGTCTGTCCAGGTTCTGATTTTCTCATTAGCAAATTCAAGTTCTTTTTCAAGGGAAGTACATTTAGATGTCATCTCTAAGTGCATGTGTTTAGCATTATCACATTCTTTTTGTACTTCTTGCATACGAGAAAATTCAGCTTCTAATATCTCATTCCTCTTTCTAAGGTCAGACATCTCAGATAAGATTCTAGTATTCTCAGCAGTTTGACTTCTAAAGCTAATATGTAATGACTTTAGAAAACGTCTTAACTCAGAAGCATTATCAGTATCAAAATCAAAGATAGTATTTAGTACCTTATCATCAGGAGCAGCAGTTACATCAGCATTGGCCATTAACGCATAGTTAACTACCTCAGTATCAGATTCTGAGGAAGAGTCCATCCAATCCTTGCTTGATGTGATGAGTGCCTTTGTCTTGTTGCATTCAGAAGCAAAGTGACCCATACCATTACACTTGTAGCATCTAACCTTTGACTTGTCAAATTTGCTACCCTTGCTGTCCTTCTTGATATACTTGTCTTTGTCTGCTTTGAAGGTCTTTTTCTGAAAGTTGCCTTGTCTTCTATTCTTCCTGAACTTCATCCTTCTGAAGTTTCTGACAATCATAGCAACCATCTCTTCCATGTATGAATCAGAAGATTCATCACCAGTATTGGCATCAGGATTGCCATCAGTATCTGATGAAGAGTCGTCAGGATCTGACTCAGCTACTCTTGCTTTCCTTCTAGAGACCTCCATAGCTTTCCCTTTTGATTTTGCTTCTACATTCAAAGCAATTGACTTTGCCTTGCTGCTTTTCTTGTTCTTTCTCTGTTGAACTTCAAGATCATGAGTTCTTAGCATCCCATAGATCTCATCAAGAGACACAATGTTCAGATCATACTGGTGTCTAATGATTGAGGTCTGAGTATCCCATTCTTCAGGTAAAGCTCTAAGAAATTTGGTGTTTGAATCTTCAGTTTCATATACTTTGTCAACTAAGGATAAGTTGTTCAATAGTGTCAGAAATCTATCATATAGATCAGTCAGGCTCTCTTCAGGTCTTGCATCGAATTGCTCATATTCTTGAATCAATAGAGCCCTTCTGTTTTTCTTAACAGATGCAGATCCCTGGCACTGAGTTTCCAAAGTATCCCAGATTTCTTTTGAAGACTTGCATGCAATCACTCTGTTTGACATGACAGCATCAAGGCTATTATGCAAGATATTCTTTATCTTTGGTTCCCTGAGTACATGAGCTTTTTCTTCTGGAGTCCATTCAGCTTTAGCTTTGACCACATAATGTTCTGGTACTGTATCTGTTCGTTCTACGAACTTTGTTGGTATCTATGGTCCATCACGAATCCTGTCCAAGTAGTCAGGATCCATAGCCTCCAGGTACATCAGCATCTTTACCCTCCATGTAGGATATTCTGATATCTTCAAGATGGGAATCTTCATGCTTTCATACTTGGTTGTCGACATCTTTAGATCGTATCTGATTCAGAATTAAATCAGTTTACTCTGATACCAATTGTTGCCCAGTAAATAACAATTGTAGAAGGGGGTTGAATACAATTGTATAAGATTCTCGACTTTATATAACACAAATATGAAAGATCAATAACAATAACAATAACAGCTTTATTAACTTTGATATAAAACGGTTACAAACTCTCTTAAGAAATTCTGATGTTCTTAAGAGCTGCTAGCTTACAAAAACTCTCTCAAGAAATTCTGTTCTTAAGAGCTTCTCTCCGATTATGTTCTCTCTCGAATGAATTACATAAATCGAAACCAAAACTGTGTTTATATAGTGCACACAGCTTCTCTATCAATTACGAGATAAGTCCTAATCATAACAAAGATAGAAACATATCTTTAATCGATAGCTACATTCTACAAACCAGGAACAAACTTCCATGTTTATCTAGACTCCAAATATAACTCGAAGTAGGAATCCTGATCAGCTTCAAGTCCTGATGATCAAACCTGATCATAGTCTGAGTAGGAATCCTGATGATCAATAAGATACTGACGCTTGATCAAATACTGATGACCATGCAATACTGATGATGTCAGCAATCCTGATCAGTTGAGTCTAGCTTCTGACGATCATTGAATTCTGATCTAACACCATTTTTAACATAACTTAACATATTTAACTTCTTTCTTTGAAATATAGTATTAAAGAAATAGATAATTATCAAAGTCATCACTCATTTGGTTGACGTTTATGAGAATATTAACATACTATATTTAGTTTTCTCCGTTAGAAAATAGTAAAAAGAAAATTGAGAATTTATATAATATTATAAATGCAAAAATATTAAAATTGTATATTTACTTTCCTTCATTAGTAAAAAATTTAAAAGACAATTAAGATATTTTCTAATAAAATAATTTAGGAGACTATTAAAATTATAAATTTAATTTCATCCATTAGTAAAGACTAGTTTACTAAGCCGCGTTTCGCAGCGGCTTTATAATAATTTCTTCAATTTTTTCTAAAAACTATTCTACAAAAAATGTTTTTAAACAAAATTATATTAATAACATGAAATTAAGGTTTCTTTTAAATTCTCTGTTTAGTGTTGTTCATTACCGAAATTTTGAATAATTGTAGAAAAAGGTAATTGTTTAATATATTTTATTATTTTAATAATATATCAAATATTAGTATATTTATCACTTTATTTTTCTAAAACTTTATATTGCAACTTCTATTTTAAAATACATAATTAACATAAATATTAAATTCTATCATATAATATGCTCCTCATAATGAATCGCTATCTCGTTAAACATGTTTCCTTCCAATGACTCGTTTTCTCGTTGTTACCAAATTGAACAGAAAACAAACTAATTAATTATTCAATTACATCAACTATTAATCAATTTTTTATTTTTTTAAAATACAGGTACTCGAGAAAATAATTGAAAGTTTAGGGAAATATTAACGTAACATATTTAACTTTCTTTTTGAAAGATAGTATTAAAGAAATGGAGAATATTAAATTGGACCAGTAAAGGGCGTTTAGAAGAATATTAACATACTATATTTAGTTTCCTCCGTTAGAAAATAATAAGAAAAAAATTGAGAATTTATCTAATATTATAAAGGTAAGAATATTAAAATTGTATATTTACTTTCCTCCATTAGTAAAAATTTAAAAGACAATTAAGATATTTTCTAATAAAATAAATTTAGGAGACTATTAAAATTATAAATTTAGTTTTTCATTATTAGTAAAGATTTTAAAAGCAAGAATATTAGAATTGTATATTTAGTTTCCTCCATTAATAAAGATTTTGAAGGCAAGAAATATTATAATTATATATTTAGTTTCCTCCATTAGTAAAGATTTTCAAGTCAGTTGAGATATTTTCGAATCTTTAACATTAATTATTCAAAAATTTGTGAAAATTAGAAAAATAGATGGAAGCGATTTGAGAGCCGCCACCTCACCGCCTTTATATAAGTATATTGATTGATTGATTGATTGATTAAATAAAAATAACAGTTTTTGTTCACTTATATAAAAAATTATTAACAAGTTTTCGGATATTGTTTTGCATTTTTTCAAAATAACAAAAAATAATTATATATATTTTAATAAATTTATTTAGTGAAAAATATAAGAAAATAAAATTTTAATAGATTCTAAAATTATAAAAACATGAGATTTCACATGGAAAATAAAATAATTAAAATAATTAAAATAATGAAGTTTAATATTAATTCTAAATTTTTTATACAAAGCTATTAATTGTAAAAGGGGTAAAAAAAACAGAGTTTAGGAGGGGGTAGATTCAGTCATTGAGCAGGCAGCCCAAGGATGTTCGTTATGGTAACGTCATGACCACCTAATGAGTCACACCACTCACCAACCCCTCCACTCACACTCCACTGCGATCCATATACATACACGCATCTACAGATATAACTTATAGATTTGAGCAGCGGAGAAGATGGCAATGGCTATGGCGCTTCGAAGGCTCTCCTCTTCTTCAATCTCTCCTCTTCGTTGTTTATCTCATCCTCGCCTCTCATATTACATGGTTCATTCCCTTGCTTACATTCATTCTTTCATTCTATAATTCATTTTTTATAATCTATGTTTTTGTTCTGTTTATGTTCTTGCAGTCTTCATTGCCTAATCCAGCTGTTGCTGATAAGCAAGATCCTCGCGTCACTGTATTCCTCTCTCTCTCTCTCTCTCTCTCTCTCTCTCTCTCTCTCTCTCTCTCTCTCTCTCTCTCTCTCTCTCTCTCTCTCTCTCTCTCTCTCTCTGAATCTCTCTCCCTCCCTCTCCCTCTCTCAGTATATTCATATGTGTGTGTGTTTGTTGTCATTTTGTTCTTTGAGTTATATGATCTATGATGCTTAATGTATAGATAATTTGTGTTTGTTCTTTGTGTTGGTCGGTGTCAGTGGATCAATCAATTGAATGCTCCACTTGAAGAGATCGATCCGGAAATTAATGATATTATCGAACTCGAAAAGGCTAGGCAATGGAAGGTATCTCATATCATTCATTTCTATCTGCTTTTATAATGATCTCATTTACCGTGATTTATATACTGAATATTTACACATTAATAGTTTGTAAGTGATTTGATAAGCTTCTAAACTTCGAAGTTGTTGCATTATTCAGTCTCTTTGTTATTGTTAGTTTGTTACCAGTAGGCTTTGAATTGGAATGTTGGACTTGATATGAAATGCCTTGTTTTAGGGACTTGAGTTAATTCCTTCAGAGAATTTTACGTCATTGTCGGTTATGCAAGCTGTTGGTTCAGTAATGGCTAACAAGTACAGTGAGGGATATCCTGGTGCAAGATACTATGGAGGAAATGAGTACGTAAATTAACACAAATTCAATGTTACGATAATTCACTTTTTAAAAAAAAAAAGAATTCACGCTCAAAATGGCTTGTATATGTTAGGTATATTGATATGGCTGAGAGATTGTGTCAGAAGCGTGCCTTAGAAGCTTTTGGTCTAGATCCTGCAAAATGGGGAGGTAAAGTACAATCTTCTATATCATTGTTACCCGATATTAATTACATAAGCTTTTGAGTACCCATGATGGAATGTGTTTACTTTTTACGAATATTGATATGTGTAGACACTATTGGAATGTCGGTATTTTAATAATCATGGTCGTAGCATTAAGCATTTATACTATCTAACTAGGCATCAAATCTCAAGCATTAGCAATGTTACATCAAACCTCTATTAATGTTGCATCAAGCATTATGCATTTGTGGCCCACAGTAACATGCCACATAAATATTAATGTTTTTGTATTACATCTTCTATGGGTAGCTGCCCTTTTGATAGTGCCAAGAACCTTTTCTTGCAGTCAATGTCCAGTCCCTATCTGGTTCTCCAGCCAACTTTCAAGTTTATACTGCCTTGTTGAAACCCCACGACAGAATCATGGCCCTTGATCTTCCTCATGGCGGACATCTTTCACATGGTTATCAGGTGCAATACACAAACATGTATATGTGCAGATATAGAAGGATCATATAGAGACAATGAATCTCTGGACAATTGTAACTTTTTATTTATGACTGTTTCAATTTGCTTCAAATAACGAAGGATTAACACCGACATTTACCAAAAAATCTTCTCTTTTTACATTTAATGAATAGAAAGTGTATGCACAATAGCAGGCCTTGTGCAAATTTTGAATGGCGAACACCAGAACAATACTTATATACGGCCTTTTTTTAATACACTTTAAAGTTCATCATCAGTTTTTTTTATTAATGTAACCTCTTAGCACATTCTGAAGCACAGCACTACGATAAATTTGTATTTCATTTAAAAGTTTATGCTTATTAAGTTCACCGGGTTAACAAAACCAATGTATTAGCTGTTAGCATCTAGGGTATTCTTCTGGTTTGTTAATATTATTCTTCCAGTCTCATTAGAGCTGCTGTCATGAGCTTATTATAATATATTGGTATTTTTCATACTTTTCAATTACCAGACGGACACAAAAAAGATATCTGCTGTCTCCATATTTTTCGAGACAATGCCATACAGATTGGACGAGAGCACCGGTTATATTGACTACGATCAGGTAGCTAATAGTCAATTTTAATGATCTTCTGGTATGTGTATGTGGGTGCACACATGCATGTGTGTGTTAAACTTTCTCTTGCTTCCCTGTAGGCAGTAACTTTGCAGTTTCAAGTTATCGATTAAATTAAAAACATTGCTAACATTTATATGTGTTTGGTTGGGGGAGAATAGAATGGAATGAATGAAATTAATGGGAGACAATGGAGGTTGGAGGAAAATTTTGAAAAAAATGAGCCAGTGTAAATTTGTTAGGATAGGACTGTGAAGAAAATGGGTATGGTGAGGAATGATCTCAATTTTATTTTATTTTCTAGTTTAAGTAGTTAGGAATGGAATGGAAAAAGTAACGAAATTTTAACATACACCTGTACTATAGTTGAAATTTCATTCCATTCAATTTTTATTCATCCCAATCAACACAACATTAGGATAGTATTTTGTCTGCTGGGATTGTGAAGATATGAGATGAAATTTTCCATGCCATTTATTTGTCTCTGTTTAAATAGCAACATGTTATGTTATCATTTTTTTTTATTACATCATTTCTCCCTCATCCTATAAGTTCTTTATTACCATTATAATTCTCATAACTTAAATAGCCAATGTGATGAGAAGTTGAGAAGTGTCGTATATGATGCCATTTACTCTCTTCACAATTAGCAATTTTCTTTAAAGAGATTTGACTATTGAAGTGTAAACTGCTTGTTTAAATTCATAAAAGTGGTTGATATTAGTTGCATCTTGTTCAAAATTAGAAGGCATTTTTCTGTTTCCATGACTTTTGGAAACCGATCCTGAACTAGTTCTTATCTTTCCCTACTGGATATCAGGCTTCAAGTGACTAAACACATTAAGTGTTCTGTGTTCTACTGTTATATTATCATGCTTGACATCTCTCTCATATTGTGAGTTTCTGAATTTGTATGTGTCATTATATGACATTTGGTTGCCAATATATTCATCTTAATATTATCACGTTTGTTGCGCATTAAAACTTGGCCTTTTGCTGCAGTTGGAGAAAAGTGCTGTTCTCTTCAGGCCAAAATTGATTGTTGCTGGTGCAAGTGCTTATGCTCGCCTTTATGATTATGAACGTATCCGCAAGGTATATGTTCAGGCTGAGCAAATGCTTTTAACTTTTCAGTATGGTTCATCTTTAGTTTACTGGTATTAAGGATCCATGAATCTTGTTTCACTTTAATGATAGGTTTGCGACAAGCAGAAAGCTGTTTTGCTGGCAGACATGGCACACATCAGTGGCTTGGTTGCTGCTGGTGTTATCCCATCTCCTTTCGAATACGCAGATGTTGTGACAACTACGACTCATAAGTCACTGCGTGGGCCACGTGGGGCAATGATCTTCTTTAGGAAGGGGTTAAAAGAGATCAACAAAAAAGGGGAAGAGGTGAGTTGTCATTGAAAATAAAGTTATAAATTATGTTTAGAGTAGTGCTAGAGGTACCGAATTGGGTACCAAAAATTGGTACAAAATGATGTGGCAATGGTGATGTGTCATTTGAAAATGTTTTTATTGGTGCTATTAATGTGAATGCATGTGGGTCCACTAATATACAGCCAATCAGATTCTAACACATGTAATTCGGTACATATTTTTGTACCAAATTCGGTACCCCTAGCATTATTCTTATGTTTATTGCCATATTTCATGATACTTTATTTTGTTTCTTTAGTCTGGGTTGGCATTCACTTCGTCATTTTAGATCATGCATACAGCTCAAAATTGAAGTTCTAACATATCAGAACAACTTAATTGAACATCTTAATTCCCCCGAGTAGGTGATGTACGATCTCGAGGATAGAATCAACCAGGCCGTATTTCCTGGCCTTCAAGGTGGTCCACACAATCAAACTATTACCGCTTTAGCAGTTGCATTGAAACAGGTTTAATTTCTTTCGCTTGTTTGCATCTTTTTGGATATTTCATGGTTGATGTTTGATTAGATTTATAAAATACCCACATCTCCCTTTTGCATTCTGACTAGTATGTCATATTAGGCTAGAACTCCTGAGTACAAGGCTTACCAAGAACAAGTTTTAAGCAACTGTTCAAGATTTGCAAAGGTACTGAACTTACTTAAATATTTTGGAAGATTCTTCTTATATATATTAGTGTTGCGAGCAATTGTTTCATCTGCTGTATTCAGCTGCTAAATCTTTACTATGTCAAATTCGTTGTTATGCCTCACTTGTGAAATATATTTTAATTCCAGAGTCTGATAGAAAGGGGATATGAAGTAGTGTCTGGTGGAACTGAGAACCATTTGGTTTTGGTGAATCTAAGGAACAAGGTAATAGGACAATATATGTTTAAATTCATTTTGATACGATAAATACATAATTGTTGACTGTATGAGGTCACTTTTCATGCAGCAATTTTCTTATGATAAATAGAATGGCTCTTAGCGGAAAATATCCATCTTAATGGTTTTCTAAATGTTCTATATTAAAAATGATGAAACCTTATAATATACTGTGATGCTACATATTTTATAAATGCCTTGAAAAGGATCATCTACATGAGACATTTGCATTAAGGTCTGGGAATATTTATAGTATGTTACTAATAGGTGATTTGTGGATAAAGAAGATATATCTGTAGCTACCTGATATAAATTATTTGCTACCTAATTTAAACTAATTTGACAAATACTTGTTAATCTATGTGAACTTGTTTTCTGCAGGGAATTGACGGGTCTAGAGTGGAAAAGGTTATGGAATCTGTGCACATTGCAGCAAACAAAAACACTGTTCCCGGTGACGTGTCTGCCATGGTACCTGGTGGCATTCGAATGGGTAAATCCTTTCTTCTTTGATCATCTTGCTCTGGATACTTGAATTGAGGGCTATTTATAATTTTGTATGAGTTATTAAACCTGGTAATTCAGGAACTCCTGCTCTGACATCGAGGGGTTTTGTTGAAGAGGATTTTGTAAAAGTTGCTGAGTTCTTTGATGCTGCAGTGAAGTTGGCGTTGAAGATCAAGGCTGACTCAAAAGGTTCATTTAAGTCTTTAAACCTAATAAATGCTCTCTATATATGTAGCTTTTGCATGCTTACATATGACCTGTACATACTGGATCAGGAACAAAGTTGAAGGACTTTGTGGCAACAATGAAAGATGATAAGTATAAGACTGATATATTTAGCATACGGCATGAAGTTGAGGAGTATGCCAAACAGTTTCCTACAATTGGTTTTGAGAAGGAGACTATGAAATACAAACAATAAATAACATCCAGGTATGCCATATCTTATGTATTGCTTTTGCCAAGACTATTCGATTATATGATTATATGTAATTTGGGTTTCCCGTTATTTATATTTACAGATGTTAATTGTATCAGTCTTAGTTTTCCGATCTCATGTGTTTCTAATCCTCTGTTCTGCATATCTGTCAAACAGTGGCGGCTTAGCATGAGCCAGCCGTCTTACATCAACAGAGACAAAAGCGAGTTAACAGCTTTATCGTCAGCAATCATTTTTGGGAATTTGTGGAGCAGAAATGTTATTGTCCAGCAATGTGTAAAACTTTATGAATGTAGTGTAGTAGTAGTACTAAATCAACCTCCTCTGTCCTATTACTGATATGTTCTGAAGATGCAGGATTGCATCATATCGCGCTGTTCCACTTATCACTATCAGTATTCAGTAATACAAAAAATTTACATCTATGTTATTTAATTCACAGTAGCTTTAGGAATTGACAATATACTGTTTGATTTGTATTTGGTTGAAATGCAATATTTGAGTTTTACCAAAAAAAATTACTTTATATCCCAAAATTGTTTGATTTTTGTGTGTCAAATTTATCGATATTTGACTGAATGTATAAAAGAATAACTCTTTTACAAGTTTTAAAAACTGAAATTACATATTAAAGTAGATTGTACGTATTATTAAATAATATTTTATTGATATAACTTTTCAAAGATACTACAGTTATAAAATATATGTAATTTTCAATCACGATTTGATTATTGACTAGGAGAAATTCAAATAGTACAATTAATTTGAAATCGAGGGTTTCTTTGCACACATTTAGAAAGTGGTTTGACTACAATATCCCAAATTATTATTTTAACTTTATTTGTTAAATATCTTTATCCCAAGAAGAATTTCAAAAAGTAGCAATTATTTTATTATGATACAAAAAAAAAAACAATTTTTTTTGAAACCATACAAAAAAAGCTAATCATTATAACCATACTATCGAAACATATTAAAATGTGTAAAAGAGTTACCCTTTCTTCCCTCTCATTTCTTTACAATTTTTGTACACTGTTTGATACATATTTTAAGACTCCTATAAAATATAGCTCTTCAACTTATTTTTAAAACTTTTTTTTCTAAATAAAAATTTAAACATTATATTTTTATTCAGAAAAAGAAAAAATTTAAAATAATTTCTCCAACTATATATTAAAAAACCTGTGCCGAGCCCCATTCTCGGATGTAAAAAATTAAGGGGGACGGACCGAGTATAATTTAACTTGTTAGCATTACCTTTCAAGTGCAACCAACATTTACCGCTACCAATGGACATGTCAGCATCTTTCATTGCTGACATGGCAAGACAAAGGAACAATCTCCCTCTAGCAGATAGAGATTGTTGGATATTCAATTTCAACCAAACACAGAACAACAAGTACAGCAGCACTTAACAAGAAGAAGATAAACTTGCCTACATTATATCATACAAATTCTTGTAAAAATCAATGTCCAAACACAAATAAACTCACAAGTCACTCAAATTTTCAATCTTGATGGCTTCTTTGCCTTCAGTTCTTGTTGGTAATAACACACTCAAGCTCCAACCAGACTTCAAGAAACACCTTCCCAACACTTCTAATCTTTCCATACACCAAAAGGTAAACATCTTTCACTTCATTTCTTCACTTCGATTGTATGTATACTTACTCCGTACCATAATTCTTGGCTTGTTTGACTTTTTACGGTCAAATTGACTAAACGTTGACAATAAGTTGCACATATATTGTTAGAATGTATATGTAATGTAATTTAGGATTATTTTTAAGACTTTTAAATTTGAAATGAATAATAAATAGTAAAATTTAGTCAAAATTTGATCAATTTAACGGTAAAATGTCCGACAAGCCAATAATTATGGAACGGAGGAAACGTATATGTTCCTTTTTATATTAACTTTTTCCTTAATCTTTGTTTAGGGGAATTATAACAATAAAACAAGCACAACCCAGTTGGTTGAATCACATGAATCAGTGAGTTTGGACTTTAGGGAGGCTCTTTCTGTAATTCAAGATGGTACTTCTGGTTTCGAGTCTAATGTTTATATCCCAATTTTGCAAGAATGTGTAAAAAATAGATCAGTTTCAGAGACTCAAATGATTCATGCCCATATTATTAAAACTGGGACTTTTGAGGATTTGTATCTCATGACATTTGTTGTTAATGTTTACGGAAAGTGTGGGGAAATGGATTTTGCACGTAAATTGCTTGATCAGTTGCCTAAGAAAAATGTTGTTACATGGACTTCGTTGATGTCGGGTTACATACAGAGTTTAGAGCCTATAGTTGCTGTTCGGGTTTTTAGTGAAATGTTAGAGGATGGGACTTATCCGACGAATTTTACTCTAGGAGTTGTTCTTCATGCTTGTACGTTACTGTATTCTGTTAAATTAGGGGAGCAGATACATGGGTTTATTGTGAAATATCAAGTTGAAGATGACACGAGTATTGGGAATGCGCTTTCTTGTTTATACTCTAAATGTGGTAGTTTGGATTCTGCAGTTAAAGCATTTTCAAGAACTGGAGATAAGAATGTGATTTCATGGACTACGGCGATATCAGCTTGTGGTGATAATGGTGATTCTGTTAAGGGATTGAGTTTGTTTACTGAAATGCTCTATGATGGTGTTGAACCAAATGAATACACGTTTACCAGTGTTATGAGTTTGTGCTGTGTGATGCAAGCTCTGGGTGTAGGGTCACAGGTGCATTCATTGAGCATTAAGCTTGGCTATCAATATAATCTACCTGTAACTAATTCTATTATGTATCTGTACCTGAAATGTGGACATATTGATGAGGCAAAGAAATTGTTTGAGGGAATGGAGACAATTAGCTTAGTTACATGGAATGCTATGATTGCAGGCCATGCCCAGATGATGGAACAAGCGGAGGATAGTCTTTCGGCACACAGCAGTGGAATGGAGGCACTTAACATATTCAAAAGATTGAATCGATCAAATATGAAACCTGATCTGTTCACCTTCTCGAGTGTATTAACAGTATGTAGTGCTTTGGTGGCTTTGGAACAAGGTGAACAACTTCATGCTCAAACCATTAAAACTGGATATTTGTCTGACGTGGTTGTAGGGACTGCATTAGTCAACATGTATAATAAATGTGGCAGCATTGAGAAAGCATGTAAAGCCTTCATTGAGATGTCTATAAGAACAATGATATCTTGGACTTCTATGATTACAGCTTTCTCTCAGCATGGCCACTCTCAGCAGGCGCTGCAGCTTTTTGAGGACATGAGATTAGCTGGTGTCCGGCCAAACAAGATTACCTTTGTAGCTGTTCTATCAGCTTGTAGCCATGCTGGTATGGTCGATGAGGGATTGGCTTACTTTAAAATGATGAAACATGAATACAAAATCAAGCCTGTGACGGACCATTATGCATGCTTGATTGATATGTATGTGAGGTTAGGTCGGTTAGATGAAGCTTTTGATTTTATCAAACAGATGGATTTTGAACCCAATGAGTTTATATGGTCAAACCTGATTGCAGGTTGTAGAAGTCATGGGAAATTAGAATTAGGGTTTTATGCTGCCGAACAGTTACTCAATCTTAATCCAAAAGATTGTGAGACCTATGTCTTGTTGTTGAACATGTACCTCAATGCAGGGAGATATCAAGATGTTTCAAGAGTAAGAAAAAGGATGAAAGAAGAGAAAGTAGGAAAGTTAAAGGATTGGAGCTGGATTAGCATTAGAGACAAAGTTCATTCATTTAAGCCTGATGACCGACTCTGTCCTCCCGGTGGAGAGGTGGACTTGTTGTTGGGTGATTTGCTTGAGAAAGCCAGGAACATCGGATATGAGCCACATGGAAGTTTGGAGGTAACAGACGAGGAGGAGGAAGACAAAACAACTTCCAAGATAATTCATCACAGTGAAAAGTTGGCTGTTGCATATGGTTTGCTAAATTCACCAAATGCAGTGCCAATACGTGTTATCAAAAGTATTAGCATGTGCAGGGATTGTCACAGTTTCATTAAACTTATCTCAGTGTTAACAGAAAGGGATATTATCATACGTGATAGCAAGCGACTCCACAAATTTGTAAATGGGCAATGTTCATGTGGGGATTTTGGCAGTCTAATGTGACACGACTGGCTTTGCTGATCAATGTATGCTTCTTTGGTCCATTAACCTTCTTGTCTAATATTCCGTAAAACGCTCTTCTTCTAAAATTGCTCGCCGTTTGGCAATGTTGAGGACTTAGGCATGTAAAAATTGGAGATTTAGCTAATGGGGATGGGAGAAAATTGTTTAACTTGTGGATTAAAGGGGAGCCGTCTCCTAGTTAGAATACAGTTTACAATATGGGCAGAAGCAGGATATATTCTAGTGTTAGTGTCTTTCTCAAGGAAAAATAACCAGCTCTTAGGCTGTTTTGTTTCTATACCGTATCTCTTCATTGTTCTTCATCTCAATTTTGTATGAAAGGGTCTCTTTCAAACCTACTTCGATACATAATAAAGGTCTTATTCAGTACAAATTACAATTAAGAGTGACAATGTCTAAATAAACATAATTATGAGTAGCAATTCTATGTGTTAGAAAAAGAAATTGACTGATGAATATAGAAATTAGCGATAAATAGGATCGTAGACGAAAAATGAAAAATAAATTGACAAAATCGCATCACTTTTAGTAAAGAGATTGTTATGATGAGAATTGCGCTTAGCACCGGAAATACTACTTATAGAACTGCTTCCCTCCGCTTTACTGCTCAGAAGTCACGAGCTACTTTGCCAAAAGAGCCAACAATTTATTGCATTGCGCTTTTCTGAATTTTTTCTATAGATATCTTCCAGTTTTCTGGACCTTTTCTATACAATACAATGCTTGTGAAGTTTGCTCTTCTTACAGATATGATGCAGTACTACTCCTGTCTACAAGTTGATTACAACTTATAATTTGACAATTTTTGAAATGACAATATTTCGTAAAGAAAAAAGGATATTGCTCGACTAAGAAACCGACTTTACATTTGACAAGATTCGAATTCTCGACATTCCGTAAAACGATATCTGACCAAAGAGCGTTCTTAATAAACATTTCTTTTATCAACTAAAGCGTTGCGCTTAATACACATTTCATTTTAATGAAAGGTCTCCAAGATAATCCAAATATCTTCTTTATCAGCAGATATTCCCTCCGTTTCTTTTTATATGACGTTTGACTTTTTTGCACACATTTTAAATTACTTTGACCGGGTACTTAAAATTATTATTTTTA
Organism: Heracleum sosnowskyi; assembly: GCA_030848705.1. Taxonomy (NCBI): domain Eukaryota; kingdom Viridiplantae; phylum Streptophyta; class Magnoliopsida; order Apiales; family Apiaceae; genus Heracleum; species Heracleum sosnowskyi. Next base: position 156,590,727 of record CM061235.1, on the reverse strand, counting down.
AAATTTTCTTTTTTTGAATTAAATTATCATTTATATACTTTTATTCAAAAAAAGAAAATTTTAAAAATAATAAATTTAAGTACCCAGTCAAAACACCTTGAAATATGTGCAAAAAAGTCAAACGACATATAAAAAGAAACGGAGGGAGTATAAGTATATGTTCTGTTATCAAGAAAAAATATTTGTAAAAAAATAAAGATTTTTTCTGATTAAATACTGAAACCGTACTTAATAGTCATCGAACATAGTCACAGAGTAAAATATCTGTGCCTAATTTTGGCAGTCGAAGATTATGAAGATAACGAGTAATGTTAGAGTTATAAAATTGTAGAAACAAACTATTCAAATTATTTACTAAATTGTACAAATTGGTTCTGACATATTTAATTTTTTTTATTTCTGAATTTCCCAATATGATATGAGCATCTTGGTTATAAATACGTGCATGGAAACAAATAATTGCAGATTCTGACATACTGTACACAGCTTAAAAAGAAATCAAACTATCAGTATGTGAAAATCATTACAATAAATAAAATACTAAAAATGAGCAAATAGTGATTCCAACTGCATTTCACCAAATATATGTACCTCAGGACCCTTAGCAACTCATTTCAGAATCATCATTTCATCTTAGAATCTCCCATGGAAGCTCTGGAGATAGATGACTACCATGCACAGAAAGACGCAGACACCGACGAAGAATTATCTCCAGTTGAACAAGTTCGTCTCACTGTCTCGAATTTCGATGATCCAACACTCCCTGTTTGGACATTTCGAATGTGGTTCCTCGGGCTCACCTCATGCTGTCTATTATCGTTTTTAAATACATTTTTCAGTTATCGAACCGAACCGTTAGTTATTACTATGATTTGTGTTCAAGTTGCTACTCTTCCTATAGGGCAGTTTATGGCTAGAGTGTTGCCTACTACAAAGTTCAGGATTCCGGGGTTTGGTTCCAGGGAGTTTTCGTTGAATCCTGGCCCGTTTAATACCAAGGAGCATGTGTTGATTTCGATATTTGCTAATGCTGGTTCTGCGTTTGGTTCTGGAGCAGCTTATGCTGTTGGGATTGTTGATATTGTTCGGGCGTTTTATCATAGGAAAATCTCGTTTTTGGCTAGTTTGATTCTTGTTATCACGACTCAGGTAATTTAAACCTGGCTTCAGTCCAGTTTCATAATTATATTATTTGTTCTTGATGTTTACATATGAGTAGTAAATTGTAATCATGCCTCTATTTAACCAGAATCTCGACCTCTTGTTCTGTAACTAGTTTTTCCTTATATTAAGGTTGAAATAGATTTTTACAATGAACTCAACTCCCATTTCCCCTGTTTGTTTATTGCAATAATGCAGGTACTAGGATACGGCTGGGCAGGGCTTCTGAGGAAGTATGTGGTGGATCCAGCGTACATGTGGTGGCCAAGTAGTCTGGTTCAAGTATCTCTTTTTAGGTAAGATCATCTCAATTTTGTTCGCTTTCCACATCGACAAACAGGCTATTTTTCGTCTTAGATGCTGGTTAAAATCCCAGTTATCTATCATGCACTTAATGTTAACAAGCAAAAATGAAAGCATAATAGTCTAGTCAATCTTGACCCTGAAACAAACAAAATTTTTATTACAATGTGCAGAGCCCTCCATGAGAAAGATAATCAACGAATGACGCGAGGCAAATTCTTTCTTATTGCCCTTATCTGTAGCTTCTCCTGGTATGTCTTCCCAGGCTACCTCTTCACCACATTGAACAACATGTCCTTGCTGTGTTGGGCCCTTCCAAATTCCGTGACAGCTCAACAACTTGGATCAGGCATGAAAGGACTTGGATTTGCCTCCTTTACATTAGATTGGTCTGTTGTAGCCTCATATCTAGGCAGTCCTCTGATTTCTCCATTTTTTTCCATTGTCAATGTAATGGCGGGATACGTGATTATTCTCTATATTTTAACTCCGGTGACATATTGGGGATTGAATTTGTACAAGGCCACAACTTTCCCTTTCTTCTCCTCGGATTTATTTACCACTGAGGGCCAGTCCTACAATGTTAGTGCAATTGTTAATAATAAGTTTCAGCTAGATATACCAGCATATCATAAGCAGGGACCTATATATCTCAGCACCTTCTTTGCTGTTACCTATGGATGTGGTTTTGCTGCTGTCATCGCTACTCTAACTCATGTGGCTGCATTTCATGGAAGGTAATTCAACTGATTCCCTCGTCAAAGTATGATGCTGATTTAAACTAATCTGCGTTGTGAATTATACTGAAAGTATGTGATGGATATGTCTTAACAGAGAGATAATCAGGCAATATAAAGCTGCACATAAAGGAAAGGAAGATATACACACAAAACTAATGAAGAAGTACAAGGACATTCCAAACTGGTGGTTTCACATTTTGCTGGCGGGGGCTATTGTTCTATCCCTTATCCTCTGCATTTTTATGAACGATCAGGTCCAATTGCCATGGTGGGGACTCCTCTTTGCTGCTGGTCTTGCTTTAATATTTACTCTTCCCATTAGTGTCATAGCAGCCACCACAAATCAGGTGAGTATTTGTTTGTCAAAGAGGGATATTCTACATTCGAGTATTTTGCACTTTTCTCATGTTCCTGGTAATATTTTGGTTGTAGACACCAGGACTAAACATCATCACAGAGTATATAATGGGTGTGATTTATCCAGGAAGACCAGTGGCCAATGTTTGCTTTAAAACTTTTGGTTACATGAGTATGACTCAGGCAGTTTCCTTTCTAAATGATTTCAAATTAGGCCATTACATGAAGGTTCCACCAAGATCGATGTTCATAGTTCAGGTATCACACTTTTCCAGTTCTTAATCTCATTTTTATTCATAATGAACCTTCCGTTTGATGACACTCAAATTTATCAATCAATAGTTTATTGGAACTGTGCTAGCTGGAACAGTAAACATTAGTGTCGCTTGGTGGCTCTTAAATACTATCCACAACATATGCCAGAAAGAACTACTCCCACCTAACAGTCCGTGGACTTGTCCTAATGACCAAGTGTTCTTTGATGCATCGGTGATCTGGGGCCTAGTCGGTCCCATACGGATCTTTGGTCCGCTTGGAAACTACAATAACCTTAACTGGTTCTTCCTACTAGGTGGTTTAGGTCCAATATTCGTATGGATGCTACACAAAGCCTTTCCAAATCAAAAGTGGATAAAACTGATAAATCTTCCTGTACTATTCGGAGCAACAGCTATGATGCCTCCTGCGACAAGCTTGAATTATACCAGCTGGATTTTCGTAGGAATGGTGTTTAATTACTTTGTCTTCAGATACCGAAAAGAGTGGTGGAAGAGGTACAATTATGTTCTCTCTGCAGCATTGGATGCAGGATTAGCATTCATGGGGGTGCTTTTGTACTTCAGTTTGAGCATGGAAAACATAGGCATTTCATGGTGGGGAACGAATGACAAGCAATGTAAACTGGCTGAATGTCCAACTGCAAAGGGTATTGCAGTTGATGGATGTCCATTATATTCTTGAATTTGGGTGTTTATTTCATGCAAGTTCAGGTAAAACTTGGTTAGTTTGGCTATTATGTTTTGGTAAATTTTGTTTTGTCTATAGACTTGAATTTAAAATCTTCATCATAAGAAGAAAATGAAAACCAGTATCTTGAAAAATTGAAAATCATTGCATGAAAAATTCAGACATTCAATATATCTTTGAATGATTGAAAGTTAGTACATATAAATACAATATACTTCACCTCGAATGTGATAAAATTAGTTCAAATTCTAGAGTTTCAACGCCCTCACAAGAATTTAAAATCACCTCATACAATGTTAATTATAACGTGGTGAACATAAAATTTTCAATTCAAATAATTAATTATGATATTTGTTCGACATCAATTTTGTCTTTCTCATTCTTAATAACTCAACCATTTATTTCTCTTGAAACAGGTGCATGATTCAGATAATGATAATTTTATTGTGATAATCTAGAGTCAAAATCGGGAACAAATAAATGCATATCCACGTCAATGATGATGGAGTTAAAAAGACGTATAATTCTAAAATGGGTTAGGACGTTCCACATTCTTATTAATTTAAAAATTGATGATACATTTCAAACAAATTCTAATATCGTATTTTATGTTATTTTGTTATGATGGTAGCATTTTATATATTTGTTCAATCAATATTTTATGCGGTTGAATATTTAATTTTTAATTATAAATATCTATTTTCTTAGCAACCAGTAACATAACTAGGGATGGGCGTCAGATCGTAGAGTCCCCGAACCCGTACGGGGCGCCTTAGAGTCTCGATCGTAGAGTTTCCCTTCAGTGGTATTTTCAGATTTGTAGATTCAGACTTGAAGTTGTAACAATTGTTGTATTATTAACATAAATTATATTTATTAATACATGCATGTGTATATTTAGTAAAAGTATGTGGTAAAAAATTGAAATAAGTTCTGTTATATAACATATTTATAATTTTTTTGAAATTTTTAAGATTTAAAAATTTTAAGATTGTGTTTTTGGTGCGTAGCGCGGGTAAAACGCTAGTAAGGATATAATTTTTCGATCGAGATTTGACAAATAACATTATTTACTGAAATACTAATAGTCATTGCTTTAACAAAATTATTGTATTAATTGTCCATGACCGTACTTTTCAACACACAAATTATGTCGGTCATTTGCTCTTCCAAGGCAATTTGGAGTAGGTTGGTTGCTTAAGACTTTTAATATTAGTATTTTATAACCCATGCAATTAACTCACAAAATAATCTTTAACTTAGTGATGGTTTGACGACATTTTTTTCAATTAAAACTACCCTGAAACTAAAGAAAAAACAAAATGACGAATTTTAACAATAGTTATATTCAATTTAGGAATATAATTAAAATAAAGAAAACTTTCTCAACTTAGATTTAAAGTATAGAGCAACAATCAAATAAACCTACCCAACTTAGAATTTGAACTTACGGATTTTTAAATTGAGAATTCTAGTCAACTTAGAAAACCTACTCATATTTAATTTATATTATTAAAATATATTTTTTTAATATTAGATATGATGGTTCTCATTCATCTATTTTAAGATCAACGGTCCATATTGATTTGGTAGTATAGGACCAAAGTTTTGGAAGATCTCTCTTACACTTATTATATATAAGGATTTAATTCATACAAGCATAAAACCCGTGCGATGCACGGTTGAAATTTAAATTTATTATCTTTTTTTATAGTTTAATATTTCATTTTTTTTTATATTTATATTTACTTTTCATGAATATGATTTTTAAATTTGTATAGTTCTACTCTATGTGGTTGTTGAATTCGAGGTTGAATTGACGTAAGTGTTTGTATTTGTTCGTGATTAGTTTGTATTTTAAGAGTTTTGTGTATAATATAATAAAGATATGCTTAATAGTTTAGGTAGTTATTAATAATTATAATATTAAGTTTATTTTTTATTAATTATTTTATATGAATTGAAAGTTATAGAAAATACTATAAAAAAACATAAAATTTATAAGTTTAAAATAATAATATTACCGTTTTATATAGAAGTTACCTGTATTATTTTAAGAAGATGAGTTGTTTTCGTTAAAAAATATAAAATAGATAATGTGTTGAAAAAGGTAATTAATTATTTATTAATAATTATGTAAAATTATATTATATTATCTTTTAATATATATATATGTTGCCCGTATTATATTTAGAAGTTCGGTAGTTAGAAAAAATAAAAAGAAAAAATAAAACAACTGAAGTGTTTTAGCTGAAATATGTAACTGATTATTTATTAATAATTATATATAATATATTATCGTTCTCTATATGATTCGTGTTATTTTTAGAAGATGAGTTATTTTAGTTAGAAAATATAAAATAAATAACGTGTTTTAGCTGAAAAAGGCAATTGCTTATAAATATATAATAAAATCACCATGTTGCCCATGTTATTTTTAGAAGATGACTTGTTTTAGTTAAAATATATAAAACATGTAATGTGCTGAAAGAGGCAGAAATTTATTTATTATTAATTATATAAAATTATATCACATTTATATATATACTAGCTTAAAACCCGTGCGATGCACGGATTGTTAATTGTTATATTATTATTTTTTTTAATTGTATTTGTTAAAAAAATAAGTAGGCATGTTAAAATAGCTAAATACTTTTAATTAATTAAAAACATTAAAATAGATTTTAAAATAAATAAATAAGGGTTTGCTCGTTATATTTTTGGAAAAAGGGGGGGTTTTAGTGTGAAAAACTAAAAAATGTAACATATATTTAGTTTAAAAAGGTAAATGCCCGTGATATTTTTGGAAAAATGAGGTTTTAAAATTTAATAATTTAAATTATTTAAATATGTTTTAAAATAAATAAGTAAAAGGTTTGTCCGTGATATTTTTAGAAAAATAATGAATTTTAGTGAGAAAAATAGAAAAAGTAAATTGAAAAAAGATAATTTCCCGTGATATATTTAGAAAATGAGGGACTTTGTTCGAAAAAAAATCTATAATGTGTTTTAGCTGAAAAGGTAATTGGTTATAAATAGGTATTTGATTATTTATATTTTAATATTTTTAGCAATTGCATTTGTTAAGAAAAATAAGTAGAAATGTTAAAATAGGTAAACTTTTAAAAAAAAAAATCTTGGTGTTGGGAGTTTCGAGTTTTAATGGCTGCTCTTGTTGTCGGGGACTAACTCGGTCATAACAAGATGCCTACGTATCTCTAGTGTTTAGAGAATCAAGCCAATAAAAACGTAGTTCTTGGTGTTGCCCTCGGGGCTATGGTGGCACGGGCACACCAAGAACGTAGTGACTTGTACGTCCTTATTCGAGGATGAAGTCTAAAACGTAGTTCTGATATGAGTGGTCATCCCCTTTATATAGGTGTTTAGAAGCCTAGTGGATAAGTATTGATTTACTTGAACGATAAATCTTATCATTGACGGTGGATAAGTATTATCACTTACTTGAAGGATAAATCTTATCCTTGATGGTGGATAAGTATTATCACTTCCTTGAAGTATAAATCTTATCATTGACGGTGGATAAGTATTATCACTTCCTTGAAGGATAAGTCTTCTTATCCTTGACGGTGAATAAGGATTAATTCTATAGGAGTTGTTTCCATATCATAACGGACTTGTATTGAAATAAGCCCATTTGTATTAGAACAAGCCTGTATTGGACGTCTCTTAATACAGCTTGTACTTCTAGCCCAAATATTAATTACGAAATTAATATTTAATTAGAGTTTCGGGTCTTAGTAATGGGCCTTATTTATGGACCAACTAGGTTTAATTAATGCAATATTAATTATGTCTTTATGGTTATTTTTAACCCATATCAGTGTGTGTGTTGTCCATGTTATTTTTAGAAGATGAGTTGTTTAAGTTAGAAAATATAAAATAGGTAATGGACCCGTGTTATTTTTAGAAGATGAGTTGTTTTAGTTAAAAAATAAGAAACAGGTAATGTGCTGAAAAAGGCAGTTGGTTATTTATTAATAATTATACAAAATTATTTTACGTTTTTATATATATGTTGCCCGTATTATTTTTAGAAGATGAGTTGTTTAAGTTAGAAAATATAAAATATGTACTTTGCCCGTGTTATAATTCCTAGAAGATGAGTCGTTTTATTTAGAAAATATAAAACACGTAATATGTTTTAGCTGAAAAAGGTAATTAGATAGTTATTAGTAATTATAATATAAAATATTTAGAAGATGAGTTGTGTAAGTTAAAAAATATAACATAGGTAATGTGAGTTGTTTTATTTAGAAAATATAAAATATGTAATATGTTTTAGCTGAAAAAGGTAATTAAATAGTTATTAGTAATTATAATATAAAATATTTAGATATGAGTTGGTTCAATTAGAAAATATAAAATCGGTAATGTGCCCGTATTATTTTTAGAAGATGGGTTGTTTTAGTTATAAAATACAAAACTGGTAATGTACTGAAAAAGGCAGTTGTTTTTTTATTAATAATAATATAAAATTACATTATGTTTCCATATATATGTTACTCGTATTATTTTTAGAAGACGAGTCGTTTTATTTAGAAAATATAAACAAATAATATGTTTCAGCTGAAAAATGTAATTAGATAGGAATGAGTAATTATAATATAAAATATTATATATATATAGTTGCACTCTAGGAAGGACACCTTATATAAAGAACAATAAAGAACACCATAATAAACATTTTATTTTTCATAAAAATTGATTTTTTAAAATTAAAATCATAAAATTGAATAATAATTAAGTCTAACATATCGAATTTAACGTAGAATCTCATCTAAATTTAAAAATTAAAAATTACATATAATCCAGTATAGAATTCAGTACAGAATCTTGTATATATATTTATCACAATGAAATTACATGTAATCATGTTTTTTTTTTTTTAGATTCTATTTTTATTCGTAATAAACTTTTTTTGGTGAGAAAATTAGAATCAACATACAATTTATGTAAGATTCTATGATATTCTTTATTGTTATTTATATAACAATGTTCTTCATGGAGCAATGATATATATATATATATATATATACTAGCTTAAAACCCGTGCGATGCAGGGATTGTTAATTGTTATTTTATTATTATTTTTTAATTGTATTTGTTAAAAAAATAAGTAGGCATGTTAAAATAGCTAAACACTTTTAATTTAAATTATTTAAAAACGTTTTAAAATAAATAAGTAAAGGGTTTGTCCGTGATATTTTTAGAAAAAGATTGGATTTCAGGGAGAAAAATAAAAAAAGTAAATTGAAAAACACAATTTCCCGTGATATATTTGGAAAATGAGGGACTTTGTTAGAAAAAAATCTATAATGTGTTTTAGCTGAAAAGGTAATTGGTTATAAATAGGTATTTGATTATTTATATTTTAATATTTTTAGTAATTGCATTTGTTAAGAAAAATAAGTAGGCATGTTAAAATAGGTAAACTTTTTAAAAAAAATATTATAATATTAGGTTTAAAAATAAATAACTAAAGATTTGTACGTGATATTTTTGGAAAATGAGGGGTTTTAGTAAAGAAAAATAGAAAAACTAACATGTTTTAGTTAAAAAGGTAATTGCCCGTGATATATTTGAAAAAGTAGGGGAATTTGTTAGGAAAAATTAAAAAAATGTATTTAGGTGAAAAAGGTAATTGGTTATAAATAAGTAATATTATTATTTAATAATATATTTCTATAAATAAGTAAGGTTAATTAAGTAAAAACACGAATTTAAGAAAGGGCAATTAAGTAAAATCACAACGTGACATACCAATCAACCAAACTTTTAATGTTTCGTCTATTATATAATAGTATTAATATATATATATATATATATATATATATATATATATATATATATAGGGTCCTACTCTAGTAGAAATCACTCTTAAAATAGAAACTAGAAACTAAATAATTGTTTTTAAAAATCGCGTCGAAATATAGCACATATGATATGCAAATTGATCGTTGGGAGATAGAAAAAAAATACAGTGAAGTCGGATTTCGAAAATAAATCACTGATTGACGAGAAAAATCAAATTAAAAACGGAAGGGATTATGTGGGATTGTGTATGGGAAAGTGTATTTTAATTGTATGTGTGCCTTTAGGGGGCCATTAGATTAGATTGATATAATGGACTTAAATTAGTTTCTAGTTTCTATTTTAATTTTGGTTTTTATTTGATCACTAGTATATATATAGGTATACTCCCTATGTCCCTCTCATTTCTTTACACTTTCTTTTTTGGTACGTCCCTCTCATTTCTTTACATACCAAAAATATTAATATTTTATAATATAAAATCCAATCACATTCACTATTTTCCTCCGCTATACCTACTTTATACTCACTTTATACATTAAATATTGATTGGTCCCACCACTTTACTCATTTTTCTAACTTTTCCCTATTAATTTACACTTTTTCTTAACCTCCGTGCCGTCACCTCAATGTAAAGAATTGAGGGGACGGAGGGAGTAACTTTTAGTATTTTATCCGATGGTTTATATTCTATTGATTTGAAATATCCAACGGTTGATAATTGAGGGACCAAATTTTGGAGGACCAGACTACAAAAATTTTCAATGTTTCATCTTTACTATAATGTTAATATTCTCCTAAATTTTTTAATTTATCTATATATACCTACTAAAGAGTAAAGTAAATATATCATCTTGAGGGAGGTTAGTTGACGGCTCTCAAATCGATCTATTTTTATAATTTTTAATTTTTTTTTGAATTAATAAAATCAAACATTATAAAAAGTCTCATTTACCTTTTAAATCATTTATAACGGAGGAAACTAAATATACAATTTTAATATTCTTGCTTTTAAAATCTTTACTAATGGAAGAAAGTAAACATTAGAAAAAAAAAACTTCATTTGCCTTTTAAATCCTTGCTAATGGAGGAAACTAAATATACAATTTTAATATTCTTTCCTTTAAATTTTTTACTAATGGAGAAAAGTAATAAATAATTTAAATATAATACTAATTTTTTGATTAGAAAATATCTCAATTGCATTGTTAAATCTTTCTTAATAGAGGAAACTAAATATACAATTTTAATATTTTTGACTTTAAAATTCTGACCAGACTACAAAAACTTTCAGGATAAGACTACAAAACTTTCAATGTTTCGTCTGCATTTTAAATCCTTGCTAATGGAGGAAACTAAATATACAATTTTAATATTCTTGCCTTTAAATTTTTTACTAAGGGAGGAAAGTAAATAAACAATTTAAATATAATACTAATTTGTTGATTAGAAAATATCTCAATTGCATTGTTAAATCTTTCTTAATAGAGTAAACTAAATATATAAGTTTAATATTAGTGTGTTTAAAATTCTGACCAGACTACAAAAACTTCCAGGACCAGGACCAGACTACAAAACTTTCAATGTTTCGTCTCAATTGCATTGTTAAATATTTCTTAACAGAGGAAACTAAATATTTATTGCCTTTAAAATTCTGACCAGACTATAAAAAATTTCAGAACCAGACTATATAATTTTCAATGTTTCGTCTTTAATATAATACTAGCTTAAAACCCGTGCGATGCACGGATTGTTAATTGTTATTTTATTATTATTTTTTTTAATATTTTTCATTAATTGTAATTGTGCAAAAAATAAGTAAGCATGTTAAAATAGCTAAACAATTTTAATTAATTAAAAACATTAAAACAAATTTTAAAATAAATAAGTATGGGTTTGCTCGTTATATTTTTGGAAAATGAGGGGTTTTAGTAAGGAAAAATAAAAAATATAACATATAATTAGTTTAAAAAGATAAATGCCCGTGATATTTTTGGAAAATGAGGTTTTAAAATTTAATAATTAAAAGTATTTAAATACTTTTTAAAATAAATAAGTAAATGGTTTCCTGTGATATTTTTGGGAAAAGAATGGATTTTAGTGAGAAAATAGAAAAAGTAAATTGTAAAAAGCAATTTCCCGTGATAAATTTAGAAAAGGAGGGACTTTGTTAGAAAAAATATATAATGTGTTTTAGCTGAAAAGTTAATTGGTTATAAATAGGTATTTGATTATTTATATTTTAATATTTTTAGTAATTGCATTTGTTAAGAAAAATAAGTAGACATGTTAAAATAGGTAAACTTTTAAAAAATATATTTATAATATTAAAATAGGTTTAAAAATAAATAACTAAAGGTTTGTCCGTGATATTTTTGGAAACAGAGGGGTTTTAGTAAAGAAAAATAGAAAAACAAACATGTTTTAGTTAAAAAAGGTAATTGCTCGTGATATATTTGAAAAAGTAGGGGAATTTGTTAGAAAAAATAATGTATTTTAGGTGAAAAAGGTAATTGGTTATAAATAGGTAATATTTTTATTTAATAATATATTTCTATAAATAAGTAAGGTTAATTAAGTAAAAACACGAATTATTATTATATAATAGTATTGATTCAATAGTTTAAAGCACGACATGTAAGTAAGATGAGTGTACACAATCAATATATATATATAAAGGAGGATACGTGGGAGGTGAGGTGGCACCCCTAAGATCGTCTCAATCTATTTTTCTAATTTTTTTAGAGGTTTACAATTTTAAATACTAATAAATCAAAAAATATTCTTTAGCATATTAGAAGTAGAATAGGTGTTCGAAGTTATAGAGGAGAAGAATTCGAATTTATAGCGAAGACATATAATTAAAAGTTCTATTTGAAGTAGAATATGTGTTTGAATTTGTAGAGGGGAAGAGTTCAAATATAAGAGAAGTTCTTGCAAAGTTCTATTTGAAGTAGAATAGATGTTTCGATTTATAGAGGAGAAAAGTTCGGATATAAAAGAAATACTTGCAATTAAAAGTTCAGTAGAATAAGCGTTTGTAATACATAACTAAAAGTTCTATTTGAAGTAGAATATGTAAAGTTATATAGGTGTTTTTTCGACGAAAGAGTGTCTCATTAGAAAGGAGTATGGTAACATAAAAATTAATATATAAGACAAATATATATTCAATATATTAAATTTGAGATTTTGATATTAAAAAGGAAAACGTGTTTCACGGGAGGACGGCTTATTAGCGAGGACCGAGTAATTTTCGTAAGTTATTTGATAAAAAATTTAAAAAAATTATTACGCCGCCGCGAAGCGCGGCTTTTTCAACTAGTTTTAATAATAAAACATAAACAATATAAAATCATGAAATCGAATTAGGTCGGGTAAAATAAAAGCGGATCTTAGAAATTAAACCCAAGCCCAAATGCAAATCAAAAATTTCGATTGGGCAAGAATGAATTCGGTACAAGTTCTCATCCCAATACAAAGATCATCTAAATATTCAAACTCTGGGCAAATAGGATTCTTTTGTATATTATTATTAGTATCTAAATCTGAATATTGTATAATAACAAATTTAATCCTTAAAATGCGGAGAATTTTTAGTGATTCGAACTTCATTCCAACCCCTCTTACCAACATGTTACCAGTCTATATACAACATAAAACTCTGTCGTAACATTTTACAAAACTCCCTTCACACAATCTCCTCTGAGCATCTCTCATGGCCGCTCTGGAGATACAAGATTTACATGCCTACAAAAACACAGATGCAGACGATGAAGTATCTCCAGTTGAACAAGTTCGACTCACTGTCTCAAATTTCGATGATCCAGCACTCCCTGTTTGGACGTTTCGAATGTGGTTCCTCGGACTGACCTCATGCGGTCTATTATCGTTTTTAAATACTTTTTTCGGGTATCGAACCGAACCATTACTTATTACTATGATATCTGTACAAGTTGCTACTCTTCCTATAGGCAGGTTTATGGCTAGAGTGTTGCCTACTACAAAGTTTCGGATTCCGGGGTTCGGTTCCCGGGAGTTTTCGTTGAATCCTGGTCCGTTTAATATGAAGGAGCATGTGTTGATTTCAATATTTGCGAATGCTGGTTCTGCGTTTGGTTTTGGAACAGCTTATGCTATTTCGATTGTTGATATTGTTCGGGCTTTTTATCATAGGAAAATCTCGTTTTTGGCTAGTTGGATTCTTGTTATCGCTACTCAGGTAATTCAAACCTGGCTTCAATCTAGTTTTCCGATGCATATGTGTAGTTATTTTATTTTTATTTTTTGTTTCGTTTAGCCATAGATGAATAGTTATTTTGACTAGCGTCGGAGTTGTTTAATAGCTACTGCAAATCTGCAATCCTTGAATAGCTATTACACAGATAGCTGGTGGCGTTGGAGTTGCTCTTAGGTTCTTGAGGCCTGAGGGTGCACTCGAAAGTTAAATGGATATGTGATTGAGAGAAACTAGATATTACAAAGTTCTGTAACTAGTTTTTCATCATAATAAGGATGAGATAGATTTTTAGGATGAAAGTGCAGAAAATGAACTCGAATCCCATTTCCCTCTGTTTGTTATCGCAAAAATGCAGGTACTAGGATACGGTTGGGCAGGGCTTCTGAGGAAGTATGTGGTGGAGCCAGCGCACATGTGGTGGCCAAGTAGTCTGGTTCAAGTATCTCTTTTCAGGTAAGATCATCGCAACTCTGTTTGCTTTCCACATCGAAAAACAGGTGATTTGTTCTGTAATATATTGGTTTACATCTGTTTATCTATCATGCACTTGATGTTAACAAGCAAAAATGAAAGCATAATAGTCTAGTCAAGCTAGACACTGAAACATACCAAATTTTTTTTACAATGTGCAGAGCCCTCCATGAGAAAGATAATCAAAGAATGTCTCGAGCCAAATTCTTTGTTATTGCCCTAATCTGTAGCTTCTCCTGGTATGTCTTCCCAGGCTACCTCTTCCCCACATTGAGCAACCTTTCCTTGCTCTGTTGGGCCTTTCCAAAATCCGTGACAGCTCAACAACTTGGATCAGGCATGAAAGGACTAGGATTTGCCTCGTTTACATTAGATTGGTCTGTTGTAGCCTCATTTCTAGGCAGTCCTCTGATCACTCCATTTTTTGCCATTGTCAATGTAATGGTGGGATACGTGCTGATTCTCTATGTTTTAACTCCGGTGTCATACTGGGGTTTGAATTTGTACAACGCCAAAACTTTCCCTTTCTTCTCCTCACATTTATTTACCTCCGAGGGGCAGACTTATAATGTCAGTGCGATTGTTAATAATAAGTTTCAGCTAGATATACCAGCATATCATAAGCAGGGACCTATATATCTCAGCACCTTCTTTGCTGTTACCTACGGATGTGGTTTTGCTGCTGTAATCGCTACACTAACTCATGTGGCCGCGTTTAATGGAAGGTAATTCAACTGATTCCCATGTCAAAATATGATGCTGATGTAACTATTTTTGTGTTGTGAATTACATTGAAACTGTGTGATGGATATGTCTTAACAGAGAGATAATCAGGCAATATAAAGCTGCACATAAAGGAAAGGAAGATATACACACAAAACTAATGAAGAAGTACAAGGACATTCCAAACTGGTGGTTTCACATAATGCTGGTAGGGGCTATTGGTCTATCCCTCATCCTCTGCATTTTTATGAACGATCAGGTCCAATTGCCATGGTGGGGACTCCTCTTTGCTTCTGGTCTTGCTGCAATATTTACTCTTCCTATTAGTATCATAACAGCCACCACAAATCAGGTGAGTAATCAGTACTGCCTCATTGGTCTATATCAAGAACCAGAGATTCTATACGAATTCGAGTATTTTGCACTTTTCTCATGTTCCTGGTAATATTTTGGTTGTAGACACCAGGACTAAACATCATCACAGAGTATATAATGGGTGTCATTTATCCCGGAAGACCAATTGCCAATGTTTGCTTTAAAACCTTTGGTTACGTAAGTATGACTCAGGCAGTTTCCTTTCTAAATGATTTCAAGTTAGGCCATTACATGAAAATTCCACCAAGATCGATGTTCATAGTTCAGGTATCACACTTTTCACTGTGCATCCAATCCAGTTCTTAACCTCGTTTGTATTCATAAGTAACTTCATGTTTGCTGACACTGATTTTTATGAATTAATAGTTTGTCGGGACAATACTAGCTGGAACAATAAACCTCGGTGTTGCTTGGTGGCTCTTAACTACTGTCGAAAACATATGCCAGGATCAACTACTCCCACCGAACAGTCCGTGGACGTGCCCTGGTGACAGAGTCTTCTTCGATGCATCGGTGATCTGGGGCCTAGTCGGTCCAATGCGGATCTTTGGTCCACTTGGAAATTACTCTAAGCTTAACTGGTTCTTCCTAATAGGTGCTTTAGGTCCCATACTGGTATGGCTGCTACACAAAGCCTTTCCAAATCAGAAGTGGATAAAACTGATAAACTTTCCTGTACTATTTGGGGCGACAGCCGCGATGCCTCCTGCGACAAGCTTGAATTACAACAGCTGGATTTTCTTGGGCATAGTGTTCAACTTCTTTGTTTTCAGATACAGGAAAGAATGGTGGAAGAGGTACAATTATGTTCTTTCTGCAGCACTGGATGCAGGATTAGCATTCATGGGGGTGCTTTTGTACTTCACGTTGAGCATGGAAAACAGAAGCTTATCGTGGTGGGGATCGAATGGCGAGCACTGTGATCTGGCTGCATGTCCAACTGCGAAGGGCATAGCAGTTGATGGATGTCCTTTATATTCTTGATTTTCGTTGTCATTTTCATGCAAGTTTAGGTGAAACTTTGGTTAGTTTGGTTATATATTCTTAAGTACTGTGTGAAGCCATTCTGTTTCAAATGGTATAATGTACTTTTTATAGGTATTTAGGGGCCAACCCTGTTAGATTTTCCATAATATTGTTGCAATTGCAAGATTATTGAAAATTTTAAACTCAGCTACTCAGAAGTTGTAAGTGGAAAAAGGTACAATTCAAGCTGATTCTATAGTAATTTCAGGGTTTAATCTCTAAACAATCTGCTGGAATCGGCTTTAGCTTAAACAGCTGAAAGCCATGATGGATGAAAGATATTAGTGTGCCAAGTACTAAAAGTTCAGTACACCAATATCTCTGACTTCTGCGATAAACAAAAGAGAAATGTATGTCTACTTATGGAATGAAGAGACTAAATACTAAATTTAAGCACAAATGCAATTCCTTTACTCCAAACAGCGGAAACAGCTGTATGATCAGTAATTTAAAAAAAAAAAATAGGTTTTAGATTTTTCCTGTTGCTGCAAGACAATCATTAACTTGTCGTAAAACAAGAGAAGGCATTAAAAACTAAAAGGTATAATGATTGCAAAATGAAGTAAATTTAAGAAAATATCATTACGACACATTCAAAATCTAGATCCTGGCCACCATCTGTTCTGCAGAACTTCTCTTCACAGCTCCCCTGGAACATAACTCATTCAAAATCTCCAAGGCTTCCTTCATCAGACCTTCATAAGCCAAACCTTCAATGAGAATAGTGTAAGTAGCTTCAGTAGGTTTACATCCCTTCGCTACCATATTAATCAAGAAGTCAATGGCACGGTCAGTTCTACGAGCTTTACAAAGCCCCACCATAAGAGTATTGTAGGTAATAGCATTAGGCCTAACACCGAGTCCTTCCAAGTCATGAAAGAAACTAACTGCCTCCTCAATCTTACCTTCTCTGCTAAGCCCTCCAACAAGCGATGAATAGGTAATTACATCAGGTTGGAGACCCTTTCCTCGCATTTCATCCAACAGCTCTATAGCAGACTCTGTTTTTCCTATTTTTGCAAGGCCATCAATCACTGTATTGTAAGTGATCAAAACAGGAGAGCAACCTTTGCTACTTAACTGATTAAGTAATTCAACAGCTATATCAACTTTTCCATCTTTGCATAAAGCAGTGAGCAGTGTATTATATGTCACAATATCGGGGTAACACCCTCTAGACATCATAATCTCTAGATATTCGATTGCCCTGTCCATTTTCTTTTCTTTACAAAATCCATGAAGCAATGGGTTGTAGCTCAATGAATTCGGAGTACATCCATGCTTAGGCATCTTCTCCAAAATATCAATCGCTCGACCCAATAATCCTTTCCTACATAAAAAATTAATTAATATGTTGAAGGTAACGACACTAGGAGAACACCCTTTGCGAAGCATCTCAGTCAAAAGCTTTTCAGCATCCATCCACCTACCAGTGCTACACATGCTACGGAGAATTATATTATGAGTGATTACATTTGGCTGGCACCCATACAATAATGACATATTATCTAAAAATTTGATAGCTTCATCCAACCTCCCTTCCTTGCAAATACCGTTGATAAGGACATTATAAGTAACAACATCCGGTTTACAACCTCTACTACTCATTTCACCCAACAGCTTCATTGCTTGATCTACTCCACTTTCCTTACAAGTGGCTTCAATCAAAATTGTGTACGTAAATACATCAGGATAACACTCCTTTCGCAACTGCCTATCAAGAACTTCCATTGCTCGATTAAGTTTCCCACGATCACATAAACTACGCAAGATAGTATTATATGTAACAACATCAGGTGCAACACTCATCCGATCCAACACCTCTAACGCATTATCAATCTCTCCCATCTTACAATACCCACTAATCAACACATTATAAGTAATAACATCAGGAACAGCCCCAGACTCCTCAATAATTTCCAAAACTCTAGTAGCCATCTTCGTTTTCCGAACTCTACAAAACCCACGAATCAAACTAGTACAAGGAATAATATCCGGAATATCACCTCGATAAACCATACTCTCTAAAAACCTAAAACTCTCCTCCAACTCCCCACTTTTAACCAATCTACGCAAACAATTATTACTCTCAAACTCTTCAAAATTCCGCGAAGAACTACAGTTACTCAAACTCGAACTCCCCCCATTCTTCCCATCAAACCCATTCACCTGCCCATTCAAACCAACACTCATAGACCTCAAAATGGCAGATACCCCTTTTCGCCTTTTCTCCGAAAAACCCTCCTTTCCCCTCAACCCATCACCTCTCCCACCACAAACAACAAAAGAACATGACTTTCCACCATCAAACACCTTAACTACACCAATACTAAAACCAACTCTAACCCTATCTTTAAACCTTAAAGATTGAATCTTTCTATCTTTAAACCTTAAAGTTTGAATCTTTCTACTATCATTACACACAGAATGTAATAAAAACAACCCTTCATGGGTTTGCTGTATAGGCACTAATAAATCCATAAAAACAACCCTCAAGTCCTATATATATATATGTAAGTATAATGTGTAAATATTATTCAAGAAAGTTAACAATTATGCAAAACATTTCAAAGAGTATAAATAAAATGCAATAGTAAGCTTACAGTTTGATGAATTATGAGCACAGTGAAGAAGAAAGGCTCCTCTGTTGCTTATGTTTTTGCAGCTTATCCGAAAATTTATACAGAGATTTTGGTGCTCAAAATGATAACTAAAAATGTGGGATTATTTTTATGTGTTTTTTAAGAAAAGGCCCTGTTTTATTTTGGGCTATCTTGAAGGGCCTATTTGTTGGTGAGATATAAAACTTCAAAGCAAAATGTTTTTTTGTTAAGGTTAGGCCCAAAATATTTTTTTCATAAGGTTAGGCCCAAAATGTTCGGGAACAAGGGTACAAATTTAAAAAAGTATTATTTCACTGTTATTAAAAGAAAGAATAGATATTACCAAAAATACTATTTTTTAAAGTTTTTTTGTAATTTTATTATCCCCTGAAAATATTTGTAAAAATACGATTTGCAACTAAAATTATCAACCAAATGCAACTTATGTTTATGCTTTTCTGGAAGATATTTGAGGTTGCATTTGCTTGTAAAATCGTATTTTTGCAAAAAAAAATTCAAAAACTCGTTTTTTGCAATATTTTTTTAAAATAAAACATATTTTTGCAAGAAACGATTTAAAAAATTGTATTTATGAAAAAAGTTCTTAAAAGAAATTGTGTGAATTAAAATTTTGTTATAATTTATGTTAGAAAATGGAAAGTTTGAGGTATATTTTAAATATGTTCTTGATGGAATTTCCGGAAACTAACGATTGGAGGTTGTTCCTTGTTATGAAGACTTAAACTTTCATGTTTGGATCTAATACATTTTCTTAGTGTAATCCATAATTAAATTGAGTTGAAATAGGTTGCTTGAAATGAGTTATGTGGGTTGGTTATATTAGAATAACTTGTATCCCACGTAGAATTGGTAATGAGAGGTTGGTGGGTTTATATAGAAACATGTGCAAGAGTAGTGTACAACTACTAAGGCATGTGGGTGTGCATGGTGTTAGTATGTGCCTCACGCGCGCACACACACGCGCCGCCGCCGCCTCGCCTCGCCACGTCTCGACTCGACTCGACTCGGGTCGATGGGCGAATGTCTCGGCGTCTCGCGTACGCGAGGCGACCTGGGCGAGGAATTTTATTACCTGTTTATTTAATATTATTTATTGATTTAATTTAACAGTATCAGTATTTATTTGTAACAGCTAAACGAACTGGGTCAGGATTTATATTAAATCGTGATGGACCTGTTCGTGGATTAAATCCTGATGGCTAGTGTCAGTATGTGGATCAAATCCTGATGACTACTGATCCTGATGTCAGGGATCCTGACGGAGTTAAATCCTGATGATGGTCCAGTCCTGACGAAATCCTGATGTTCGATCAAGTACTGATGCCACTCCTGACGGACAGCAAGTCCTGATGGCTTGGAGTACTGATGATGATCAATCAGAATATTTAGTATTAAATGTCATATCTTCAGTTACAATATTTTTGGTCTGTTTACGTTTTATTTTGTATTTTATATAGATACAAACCATAACGTTTGAGACGGTAGAGAGATATACGTAACTGTGTGAAAAACCCTAGGCATCAGTTTTCTTCTCTGCTCTCTCTCTCTCTCAACACATACAGAAGATACATAGGTGATATGGTCAGAAAAGTAATTATAGAAATATAATTGACTGGTCAAATAGAAGGTCGATATTTAAGGACCGACACCCTAATTATTCATTAATTTCGTAATTAATGAGTAGGGAAAATATACAGCTCATGAAAAGAGCCTTGATTATGGAAAATTAGTCAAAGAAGGATCTGGAATCCCAATTAAAGGCAATCAATGAGTCATAACCTTTATCAACAAGGAAACGAATTCTTCAGCAAGAAATACAATACTTATCCAATATCAAAAAGAAGACTTATCCGTTAAGTCTCCCAAACATACCATAAATATTAGGCTCCAGACGCCTATATAAGGTCCCTGATCCTACAATCAGAACTACGTCTTTGGCTTGATTCTCAATAACGAATTGAGATACGTAGGCATCTTGTGAGGACCGATTTAGTCTCGAAACACAAGTGCAGCCATTAAAGCTCGAAGCTCATTAAATTCACAAAGTACGTTTTTTAATCCATAACATTTGGCGCCGTCTGTGGGAAAACAACATCAACCATGGCAAACACACGAAGAACAGCTCGGGATACTCAAACTCCCGATGAACGCCCTATCACCTCTGAGGCTGATCAGCCACCACCAACTACTGGCACACAAGGGGCGAATATCCCCACTAACACTCAAGGACCGGAAATCCCGATTTCGGTTGAAGGGACGAATCCCCTGCAGATGGTCATTCATGGATCTAATCCACAAGAGACCGTTCACCAGCAACCAATCACGACCTCCCCGCTGCTCATGAGTGCACCAAGGAGCCTTCAACTCCATACTACTGATCTCCCTCAATACGCGAATCAGACTTTGGGGATGCCAAGCTATGGCATGCCCCCTCGACCCATGGCGGGCGGTAGTGGAACTAATCCAATCTACCATGAGGCATATGTGCCCCCTTATATTCAAGGTCTGGGACCCCAAAATCAACAAACTCGTCAGACCCCTCTCATTCAAGATTACTCTGGCCCATACACTGAGGATGAGGGTTATACAACTGGGGAGGATGTCGCCCCAAGGAGGAGACGTTCTTCACAGACAAATCGGGAGCCACCCCAAACTACTAGGGAGAAGCTTGCAGCCCATGAAGTTGAGATGGCAAGGCTCAAGAAGCTATTGGCCTAAGAAGAAGCCACAAAGGCACAAAATCAAGGAGCGGGGGGAGTCCCGATAATCAATTTGGATCCGGCACCTAGAAGAAGCAAGAGGGCTGAAGCCCCAAAGGGTGATCCCACTGTCTTGTTGCCCTTAGGAGATCCTGATGATCCAACACCGCCTTTCACCCAAGACATCATGAAAACCAGCATCT
The DNA here is from genome assembly GCA_030848705.1 of Heracleum sosnowskyi. NCBI lineage: Eukaryota > Viridiplantae > Streptophyta > Magnoliopsida > Apiales > Apiaceae > Heracleum > Heracleum sosnowskyi. Next base: position 156,569,007 of record CM061235.1, on the reverse strand, counting down.
CCAGAAAATTCAAGATGCCAACGATCAAGGCTTATGATGGAACGGGAGATCCCGCAAATCATGTAAGAACCTTCTCCAACGCACTGCTATTGCAGCCGACCAACGATGCGGTCAAGTGTAGGGCGTTTCCACAAACCTTGGCAGGCATGGCGCAACGTTGGTATAGCCTATTGCCTCCCAATTCTATTGGGTCTTTCAAAGAATTGAGCAAGGCATTCATCAACCAATTCATTAGTGGGAGGCTACATGAGAAAAGCTCTGCGTCCCTCATGGGAATTAAGCAAGGAAAAACTGAAGCCTTGAGGGACTTCATCAATCAATTCACTAGAGAGGCTATTAAGGTCCCAGATTTGGAAGACAAAGTGGCTATGATAGCCCTACAACAAGGAACTACTGATGATCACTTCAGGAGATCACTGGCAAAACATCCACCAGAAAGCATGTTGATACTCCAAGACAGAGCCAACAAGTACATCAAAGCAGAAGAAAGTATGAGAAAATATGAACCCATTGCTGAGGGAAGTGGAGGCTCAAATAAAAGGAAGGAAACTCGAGAATATGATGTTAAGGAAAAATTTCCTAGAACATCAAAGGGATCTGATTCCCCACCAAGGAGAAACAACTTTGGCCCAAAATTTACAGAATATGCAAGATTGAATACTCCCAGGAGTCAGATTCTGATGGAGATTGCAAAGGATGAGGATATCAAATGGCCAAAGCCAATGAGGGCTGACCTATCCAAACGGAACCAAAACCGATATTGTCGGTTTCACAAAGAAGTTGGTCATGACACCGACGATTGTAGGCAGTTGAAAGATAAAATCGAGTTTCTAATACGAAGAGGAAAACTCAGCAAGTTCACTAAGGATGGAAGCCAAGGGAGCCAAAGGGGGAACTATGAAAGAAAAGATTATGATAGAAGGGACAACGATCAAGATCGAAATCCCAAGCCCCGAGGGCCAGTTATCAACATGATATTTGGAGGACCAACTGCTGCTGGGTCCTCCCGAAACTCAAGAAAAGCTTATGCCCGAGAGGTACTGACCGTCGTTGGAGAAGCACCGAAGCGTGCACGAACAGAAGTGTCAATAGGTTTTGATGATTCAGACTTGGAAGGGGTGAAGTTCCCCCACGATGATCCTCTTGTCATAGTACCTGTGATAGGCAACTCCGAAACAAAGAGAGTCCTAATCGATAATGGAGCCTCAGTGGACATCTTGTTCCACGATGCTTTCATCAAGATGGGTTACACTGATTCTCAGTTGACACCCTCTAATATGCCCATATATGGGTTCAATGGAGTGGAATCAAAGGTGGAAGGCACTATCCAACTCCCAATGACCATGGGGCAAGGAACGAATACGTCTACTCAGATGTTGAACTTCATAGTTATAAAGACGACTTCAACCTACAATGCAATCCTGGGAAGGACGGGTCTTCATGCGTTTAAGGCTGTTGCCTCATCTTACCACCTGAAACTCAAATTCCCCACTCGGAATGGGATTGGTGAAGAACGGGGAGACCAAAAGATGGCTAGAAGCTGTTATGTAGCCGCGTTGAGGCCTGATGGAGTTGGGGGGCAAGTTCTCCCCATTAAAGATATGGACACTAGTGACAATGAGGACCGAAGAGGGAAACCAGCTGAGGATTTAATCCCAATTCCCTTAGTCCCGGATGAACCAGAAAAGGTGACTTATGTTGGGGCACTACTGCCCGAACCATTGAAGAGCAAACTCACGTCTTTTCTTCAAGAAAACAATGACGTTTTTGCTTGGACAGCGGCCGACATGCCAGGGATTGATCCCCAATTGATATCTCACAAATTGAATGTGGATCCAGAAAGGAAGACAGTGAAACAAAAGAAAAGAAATTTTGCTCCAGAGAGGCTTGAAGCCATTAAACAAGAAGTGAATAAGCTTTTGGAAGCTGGATTCATTGAGGAAATCCAATTCCCAGAATGGTTAGCTAACCCGGTGATGGTCAAAAAAGCTAACGGGAAGTGGAGAATGTGCGTCGACTTCACCGACTTGAGTGATGCATGTCCTAAGGATTGTTTCCCCTTACCTAGGATTGATGCCTTGATAGATGCCACTGCTGGGCATGAGATGCTAAGTTTCATGGATGGCTTCAGCGGATATAATCAAATCAAGATGCACAAAGATGACATTGCCAAAGTGTCGTTCATCACTGACTTTGGTGTCTTCTGTTTCTTAGTCATGGCTTTTGGGCTTAAGAATGCTGGAGCAACCTATCAAAGGTTGGTGAACAAAATCTTTGAGCACCTGATTGGAAAAACCATGGAGGTCTACGTAGATGACATGTTAGTCAAGAGCCTTGATAAGGCCGATCACATTGAGCACCTCCGAGAGTCTTTTGAAGTGCTAAGACACCACAAAATGATGCTGAATCCAGCTAAGTGTGCCTTTGGTGTAGGCTCGGGAAAGTTTTTAGGCCTGATGGTTTCCAAGAGAGGAATCGAGGCTAATCCCGACAAAATCAAAGTGATTCTAGACATGGAACCACCAAAGACTGTCAAGGATGTCCAGAAACTAACAGGAAGAATGGCTGCTTTGGGAAGATTCATCTTCAAGTCTGGAGAGAAGTGTTTACCCTTCTTCAAAGCACTCAAAAAAGTGAAGAATTTTGAATGGACAACTGAAAGTCAAGAGGCCTTTGAGGCCCTGAAGAAATATATGGCTGAAGCACCACTGTTGGCAAAACCCAAGCCAGGAGAAATTCTCTATTTATACTTGGCGGTTTCTAACACAGCCCTTGGAGCTGTTTTGGTAAAGGAAGAAGTGAAAGTTCAGAAGCCCATCTACTATGTGAGCAAGATCCTACATGGGGCAGAAATAAACTACTTAATGGTTGAGAAGTTTGCCTTAGCCTTGATAATGGCCTCAAGAAAGCTACGCCCCTACTTCCAGGCACACAAGATAGAGGTCTTGACTGATCAACCTCTAAGAAACATCTTGCATAGCCTTCAAGTTAGTGGAAGATTGATCAAATGGGCCATTGAATTGGGAGAATTTGATATCAAGTATAAGCCTCGAACGGCCATAAAAGCTCAAGCACTTGCTGACTTCATGGTTGAATGCACCATTGACAACCAAGAAGTCGGGGGGCAGGAAGTGACTATGGAAGATAAGAAAGATGAGGAAATGAACTTCAAAGAATGTTGGGTGCTCTATTTTGATGGAGCATCAAAAACAAAATCAAGTGGAGCTGGTTTAGTGCTACAAAGTCCTGACGGATTCCTAATAGAGTATGCACTAAAACTTGACTTCCCGACGACAAACAATGAGGCTGAGTATGAAGCTCTGATAGCTGGCTTAGGGCTCGCTGGAGCCTTGAGAGTCAAAACTCTGAAAGTCTGTGGAGACTCGAGGCTAGTGGTTTCCCAAGTAAATGGGGAGTTTGAGGCCAGAGATGAAGTCATGGCCAAGTACTTAAAACTTGTCAAGGCCATTATGACTCAGTTCGATGAATGCTATGTGGAGCACATTCCGAGGGAGGAAAATACGAAGGCTGATGCCTTGTCTAAATTTGCCTCTTCTGAAATTGAAAACTATGCCGGGAGTGTATACTTCCAAGTCTTGAAGACCCCAAGCATCAATGGAAAGTTGGTAGCCCCCATTGGTATCACTAGTTGTTGGATTGATCCCATCAAAGCTCATCTGGAAACTGGGTGGCTGCCCAACGACACTTCAGAAGCACGAAAGCTTTACGTCAGAGCACTAAGGTATGCCCTAATTGAGGGAATCCTATACAAGAAATCTTTTGTTATTCCATACTTAAAGTGCTTGAGACCTCAAGAGGCAGAATTGGCCCTAAAGGAAGTGCATGAAGGGATTTGTGGGCAACACTTGGGGGGCAGAGCCCTGGCTCATAAAGTCACTCGTCTAGGTTTCTATTGGCCAAGCATACTTGCTGATGCTAAAAGCTACGTCAAGAAATGTGAACGGTGCCAGAAACATGCACCAGTGGTTAGGCAACCACCAGAGATGATGACATCCATTAACTCACCTATCCCCTTTGTTATGTGGGGAATGGATATACTCGGGCCATTTCCTATGGCAAGTGCTCAAAGAAAGTTCTTGATAGTAGCAATTGATTATTTCACCAAGTGGATTGAGGCTAAGCCACTAGCCAAGATAACCACCAAGCAAGTGATGCAATTCTTCTGGGAAAATGTGATATGCAGATATGGAATTCCACGAGTCCTGGTCATGGACAATGGAACTCAGTTTAACAACGATGAGTTCAAGAAGTATTGTGATGAAAACGATATCAAGTTGCGCTTCACTTCTGTCGCCCATCCTCAAGCAAATGGGCAAGCTGAGGTTGCAAATCGAATCATCCTTGATGGACTAAAGAAAAGAGTTGAACGCTCCAGAAACACTTGGGTAGACGAATTACTCCCTATACTTTGGGCATATCGTACTACTTGCAAGGTCACCACTGGAGCAACTCCATTTTTATTGGCTTATGGAGCAGAGGCAGTGGTCCCGATGGAAATTACTCACACCTCCCCAAGAGTTGAGGCTTATGAACCAGAAGAAAATGAAGAAGGCTTGAGGCTAGCTTTGGATCTAATTGATGAAGTTAGAGATGAAGCAAACGCCAAGATAGTTGAACATCAAAAGAAAGCATCCTTCTACTACAACCTAAGGGTTAAAGAAATGTTCTTTCGTCAAGGAGACTTGGTTCTAAGAAAGATTGAAGCATCCGGAGTTGGACAAAAAGGGAAGTTAGCCCCAAATTGGGAAGGACCATATCGCGTCAAGAACGTATTTGGCCGAGGCTCATACAAGCTAGAAACCCTTGAAGGGCATGAGGTGCCAAGGACTTGGCATGCCTCCAATTTGAAAGTTTATTATGTTTAAGGTGTCTCCCAAGTGGACTCACTACTATAAATAAGGTTCGATGAAACCAACCCAAGTTTTAAACTGGGATATTATGTAAGGGTTGATCCCATCTTCAAATTATAAATGAATTCAGCATTTTCATGTTTTAAAGCTTATCTATTATGAGTCTTCATGAACATTCAAAAAGCAAAAAAAGCAACACAAGCCATGAACGGCCACCAGACATAAATAAAAACTTAAACAAGAGTTAAGTTAAGCCCGTAGGCCAAAAATACATAAATAAAAGTACAAGCCATGATGGCCAAAAGTGAAACTACACCTAATCTTCTTTGTCTACGTTCTCCTCCTCTTCCTCTCTAGAGGAAAAGACAGCATCATCAGCTCCAGCAGTCTGACCAGGTGGGGAAGTGTGATCCAGGTCTAAGATCCTATCATCCTCCTCCATCTCGTCCTCTCCAGCCAAAGCCATCTCCAAAGAAGTAGGAAGGTGAGGGCTTGGAAAATCGGAAATAGTGAGGGATCCAGGCATCCTCTCCAAGACAGCAGCAAGAGCGTCATCCCATCCCTTAGTGTACTGAACAGGGAAGAGGAGCCCATCATGCTTATCAATCAAGTCCCCGTACTCCTCAGAGTCAAGGTACTCGTCAATAAAATCATCCTTGGCCTTCCTCAAAGATACCAGTTCAGCCTGGGAGTCAGCCAACTCCTTCTCCTTCCTAGCCAGGGTGGCCTTCACTGAAGCCATTTCCTCCTGGGACTTCTCAAACTTGCCTTGGTTGGCCTCAGAAGATGAGCGCCAAGACTTAGCTTGAAAGAGAGCCCCTTGGTAGTTGGCATTCATCTGCAAACAAGTTATAGGTTAAATACTTAAACTTGAAATAAAGACTACAAAGAAAAGAAGGAGAAAAATACTTACAGCAGCCATGGCCTGAGATCCAGCATGCTCCACCCCCTCGATGGTGGAGTTAGAAACAAAATCCTTGTAGTCACAAGGAGTCAGAGAGTGATAAGACCACTCCACAGCATGTTTGGACACTCCCACCACAGTGTCCTTCTTCCTAAGACCCCAGTTGGGGCGCCAAACTGCACTCTTGCCCGAGGGAGGGCCTTCAGCATCCTCAGTAAGGTCCACATGTGGCCTTATGAAAGCTGGAATACTAGAAGCACGAGGGTCTTTCCCTGCCAAACGTGCCCTCTTCATCCTGGCTGTTTCCCCCTCTTCAGGCTCGTTGGTCTTATTGATAAAGACCGCAGCTGCAAAAGATATAAAGAAAGAAATAGTTGGTATAAGTTAATCTTAAATAAATAAAGAAAGATATGAGGTGAGAATTACCCTTATCAGAAACGTTGGAAAGTCCCAAGGACCTAAGCTGAAACTCATCCAGGAGCACCCAAGCCATTGTGGCATAATTATCCTTTGCGAGCTCAGCATATGCATGGGCCTCTTCATCAGTTAGGATGATATCACTAGGGCTACTATCCGAAACCCTACTAAAGGAACTACGAAAAAGGGTGCCCCAATCCCCTCCTTCCCAAATCAAGTACATGAACTCTTCCTTCCATTTGAGGTTATTGTCTGGAATGGATTTAGGGTGAAATATGGGGGGAGTGGAAGGACGGTGGTTGATATAAACCCAACCCAAAGAAGTGGATGAACTATTCTTAAATTGAAAAATTCTCCTAAACAAAGCTACAGATAAAGGGAAATTGTTCTTCAAACAAAGAACAATGAAACACAGAATGATTCTCCAGGCGTTTGGAGGAAGTTGGCAAGGGTTAATCCCAACATCAGCCAAAAGCCTGGGAATGAACTCATGAAAGGGAAACCTGAGTCCTGCGACAATGGCATCCTTGTAAATGCAGAGTGCATCAGGACGCCAATGGCAAGAACGGTCCCCTGGGCCAGCTGGGACTAATCTATAGGGAGACCTAATCCTATACATTTTATTATAGTCCCTAATTAAGTCGATTTCATGGAACTTATTACTACAGTCGAAAGAATCTAAGTGAGACACAGAGGGATACTCATCACTACGCTCTAAGATCATATCTTGAAGTGACATATGAGAAGAACGGATGATAATACCTCTCTTAGAAGCTTTGTTCATTCTTTGAAGGCGTTGAGCAGCTTTGTCAGACATCTTCAAACGTTCAAGAAAATTCCCAGAAAAATCTTCAAAGAAACTTCAAATCTTCAAAACTTCAAGGAAAATTCTCAGAAAATCTTCAAAAAACCCAGAAATCTTCAAGTGATGAAGATTGAAAACCCAGAAATCTTCAAAGGATGAAGATCAATCCCGGAAAAACAAGAACACCACCGTAAAAAGCTCGCCGGAAATCGCCTCTCCACGGAATAAAAGAGAGAAAAAACTATGATAACTAGAGAAAAATTTTGGAAATTGAAAAGTGAGAAGTGAGAGTGAAATGAGAAATCTCACTCTTTTATAATCGAGATAACCGGGAACTCAACCAGCTAAGGAAGAGCAACCGTCTATAGCCAGTAAGGCCCATAAATCCATTTATGGATTACAAAGGCAAAGGCCCAAATAAACTAGAACTCAGGCAATTTCGAAGCCCAAACAAAAAAGGCCCATTAAGGCCCAAGGCTGGAAAGAATTAAGTCCCAAATTAAAATTGGACTATTTAAAAGCCCAAAAAGCCTGGGATAAAACCTAGGCAAAAAATCAAAAAACCAAGGTCGAAAAGACTCTAAATCGAGATCGCACGACCCTGGTCGAAAATATACGAGAAAACGAGGTCGTATCAAACGACCTCACTTCCAAATAAAACGAAACAATTAAAGGTTTTGAGGTCGAAAAGACCCTAAATCGAGGTCGTATGACCCTAGTCGAAAATACACACGAAACTGAGGTCGTGTCCATCGACTTCGCACCAAAAACAAGTCAAAAAGTTGGCAAAATGAGGTCGAAAAGACCCTGGGTCGAGATCGAACGAATGAGATCGAAAATATACTATTAATCGAGTTCGTATCACTCGACCTCATACTGAAACGAGGTCGAGAATGGCCCAGAAATTAATTCTATTTTAACCTTGGAATTCCTGGTCGAAAACACATGAGAATGAGGTCGAACATGTGAGATCGAAAATACATGGGGAATTGAGGTCGTATTGTTCGACTTCGCTCCAAAATAAAGCTAGAAAAAACATGGAATTCAAGTCGAAAATGACTTAAGGATTCCTGGTCGAACAAACATGAAACTAAGGTCGACACATCGAGGTCGAAAAAGACCTACGATTCGAGGTCGAGCCCATCAACCTGGGGACAAAAACGAGGTCGAAGGAAGGCTGGTTGAGGTCGAAAGATCCTGGTCGAAAAAGACTAGGAATTCGAGGTCGAGCCCATCGACCTGGGGACAGTCCTGGTCCAGGTCGAATTTACACTGAAATCCTGGTCGAAATCCAGGTTGAATTCCTGGTCGAAAATGACCTAAATTAAGGTCAAAAATGCCCTGAAAAATGGAAAATTTTAGGAAAAATACGTTGTAACTTCTACGAAAACCCTAAGGAGATTTTCCCATAAGTTGGGGGGCAAATGATATGGTCAGAAAAGTAATTATAGAAATATAATTGACTGGTCAAATAGAAGGTCGATATTTAAGGACCGACACCCTAATTATTCATTAATTTCGTAATTAATGAGTAGGGAAAATATACAGCTCATGAAAAGAGCCTTGATTATGGAAAATTAGTCAAAGAAGGATCTGGAATCCCAATTAAAGGCAATCAATGAGTCATAACCTTTATCAACAAGGAAACGAATTCTTCAGCAAGAAATACAATACTTATCCAATATCAAAAAGAAGACTTATCCGTTAAGTCTCCCAAACATACCATAAATATTAGGCTCCAGACGCCTATATAAGGTCCCTGATCCTACAATCAGAACTACGTCTTTGGCTTGATTCTCAATAACGAATTGAGATACGTAGGCATCTTGTGAGGACCGATTTAGTCTCGAAACACAAGTGCAGCCATTAAAGCTCGAAGCTCATTAAATTCACAAAGTACGTTTTTTAATCCATAACAATAGGTTTTTGGGCGAACTGAGGTGCTGTTCGTTGTTGATCATTGTCATTACTGTGAGTGGATTGATCTGAGCTGTTTTATCCTGGGAGTGATATTGCTGCAACCCAACACAGCGTAAGTGGGACAATAATCTCTTCAAGAACAGTCAATACTTCTCGAAGGCTTGGCGACTCAGCTGTTTCTTTATCTTTCAGTTTTGTGTTAAAGCTCCTGATAGATAAGTGTTCTTTCTTGTCTTGTTATTTACAGTCTCTAATTATTTATTGTTTCGACCTTTGTGTTTGTTTCGTTTATTGGTATTTTGTCTGTTCTTGTTAATACAATTATATATACTAGCTTATAACCCGTGCGATGCACGGTTACTTAAATTTTATTTATAATTATTTTGTTTATAATTATATTTTTATTACGATGCAACACACGATTTTTTTTAATATTTATAATTATATTTATTTATGAATATTTTAATATTTAAAAGTTATTAGTTTACATGATTAAATTATTGTTAAAAAAGATTTAGCCAAAAAAAATTATAGTTAAAATTTTTGATATTTATTATATTTTACACGCTCAATTTAATATTTGTTTATATTGAGTTATAAAAGTTAGATTTGGCCAATTTTACGGTTCACATGAAATTCACAAAATAATCTTTAATTTAGTTGTGGTTTAATAGTTCTTTTTCAATTAAAAACTATTCTAAAACTAAAAAGAGAATAAAGTGACAAAATTTAATGTTGAGAATTCTATTCGATTTAGGAAATCTACTTAACTTATTTGTAGTTTAGATTATTAGAATAACCTTTATTAACCAAATACATGTTTTAATGTTAAATCTAACGGTTTTCACCTATCTATTTAAGATTAAACGATTTTTATTATGTTGGTTATAAATGGGTTCCTTATTTAATTACAACTATTTTTATGTTTTAACTTTCTGGAAAATCCAATCCTAATATAATATCTTTTAACTTATATTATTTTTAGATAATAATTTCTTTTTATATTACATAATCTTGATCATCTATTTTTAAAAGTATTGGATCTAACGATTGAGAATGTTTTGGCGGTATTTAGGACCAAATTACCAGGATAACATCATTAATTTTTCTTAATATTTATAATATTTATAATTTTTTTATTTTTTAATTGTTTTAAATAATTATTGCTAAAATATAATATACTATTTTTTGTAATATGTTAATGATGCAGGAACTTTGAACTTTTGAGAAAATAAATTATCAATTAAAATATATTGTTTTTGTAATAGTTCTTCTTTTAAAGTAGTACACCGTGACGATCAAAATTCTATATAAAATTCATTTTTTTTATAGTATATCCCGTAAATATCTATGTTATTATATTAAAAATTAAATAATGAACGCTTTCTTATAAGTGTGGTCGCTTTGTTTGATCACTCAATCCATAATCGTTGGATCTTTCAAATTAAATTGTTGAGAAACGTTACATATAACAGTAAAATTATCATGTAGAATGATCTAAGATTTGAATCTACCAACAACATATTAAAATTTACAGGTTTTTTTTTAATTTTTTTTTTTTTCAATTTTTTTCTTTCAGACATAGGTTATTTGATAATATTTTTTGTAAAGTACAATTTTTCAGAAAAGTACTATACTAATTGATTAACAAACTTTTAAAGTTTCGAATTTAATAATTTACAATGTATATAGGTTAAAAAAGTTAGGCATGTTCTGTAGCTGAGTCTACAATTTCAAAATACGGTTTTTTTTTAATATGAATATAGTCATGCTAACAATGAAATTAGGTCTCTATGAGTGCTTATAAAACAAAATCACCATTTGTGTATAATTTATTATTTAATAATAAATTATATTTGATTAGTTATGATCTATAACTTAATAAAATAGGATAAAAAACATGCACAATTTTATAAAATTTAATCATCGTATTATTATATTCTTTGTTGATTTGAATTTTTCTTAGATTGATTTTAATTTTTGAACATAGATTTCTAAATTTAAAATAGTTAGAAAAAAGTAATTAAATTGACATTAAAATAATGATGACATAATAATTATTATTAGAATTTAAATACTCACTTTACTGATTTGGACTTTATCTTGTGTTTTAAAAATCAGATTTTGACGATTTTACACCCCACATGAAGATAATTAAATTATTTTTAATTAAAAGATGGTTTAACAATTTTTATCTAACTGGAATTGTCCAAGAGAAAAAAAAGTCACGAATTTTTTACATGGAGAATTCTATTCAATATAGAAAACTTACTTATATTTGGTATATTTGGTTTAAATTATCAAAATACACTTTTTAGAATTTAAATATAATCCTATTATAAATAAAATACACTTTTTTAATATTTGATCAAACGATTTTCATTTATCTAGTTAAGATCTAATAGTCCTTATTAATTTGGTTGTCACGATCAAAATTTTGGATAAATCCCTATTATGCTTATTGAGTCAAGTTCTATGGAGACCATATTTAGTTGGAGACTTGGAGACCATTTACGTTCTGCAACCTAAATAACGTGTAGAACATACTTTACGTAACATAATCATTGTCAAATTAGATATCTTGCAGTATAAAATTATCATCAAATTGAATATTTTTGTAAATCACGCATGTTATACTTGCAGAACATTGTCATGCATATTATCCCATTATAAATGTTCTGCAAATAAGATATGTGCATAATATCTTTGTAGAACTAAAATTATAATCAAATTGGATATTTTATAGACCATATATGTTATGTTTACTAAATATTACTCTACATATTATTTTTATAGAGCATTTTATGAATGTATTTTAATTGCAGAACATATATGGTCTCCAAGTCTCCAACTAAATATGGTCTCCATAGAACTTTTCTCTATGCTTATTATATAAAAGAGTTTAATATAAAAAGGATATCAAGTATATACTGATATAAGTATCTTACTAACTGCTTTTACTTTTAATGTTTCGGTTTTATTTATAGTGTATATAAAATTTTAAAATACATTATTACTTTAAAATTATTAAACAGTATAAAAATTATGTTATGATTATATAAAATTTTATTCTCATATTATTATAGTCTTTATCGATTTGAATTTGTTCTTAATTTATTTTAATAATTTATTGAAAGAAAGATAAAATTTCTATATTTAAAAGAATTAGTGAAAAAATAAATAAATTGGTGCTACAATTATAAAAAATATTTATTAAAATTTAGATAATCACTTTACTATTTGGGTTATATCCTGAGTTTTAGAAATTGAATTTTGACGATTTTACAACCCATGTGAAACTAACAAAATTATCTTTAATTTAATGATGATTTAATAATTATTATCTAACTTGACCAGTGACCTACCCATAAACCGAAAAGAAAAGATGGTTAAGTATTATATTCAAAATTATTGTTTATAAATATGAAACCCTCAATATTTTAATAATATTTTGATATTATCCTTTTATGTTTGTTATATGTAAAATAATATAATTATAATTTGGATTAATCAAATTGTTATGTTCCTTCAGAAAAAAAATGTTTAAATTTATTCATGTACTTTGTCAAAAAAAAAATAATTTATTCATGTACAGGAGTTCTCCTAAGTCTCTTATAACGCAGGGTCCACATGTATCATTGTTATATGATATACATGAGCATTATATTAATAATTTTTAATATTGTAATCGATATGAATTGTTATCTGATATTTGGTTTAACAATTATTATCTAACTCGAACTATACATAAATTAAAGAGAAAAGATATTTAAGAATTTTTACATAGAAAAATTTTAAATTATCAAAATACACTTTTTAGTATTTAAATATAATTCTATTATTAATCAGATACACCTTGTTATGCCATATTTTGGCATAGTCCAAATTTCTCTGTTTAATAATTATTAATTCAGATTAATAATTAATTACTTGATCACTAAGCAATATCCTCTCTCTGAAACGAGGAAAGAATCAATCTCAATCGACGAATAATGGAAAATATCTCCAAACGATATTCTTCAAATTATGGAAAGAAATGCGGAGATGCCGCAAGATTGTAGGAAAACATGTGAAGACCGGACTATTTATGGGAACATTGGATTGATAATCCTTGGACTATTTATGGGAACTTGAAGAGGATTGATAATCCTTAGACTATTTATGGGAACTTGAGATGGATTGATAATCCTTGATCTGTTTATGGGAACATAAATCTTGACTATCTTATGGGATTGGACTGAATGAACTTATCCAATGACTTGTTTTCCAAGAACTACGTGAGGCTTGATCCCTATATAAATGGGTACGTAGGCACCTTGTATGGTACACAGTGGTACAGTGGTACAGTGGTACACGACAATTGACACTCGGAAAAGAGGAAGAGGAAGAACTCATTCTCTATTCAATTTCTGAGGAGTCATCATACGAGTTCAGCCCCCAAACATCCAAAAATCCTAAATCCCCCTATTTTCATAATTCGTTATTCCAGCAACCTCCGATTTTGGTTGTTACGAAATTCCTCCAACAACACACCTTTTAATATTAGATCTAACAATTCTCATCGATCTATTTAAGATCTAACTATAATAATTAATTTGGTCGTATAGTGGTCGTACACGGACCAGATTGATTTTAATTTTTTCTTAAATTGATTTTAATATTTTATTGAAATAAACATAGAATTTATAAATTTAAAAGAATTAGGAAAAAAATTAAATTGTTGCTACAATAATAATAAAAAATTATTAAAATTTAGATAATCACTTTACTGTTTGGGCTCTATCTTGAGTTTTAGACAACAGATTTTAACAATTTTACAGCCCACGCGAAGCTAACAAAATTATCTTTAATTTAATGATGGTTTAATAATTATTATCTAAATGGAACTATCCATAAACTACAGATAAAAGATAATTACGATTTTTTACATAAAGATTTCTATTCAATATACATAAAGATAATTGATTGATACAGGGGCAACAGATCATATGTGTTGTTCCTTAGCTTTGTTAAATTATGTCATTTTGTTGAGTAAGCCTATTCATGTGGTTTTACAAATGGTTCTCAGGTTCTAGTAACACATACTGGTTCTTTTTCTATTCATAACAGATTAACACTTTCTAATGTGTTATTTGTACCCACTTTTCACTATAACTTGCTCTCAGTTCCAAAATGGTCATATGATAATCATGGTACAGTGACATTCTTTCCTGATCACTGTATTTTTCAGGTCCAGAACCAGAAGGATACACTTGCACTTGGTAAAATGAAGTCAGGGTTGTATCATCTGGACCTATCTTTTCCTTCTAGTGTATCACATTCTACTGTTTCTTCTTTGTTGTCCAATTCTGTTCCTGTAGTTTCTGCTGCAAATTCAATTTCTAAACACAGACTTAATATTCTATGGCATATGAGATTAGGCCATGTTTCATCTCCTGTTATGAGTAAAATTTCAGCTATTGCACATGACATTGCAGCTGATTGTAATAAACTTTGCCCTATTTGTCCTTTGTCAAAACAAACAAAATTAGCTTTTCCTCTAAGTCTTTCTCATGCTACAAATCTATTTGATCTTGTACATGTTGATTTGTGGGGACCATATGCTCATGAGACATCTGCTGGTTGTAAGTATTTCCTCACTGTTGTTGATGATCATTCTAGAAGCAACATGTTACCAACATGTTTACCAACAGTTGGTGCATTTTACTCATATGTTACCAATCAGTTTCATACCACTATCAAACAGTTTAGAAGTGATCATGGTACAGAGTTTTTTAATCTTGCTTTTCAGTCCTTCTTGCTTAATCATGGTATTACACATCAAGCCTCCTGTGTAAATACTCCATCTCAGAATGGTAGGGTTGAAAGAAGACATAGACAGCTTTTGTCTATAGCCAGGGCTCTCAGATTTCAGTCAGGATTGCCAATTAAATATTGGGGAGATTGTATCTTGACTGCTACACATTTAATAAATAGATTGCCTACTCCTGTCCTAGCATATAAAACACCTTTTGAGATCTTATATAACAAAATTCCCAGTTATGACAATCTTAAAGTTTTTGGGTGTTTATGTTTTGCATCTGTTCATGAGCTTGATAAATTTTCTCCTAGAGCTATTAGGAGTGTCTTTCTTGGTTATCCTCATGGTCATAAAGGTTACAAACTACTTGATCTCAGTAATAAAAGGACTTTTATTTCTAGACATGTGGTATTTCATGAAACTAGTTTTCCTTTTTTAAACAATTCACATACTGCTACACCTTCTGATCCTTATTTCCTTCATAATTGGATTGATGAACCTAATTCTGGCCCTCATTCTTTCACACAATTTCCAGTTAGTAATGATCAAGTCATTACTGACCAAGATGCTTCTAATCAAAATGTTTCTGATCAAAATGTTTCTGATCAAAATGTTTCTGATCAATATGTTTCTGATCAAAATGTTTCAGTTCCTTCTGAGACTTTTCCTGTTTCACCTTGTGTTTTTCCAAATTCTTCTTCTAGCCATATTTCTGACCATATTTCTTCTAGTCATCTTTATGATCATATGCCCATCCTTGATTCTGTTTTACCTGATAATCAGTCATCCTGGTCAGACTTGCCTCCTGATACTGATACATTAGTCAATCTATACCCAGAAGTTGACTCCTTGCCTCATAGACAGTCTGGTAGAGCCAGGAAACATCCTACTTGGTGGTCTGATTATGATATTGGTACCTCCACCACAGTCAAATATCCTATGGCAAAATTTGTTTCATGTCATTCTTTCACACCATCACATACAACTTTTCTTGCCACTTTAGAACAAAATCAGGAACCTAAAACCTTTAATCAAGCCATCAAAGATTCTAATTGGATTGCTGCCATGAACAAGGAGTTTGATGCCTTAGAAGCAAATAATACCTGGGTTCTAGTGCCTTTGCCTCCTAATAAGAAAACAATTGGGTGCAAATGAGTGTACAAAATCAAATATCATGCCAATGGAGAAATAGAAAGGTACAAGGCTCGTTTGGTTGCTAAAGGGTATACCCAAGAAGAAGGTGTTGATTTTCATGACACGTTTGCTCCTGTTGCAAAAGGAGTAACTGTCAAATCTGTGTTTGCTTTGGCAGCTTCTAAAAACTGGCCAGTTTTTCAGCTTGATATAAACAATGCATTTTTGCATGGTTTTCTGCATGAGGAGGTTTATATGGATCTTCCACTGGGTTATAAAGTTTCTCGTGCTACTGCTTCTTTAGTTTGCAAGTTAATCAAATCAATCTATGGTCTGCGTCAGGCTTCGCGAGAATAGAATGCTGAATTGACATCTTTTTTGCTTGAGTTTGGGTTCACTCAGTCCCTAGCTGATTATGCAATGTTTGTTCATTCAAAAGAAGCTTCTTTTACCATTGTTGTGGTCTACGTGGATGACATCTTAGTTACTGGTAATGATCTTGATTTCATTACTTTTCTTAAAACTGCTCTTCATGACAAATTTAGTATCAAGGATTTGGGAGAGGCCAAATATTATTTGGGACTTGAAGTTAGCAGATCACCTGCTGGTATTGTCTTAAGTCAGAAAAAATTTATTCTTGACATGTTAGCATTAGCCAACTTGTTAGATGTTAAACCATTGTCTATTCCTCTGGACCAACATCTTAAGTTGTTTGCTGATGAGAAATCTGGTTCTTTGATTTCCAATGCTTCGTTATATCGAAGTTTAGTTGGAAAATTGCTTTATTTGACATTCACGAGACCAGACATTAGTTTTTCTGTTCATCTTCTTAGTCAATTCATGCAGTCTCCAAGGGAAAAGCATATGCAAACGGTTTTGAGAGTGTTGAGATATCTTAAGTGCACTGCTGGTTTGGGTTTATTTTTTCCTGCGTCTGCTGATTTGGCATTACAAGGGTTCTGTGACAGTGACTGGGGTGGTTGTACTACCACTGGTAGATCAGTTACTGGGTACTGTGTTCAACTTGGTTCTTCTTTGATTTCTTGGTCAGCAAAGAAACAGACTGTTACGTCTATGAGTACTGCTGAAGCCGAATATCGTGCTCTAGCTTCGCTTACTACAGAGTTGATGTGGATTAAGTATCTTTTGGCTGATCTTAAGGTTCCTTGTTCTAAGCCTATTCCAGTGTTTTGTGATAATCAAGCTGCGATTGATATTGCTTCCAATCCAGTTCAACATGCTCGTACTAAACACATTGAACTGGATTGTCATTTCATTCGTGAAAAGGTTCAAGTAGGGGTCATTTCTCCTCAGAAGATTTCTACTAAATTCCAGCTTGCCGATATCTTTACTAAGGCTCTTGGTAGTTCTGCGCATTGGTATATTTGCTCCAAGTTAGGATTACACAATCTTTGTGTAATACCAACTTGTGGGGGGAGTATTGAGAGTGTTGAGGTTGAGAATGTGGCACAAGCTTCCAATGCTATTACAAGTTACAAGCCACAACACAAAGCAAACATTGAGCTAGCATTGACTTCACAAATAAATAATAGTTTGTTACATTCTATTTGGAGTTAGTTATAATGTGGGTTAAATAGCAAAGTGCTCACTGAAGTGGGGGGCTGGTTTCAAATCGCTCACTCTAGTTATCGGCGTCTCATGTGTACCATTCTAGTAGACAGTGAGGACATCGACGTTAAATCTATTGTTTGACCTAACGGAACCGGGTTGACTGCAATGTCACCCAATACGTGTATACACACGTGGACACACATGACATACAACTCTTTGCTATTTAACACTAGTACTCTCCCCATTGTTAACACCTACTTTGCAGTTGCCGGGTTGCCGGATTGAACCCTCAACCTCCCGTACGGGGGTGATGGCAAACTGCTTGAGCAAGAGGTTTTTCATATACATATATGCCTTGCGTTACTTTCTGCATGTGTGATGACATTCTTCTTTCCTGCTCTTTTGTTTGAATGTGCAGTATGATTTGGAACTGGTGTTTGTTAAAAATAACCATGTATTTGTTGACGAGTACATGAAGAAGCCTGATTACATTGAACTTATGAGGAGACTTGGCGCTCTGGGTGACGGGAACAAGGACCAGAGTAAATCTCAAAACTCGAATTTTGATATAGTTTGTCGCTCACATTTCTTGGTTTTCGCAAATATATGCAATCCAATGCCTGGTGCATCTTCATACTTTTGTTTTGTTTGTTTTTTGCATAGTCTGATCTGATGTATCATACTTTGCCTTTTGATATTAAGGTACACTATCACCAGATGAGTGGGAGGTTGCTTACCTATATCTGGCTTACGTCTTGAGAAAGGTTAGCCTTACTTCTTTGCTACGTGTGTGTGTGTGTGTATATATATATATATATATATATATATATATAAAATACATGCAATACACTCAATGGGTGTTCTTGCTTTTGAATGTGCTAGTCTGCTGTGAACTTGCGTCCTATGCCATGTAGTCTTGGTTTATCTTGTTTCTGTTTGAATTTTGATTGGTCTTTCGTGGTAAAACTGTCTTTGCTTTGCAGCGAGGCCAACCAGAACAAACACGGACAAACAGTAGAAAAGACAGAGGCAAAATGCACATTATGAAAGAAGACATTACATACTTGAGCAGTTGAGCTCAATTCAGAGATTTGTTGTTTTTGTATCAGCTCCTAGACTCGCAATGGAAATTTCTTTGGTACAAAAGTACAATGCAGGAGGACGTGGGGAGAGCCCCTATAGATTACCCTCTAATTCACCATTTAATACCTTGAACAGCTGATGATAGCAAAAATACTAATGTTAGCAGTTTAACCACGCCTAAGGATAGCTACAATGATAACCATGATGGCTAATCCCATCATTGAAGCACCCACAACCTTGTCCCCGGAGGTTGCTTTAGCACTTCCATCAACTGCACCTAGACCAGCAAAAAGATTCTGAAAGAAACCAGATAAGCTGTTCATCATCTCTTGTAGTCCTGCTTTGATGTCCTGGAAGAAATTGCTAAAATCATTCTTCGTTTCGGTTTCCTCGTCAGAAATCTCATTTTCTGAGTGCTTGGGGGAATGGTAGCCTGAAAATTCAAAGTTAAACAAATAGTGATTGGCTCCACCTGTCTCCACGTAATTTTGACGTTAAAGTCAAGACGGATCCGTTAGGTCAACTATTCAGAGTTAACGTCGATGTCCTCACTGGCTACTAGAATGGTACACATGAGACGCCGATAACTAGAGTGAGCGATTTGAAACCAGCCCCCCACTTCAGTGAGCACTTTGCTATTTAACCCGTTATAATGTTGACCAAGATGGTTGACTATTGTAACTAACTATAAATAGTCCTTTAGTCTTTGTATTGAAACTAAGTCTTTGATTAATACATTTCATTTTTACTGTTCTTCTCCTTCTTCGATGTATACACACAGTTACAGAAATATACACAATTCTATTAGTTTGAAATTAGGGTTTTAATTTATAGTTATTGTATGATTTGAAAATATAGCCTCTGTGAGACTGTGACTCTGTCAATATATTGTTGTGGTTTTCTTCTATTTGTTTTAAAATTACTAGAGCCCGTGTGAAACGGGATAATACACTCCAGCGACATCAGTTTTAATAGTAACACAATTAAATAATTTTGAGAAATTATCAAAAATATTATATTTTCTAAATTTTTTTGTAATTTTATTGTATTTTGAATTTTTTTACAAAAATACGATATGCAATTACATTACATGTAACCAGATTCAATCTAAAAATATTTGTAAAATTACGGTCTGCAACCTAAGCAACCAGAGTCAACCAAAACAACCAGATTGCAATTTTTTAAAAAATTATTTTAAATCAACTAAGAATTCAAAAAATTTATTAGTAAGAGAGGGTGAACGAAGATAAATATGAATAAAGTTTGCGATCTTAAGTTCCATCTCCCTCACATTTCATATATATATATATAGATAGATACATGTGTAAAGTTGAGAATTCATATGAAGTTTTATCTCAACCAAATAAATAATTGGGATTGAGTTTTTAATTAATCAACAAGGCCCGCACGGGCACTAACTTATACAATTACTATGCAATCAAAGATGATTCCAATTATTAAATTTTTATAAGTTGCATATGTGATTGATTTTGGTCGATGCAGTTGCAGATATGGTTGAAAAAAATTGCACTGTATTTTTACAAATATTTTTAAAAAGTTAGTATTTTTGCAAAATATCCTCTGCACATCCCAAACGGGTTAAATATCAAATTGATCATTGAAGTGAAGATCAGATATCGCTTTAATTACTGATCTCAACGGGGTATCGTTTCAATCACTAAAGTCATCATAAACATCAAACAGATAACTCTAAATATGTGTTTGGAAAGTAAAAATAACTTTTCTCGAGTTCTACACATATTTCTTCAATGCTACTGCAACTAAATAAAAAGTTATGAATTCTAGTATTTCAGATAATATATTTAGATTTTAAAAAATTCATTCATTATTTAATTTTAATTAAATGAAAGTAGATAACTATAAAATTTAAAATAAATATTATATAAAAATTTTAGAATCTAAATATAATATCTTAAATACTAGAGTTCAAAACTTTTTATTTAGTGCGTTAGCATTCAAGAAATATGTGTAGAACTCAATATAAATTATTTTTGCTTTTTGAACACATATGTATCCATTTGATATTTATGATGACTTTAGTTATTGAATTGATATCCCGTTAAAATCAGTGATAAAAGTGATATCTTATCTTTACTTCAATGCCCAATTTAATATTTAACTCCGTCCCAAACTCACGCCTCTGTTGGTTAATCAATATAACTGAATTAAAATACCAAAATAATTTTCCAAAAATTAAATAAGAACAGAAAATTGCTGTTATAAAATATTAAAAACCAAATCTTACTCCACAAGCTAAAGAATCTACGACTATAAAGACTTGAGAGTTGAGACTCTTTTGCTGCGTGTTCATCAATTTCGTAGATTCCTTATTACAGGTTTCATGTTCTTCCCATTCTAAATATCGTGTCTATATGTACCATATCTGTGTCTATATACAGAAGCTTGAACTAAAACAAGAATTGATTTTTTGATTACTTGTTCAATTTAACTATTTAATTTTTATGGATTGAATATATATTTGTATTAGAATCTAATTGATCTTAACTTGTGATTATTGCAGAAGATTAATTGTAGCTTAAGTGCTGTGAAAGTCAATTATGGCAGAAGCTTCTGATCAGACAACAAGTGTTTGCAGTCACTGGTAGTAAACCTTTTTTTATTGGTTAATTTATTCTTTTTTTTTATTTATTTAAGTTATATTTTTAACTGATTGTTCTTATGCATATATTCTTCGATTCTGTGATCACATTGGATAAATATATATTATGTTCCTGTGTCCGTCAAGGTTTCTTTTAGCGGATACTTGTTAATGGATACGACTATGATGTTTGTTGTAGATTTCGTTCATGGAATTTTAGATGTGATACGATTTGTAATAATACATGTTAATGTTTATTGGTTAAATAAAATTATTCTTATTTAGAATGTCGTGATCATTCTTACTCGGTAGCAGTTTATAGAAAAATTATTAAACTATTCTTTTTTTCGTTGCTAGTAATTTATTAAACAATCTTCATTTAGAATGTCTTAATAATTCTTACACGGTAGCAATTTCAAACAATTGGATGTAAATTGTTGTATTTGTTGTTGTAAAAGTATTTAAACGTAAGTGTAGTTGTAAATTTGTAAAAGAAAGTGAATATCTATAATACTTTGATTTTGGTTTCTACTTTTTTTTAGAATTCTTGCCCTCGCGGCTTTATGGTATATTTAGAACGTTTATCTCAAAGCTTCAGAGCTTTATAACAAAATAACAACTATATTGCATTGTGAATATTTGATATTTTATCAACTCTAAAACAGTTTTCTGCAACTTCCTGATATCTGTAGGTTGTTTAGGGAGAAGGCGACAGGAGTATTACTACATTTCTTTCAATCCTTTTTTTTGCACAGTCTTGTTATCTAAATGATGATTTCCTCGAAGAGAAGTTTAAAGATATAACCCACATTTCAATTTCTGCTAAAACTTTTTGATAATTTATGTCTTGAGCTAGTAGGAACATCCATGAGACCTATATCCTATTTTATTAATTTGCAAATGTCTTGTTCGGCAATGTTTTATTTCACTTATGCACTTCTTAAGGGTCCTTTATGTCCCTCACAATTGTTACTTAATGTTGAATGGTTTGCTTCTAATTTTTTATTTTTTTGGCATCCTCATAGTAGACGTTATAAAGCTATAAAGTTTGCTGACATTCCTCCTGGTAGATATCATTGATGCTATATTTTCTAGTTAATTAATTTAATTTCATATGTTGACAGTGACAGAATAATACCTTTTTCAAATATTGACTTGCACTATGCTCACTGCTCCCGGAATCTTGTAAAGTGCAAAATATGTGGCGATATGGTGCCCGGTAAACTTATCGAGGAACATTTCTTAGGCACCCACGCAACTGTAAGTATAATCTGCTGTTTTTGCCTACTATAATGTGGCTGGTTTTGCTTGCCCATATTAATATTAGGATATTTAAAATGGTACTCTCGTGATTTTGACTTTTTCAAATGGTACAGTTCCTTCGTTTTGACTTACTAGCAGTACCCTTGTATTTTAGGTTTCACATATACCATTCCATTACTCAAATGTCAATTTAACATTAAAATTTAAAGGTATCACATGTAAAAGTCAAAAAAATAGTGGCATGAGCTGCAAAAGTCAACCAGGACAATGGTATGATAGAAAATATTTATAAACATATTATCTCAAGTTTTGAATGTGTTTTGTTCAAATATGTCAATGGATGATGTTTTTATATGTAATATATATATATATATAGTGTTGTTGAAAGTGCAGAAAATTTGAAATTTGAATGGGTAATTAGGTCATTTTCTTATATTTAAGGTTAGACTAATGTTTGGGTAAAGAAATGGCATGACATATGTGAAACTTAAAACACTAGGGTACTACTGGTAAGTCAAAAACAATGAATGGTACCATTTGAAAAAATCAAAACCAAAAGGGTACCATTGAAAACATCCCAATAATTTATTCGTACATGGCTATTCAATTTGATGACTAATAGGGCCATCATGGGTTGTGGGGGCAATTTTCTGCCAGCTCCCACAACCTAATGTTGAAAATCATCACAACATGACCCATCTTTTTTTATTTAAATGAATAATTCCATATCTTATTTTCTTTCTCATGATTGTACATTTTCTCTTTTGTTGTGAGATGTCAATCCATACTCAGAAAGATCTTTACAATAAGAATTTGTTCAAATAGTCAATTAGTAATGTTACAGCTGTATTTAGTTGCCAGGTAAGGTTTACGTAACTACACCAATCTATAAGTTATCCAAGTAGACACAGAACTGATTAACCAAAATTATTAAATTTTCATCTACAGAGTATATATTTTCAATAACGTGGAAGGCATAATTTGTATATGCATAAAAGTTCATATATTATTATTTGATGATTTTTATAAACTGTGTTCAATTCAGATTTTTGTGTTTTAGTGAACCTCGCAGTATAGGTTGGTCAATATCCATCTTTTGAGTTTAGGCTGAAGACTTGCAGTAGTCCTAAAACCTCTAGTTCTCATTTGGGTCCTAACCTTTTTTATACTGCCTATTTGAAATACAATTACCCTTAGAAATTGTGGATAGAACTTCATTACCCTATTTTCTTATTGTGTTTATACAATTTTCTGTATCAGTGATTGACTGACTTTGTTCTGGGGCAGGTATCTTGCTCACTGTGCAATGAGACAGTAGAACGCGAAAATTTTGCTGAGCATAAAGGTCAATATTGCCTGCAAAGAATTGTGAAATGTGACTACTGTGATTTTCCACTGCCTGCAGTTGATCTATTTGAGCATCAGGTAGTAATTTATTATGCTTTTAAATTAAAGCTGCAAGTAGCAGTCGTCAAATTTCTGATATATTTATTTATTTACATTAGGAAGTCTGTGGGAGCCGGACCGAGTTATGTTACCTATGTAGAAGATTTGTTATACTTCGGGAATTAGTTAACCATGAAAGCAGATGCAATGGTGTTCCAAACATTCCTGCAGAATCATCTAGGTAAAGTTTTTTTATTTGTTTACTATCATTGATTTTTAAATCTTTTAACTATAATACAGAACAATTTTTCTGAATTGATAACACCGGAAACAGCTCCTGGCTTTTGTTGTCATTTAGCCAACTCTTATTAATCGGGGGGGGGGGGGGGGGGGGGGGGGGTTGTGACCATGATCATGAATTTTTTTCATCTGTAATCAATTATATTTTCCTATATGTGTTCTAATACATACTGGGACCAAGCCATAATAGCTGACTTTATTCATTCAAGTCGGTGTTTCTTGGATAAATTGTAAAGATGTAATATAAGCTTGAATATATTTTTAACCAAATATCATGAAAATATAGAGTGGACCTTAGATCTTCTCATGTTATCCAACCCAGGCATGGTACAATGGTGAAGGACTGAAGGGTATGTGTTAGTTTTTGCCACATTGCCATATGCTCATATTTTCATTCTGTTAAGTACCTTAACGAACCACTTTCCAGAAAGTAATGTCTAGTTTCAAGGTTTAATTAAATTATGACACTGGTCTCAAGAAAATGCTATGAAATACTGTGGAATCTAGCTCACAGTGCAAATGAGGCATTTGAGACTCAAGGCTGTGCCCTTCTAGTTGTATACTTAGGCACACAGTTGACTGTCGTCGTGTTTTTAAGTAAACGGCCTTGGCATTTTGTGATGATTATACTTGACACAAATTTTGTGATGATTATACTCAACACAATTAAATGGCCTCTCTCCAGGGACGCACAGGGACCTGAAAGTGCACATGGTCCTCGAAGAAGATGGCCCTCAGAGTTCTCGCCAAAAGGCCTCATATGCAGTATAGCAGTAACTGGTGTTGCCGTGCTACTGGGGTCGGTGTTTATTGGGAGGAAAAGGTTATAGCAGTCAACCAAGTTACAAGTGAAAGCCTTGTTATCCTCTATCAGGGCATTAGCAGTGACGGCCAAAAGTGAGGGAAGTCGCTGGCATTTGCAGATCGTCTGTCATAGATTTAACTTGGATGCTTTATAATTGCACATTTAATATTTTAGTACTTTTTATGCTAAACTATATCTACTGAATTCTAATCTAATTTATTTTTTGCAAGAAAAATGCACGTATTCTCTGAATTGTGATGCCTTTCTTCTGTTTGTATTTTGATTGCAACGTAATTGCTGGCTGATGAGATTTTCTTGTATCATTTGTGCTTGTTTAACAAATATTTTATCAGTTTATCACATTAGGGTCCATATTGCCTATAAATTTATTTCATATTTATTTATATATGGTGTTTTTCCAAATTTAATAAACATTTATTGTTAATTTAGTAAAGGCTAGCTTGGGATTATCTTGAACAAGTAATCCAAACTCGTTTGTTAGGAATATAATAAACCAAACTTACATATTGGTTCAGTGGTGTATAGTCTGACTTAATTGATTTGCATCAATTATGATCGGTCAGTCCTCGGGTTTAAATCCCCAGAGGTCGACACCAGCAGAGTGGTGCAGATTTCTGAGGAGAATATACCGAATATGTTTGGTTTGACTTAAAAAACGAGCTTTGCGTTTTTCCAATCAAATTTGTGAATCGAACGGGAGGGTGATTGATATACGAAAAATAAAATGGAGGTGATCGTAATACTAGTGGAGGTTTAGTGACAGGAAGACATGATGACTCTGTGGCAATCTTCTATGTTCAAGAAACGCACAGGAAGAATATACCAGACTACACATCATCTGTTATGGTCATTTGTTCCAGGGAAAACCTTCTTATATAAAAACGGGAGAGAACCTATATCTTACATCTACCTTCAATACCAACTTGACTCCGTCTTCTAAACTCGTACACATGCTCAGTTTATAGCTCACGCATATATACATTTTTCAAATTCGAGAGCTGATTAGGCTAAAACTGCAAAGCGCATTGATAGTAATCCATACAAGAAAAGCTATTTTTTTAGCTTAGGAGTAATACATGGCTGGCAAACGTACATGGTGGTCAGAAACTAAGTTTATTGATGAGATCGAGCATCCCAAAGTGAACTTATAGTACGAAGACGCTGAAAGTATTCCCCAAAAGCAAGCAGCCCTCGAGCTGCTTGGCGAATAGTTAAGATGTGAAACATTTGCTGCAGAGTTTGCTGGCGAAGATGATCTGCCTGTTCACAAATTTGGTGCAATATATTAGTTGGCAATGTACAAAATCCATTTCATCAACAATTTCAGGACAAATAAGAAACCGTGCATAAAGAGTTCACTACCTGTAACATGAAACTCTCCAATGAGTCCAACCTCTCCATGGCGGTAACCATCTGACAGCTGTAGTTTGCTAAACCAGGAGTACTATCAGTAACACATTGGGTCAGAGTCTGCTGAAGCTTTTCCATTCCTTGCGAAAGAGCATCCTCCGCTTGCTGACATGAGTGACACAGACTATTAACACTTGCAAGCTGTTGCTCAGTCAATGGCTCGAGTTGGGGCCTCATAATCTACAAAAGAAAAACAATGTAGGCATTATTAATTTAAAGTTTTGTTACTATAAATACGATGCATGCAATTCCATCGACTTACTTTTAGAATCTCAGATGGGCGAAATCCTCCAATCCAGAGGAAGATTCGTTCCACTGTCGTTCTCCACATGCCAGACATTAGATAAAAGACATTACCCTTGGCAGCATCTGCTTTCATTCGGAAGAGATCAGCATAATGGTTTAAGCCACTCTCAACATACATACGGAGTTGTGCATCGTTTATGTGGGCTTGCAACATATTTTTAAGTTCACAGTTCATCTTTTCTTGCTCTTCTAGCCAGAGCTCATATTCCATACCAAATGTGATTAGTCCTGCATCTACATATTCATGGAAAGCATACAGATATCACAAATGCTGTTGAACAAATGTTAGTCTACAAATGCTGTTGAACTATCTCATTAATCACGACGGAAAAGACTAACAACATAATTATAGCAGTAGATGAAGAAGAGGATTTGAAACTAAAAGTAGATAAAGCGACTCAACACATTAACATGCTTTACCTGAATTTATCGTACTAGAAAATCCAGCATTGCCCATATTCATTGCGCCCCCAGTGTACACACCCTGAAAATAACTACTAACTGATTAATCATGTCATAACACATTATCCTGATTTATAGAAGTAAAAGGATATTGATGTATAGAAGTCCATATAAACCTCACCTGCTGTCTAGTTCTATCAAGATCCTGCTCCAGTTGGGCCAATTTTAGACGGCTTGTTTCTAATTGTTGAACATAAGCCTTTAAATGCAGAAATCAGAAGGATAAGTACTCAAGTCAGGTGGTTCAAAGATACCTGTCATATTAGAAAATTACAGGTTTTTTCCTTTTGGTTTACCTTTTTCCTTAAACGGCTTTTACGAGCAGCTTCCCGATTTTGTGCTAGCCGCCTTTGCAACTGCAATTCGATTATTCAAAATGTAGCACAAATTACAACAATCATACATCTATTAGTTCTGCCGATAGTCTATGCTGCCAAATAACCTGCTCAGTACGAGTATTCAAAGACGACAGATTACAATGTTTAGGAAGACTAATCGGTGGAGCTACATATTTACCTTTTCAGACAATATTTTTGCTGCTTGATTATCCGATGAAGGGCCTAGTGATTCCTGAGAAGTATACTCAGCCTAAAGAGCATAAACTGAACATCAGTAGTATCACAATAATTAAAAGACAAAGATCATACTCCAACAATCACACGAAATTTTTACCTTGTTAATCAGCCTTGCATCTTCTTTTAAATTCGTAGTTATACACATATCTGGACTAACACCGCCTCCCAACATGTCTTCCCACATGCTAATCTGGTGGAGTGAATCATAGATTCCCATCCTCCTCGTCGTGGCAAATTGAGTTGATGGAGATGCCATACTATTGTTTCAAGTCATAAAAACATAATCAAACAATTACTATATATCACCGCAAACATTCCATGGAAACACAGATTAGAAGAACATAATCTGATCAATCTTGAAAACTTATACTACTTTAACATTACAGGGAAGGTGGAGAGGGTAGTCCTATATCAAGTCTACAATGAAGCTCTGATATGACACGTTGATACCTGAACCATGATGATTATATTCTCTTGCCGAAAAAATAGATGCTTATTCTAACTTTAAAAACAACACACCAAAAACAACAGAACAGCCTTTCTTGAAGTAGAATTTCGATCTTTCAAACAAATATTCAAACATCTTTCACCATTCTGCAGCTACTTGATCCATTAAAATTCGAAGAAAACTAATTCTGGGACAACAGATCATATAGACCAGAGCAAGCTATAACAAAAATATGATTACTTGTGGCTATTCAAGAATTAGCAATATGCTATAAGTTGGTATACTAAAATGACATAGCAAAGATTTGGCATATATAGTAAACATATGATTACACAATCAAATCCTATATTAAGACTCATAATTACCTACTTAAAGAAGTACCAACCTTTTTATTTGATCAACTTCCAAATACAAATTTACTTTTCTTATTATGGAAATCGACTTAACTTAAGTTCTTGAAAAACATTGCATACATAGGCATACATGATACTCGCGTACATAAACCAAACCAAACATATTCAGTATATTCCGCAAAACACACCCATACAGAGCTGCAAAACATGGATAAATAGTGAGTTTAAAGACAAGAAAAATTTGATAAGAGGGATGAATAGTAACCTGTTCATTAGTGGAAGTACCAGTTGAAGTTGTAATGTGCAAAGACAAAGATACAATAATTAGGCAGATAACATACTATAATCACTAAATATTAGTATACAATTAGTGATAAAAATGGTGTTTACTACTACTAAATGATAAAGAAGACCAATCATTCATGTTTAAAGGAAAAACCAACTTGTCAAGAGAAAAGACAGCATATGTCCTCCAACTTCAAACCTTATTCTCTAGTGATACTTCTATTTTAATTGTATTAGCGACTTCAAACCTTATTCTCTAGTGATACTTCTATTTTAATTGTATTAGCGGAGACTCTGCATCAAATTTCTTTACACGTACACATGCATATTACAGTTATCGAATTGCACTGCACATACACATCACTGCTGCTGTTTTGCATCAGTGACGGAATCACGATTCCAAAATACTCGAAAAAAATTATGATTTTCGAAATAAATTAAGTTTTGAAGAAATGATTATTATTAAAATTTGTTGAAAAGTATAAAATCATGTTAGTCGAATATCATAAATTTTAGATAAGTTGGTTAGTTAACGTGTTATTAAATATTTGTTGTACGAGTTGAAAGGAAGTGTTGAAATAAAATTCTGTCGATAATTCTGACCGTACATGCATCTCTATCTCAGACTATCTCAATGTTCTGCATGTGTATCTCAATCTCATTTTCTGGACTTATCATCTCAATTCTCAACGTCTGATAGCGTATCAAGATCTTACTTGTGCTTCTTTTAATCTTTCTTCCACTCAAGAATTAGAAGAAAATACTTACTTGTATATTTCGTTTTTTAAATGATACTATATAGTAACAAAATCGTAGTTAAATAAAGAACAAAGACAATTGTTTGATGTTTAAGCTTCTAAATAAAATTTTATATTAAACTTCAAAAAATATTTTTTAAAACATTAAAGGTAATAATGTTCTACTTGGCTTTATAGATATTTGAGCTATACAACTGAAATGCCTCTGACTCCCCAGTTTTGGAAAAGGCGAAGAAGAAAAATTAAGAAACTAATTGGTCCGGCCGAATAGAATGGAAGAGATGAAATTAAAGGAAAATAATGAGAATTCAAAAGAAAAATTTGAAAAAAAAATTGAGATAGCACTACAAGAAAAACTGAATCAGACGACTCAACCACCTCAGACAACGCTTAAAAATGTTGTGCAAAATAACTTAAACGACAGTCACCGATTAACAAAGTGTGGTGTAACACCTAGAAAGAATGACAGTTTCCTACCATACAGCCCGTTGTATAAGTTAATGATCACAACATTCTGATAAATCTAAAGTGTTGTATAACAGCTAGAAACAACAACGGTTTGTTTCACATGGACCTCAGACAACGCTTAAAAAAAATTTATGATAAGAATTGTGAAAAAAAATGAATGAGTTAAGAAATGAAGCATTTCATCGTGTTTAAATTATAATATAGGTGGTTAAGAATGAAATGAGCAGAATAAAAGCTGCGAGTATCTAATTATTTTATACTTTAAATCTTATTTTATTTTATTTTATTCCATTCTAATCACGCCAATCAAACACGAGCTAAAAGCTTATCACGGTGGAGTGATGGTGGAGAATTGTATAGGATAATAGAATGCCAGAAATATTATATGGCTATGATATAATATTATTCTATTGTCACAGCTTTAATTTTTCATGTGGTTATGCATGTCAAATTTTGCACATGCCGAACACTCTGATATCACTTTTATAAATACAGTTTTATAGGGCTAACAACTAGGCCTATCAACGGGTCGGATTCGGATCGGATTATCCTAAATCCATATCCGAATCTGTTAAGATTTTTCGGATCGGATCGGATTTATCGGGTCGAATCTCCGATCTATTGACAGCCCTACTAACAACTAAACTAACAAGCAAACCAACTAAACTAAACTAACAACTAAACCAAACTGATATTTTGCAACTGAAAGATATACAAAAGGATTACATTTTTACAATTTTATTCTTAATTTGACCATATTTAAAGATTTTACTTGATTGTTCTTGATTAATTCCGTCGAAACACGCCTATATTCAATTAATCACTAATTTTTTATGACAAATATTTCATAATACATTTTCACAAAAATTAGGCTTTTTTTACACCAACTAGCTAGTCTCTCTGTGCTGATTAAAATAATTTTTAAAAAATTGTATATGTCATCTCAAATGTATTAGGTATGAAATATTTAATAACTATATTGGTATTGAACTCACTTAAAATAAGTTTGATTCTGGAGCTGGTTTCCACTTCGAGAAAAACTAGAAAAAAGTATATAATAAAAATACTAATCCTCCCAAATTGCTGACTGCACTATCAATAAAACTGATGAGTGCACGCTCTATGTGGATATAAATACTGCTGTATATCAACTACGCATGCATATTTATTCGCCAACCATCAATATTAGCAGTTGATTGAAAACAAGAACAGTCTAAGTTCAACTGTTCCCGTAATGTTTCATTGCAATAGTCGTAATGAAAGAAAAAATGATCAATTAGTTTCGATTATTTCTGCAATATTTCATTACGACAGTCGCAATAAAACATTATTCATGTGTGTTCTCTCAGCCGTTTGATCATTTTATCAATAAC
This sequence comes from Heracleum sosnowskyi, assembly GCA_030848705.1. Taxonomy (NCBI): domain Eukaryota; kingdom Viridiplantae; phylum Streptophyta; class Magnoliopsida; order Apiales; family Apiaceae; genus Heracleum; species Heracleum sosnowskyi. The sequence continues at coordinate 156,537,668 of CM061235.1, read as the reverse complement.
TGTAATTTGTTGATTTCGAAAATTTTCTAAGCATCCATGACTGTGACCAAAATCCTACTTATGCTATTGGACCGGCACTGGTAACTTTAAGTTTCTATGTCAACGAAATCTTAAAATTGCTTAATGGATCCTTGCCATCTCTCGAAATGTAGAGTTTAAGAATATATATATCTGCATTACGTAAATTGAAAGACACTCACATCACCCCCTATTACTCTCCCTCCGTCCCCCTAAATTCTTTACAATATTAAGGGGACGGCACAGAGGTTAAGAAAAAGTATAAATTAATAGGAAAAAGTAAAAAAAAATGAGTAAAATGGTGAGACCAATCAATATTTAATGTATAAAGTGGGTATAAAGTATGTATAGTGGAGGAAAATAGTGAATGTTATTAAATTTTATATAATAAAATGTTATTATTTTTGATATGTAAAGAATGAGAGGGACGTACAAAAAAGAAAAGTGTAAAGAAATGAGAGGGACAAAGGAAGTATATAAGTACTCCACTATGAATAATTTACTACTATTTATGTGCAGAATGAGAAAGATAACTAATTAACTTTTGCTTTTGTGTTTCTAAAGTGGAACAGTTGGATAACGCATTCGATTACTTATCACCTAGTGTCACTTCCAATACTTCTTGTTTCCTTAATAATTTCTTAAAATGTAGGTTTCGGTGATGAGGCGGAGATAAATAAAATCCTGACATTGTTCTGACTTTTTACAAATATTACTCAATTTTAGAACTTATTAATAATAAAAGTACTCATATGAAAAAAAAATTAATCAAGAATTAATAGAATAAAATACTTTCATTTATAACCTTTTTTGGAGGTCAAATATAGTAAAACCTCGGTAAATTAATAGTCTCGGTATCAGTAAATTTTATTAATTTATCAAAATTATTAATTTATCGAGATAAAATATACACTAACTTTATTATATTGGGACCGAATAATTTATACTATTATATTAAAGACGAAACATTGAAATCACTCATTTATTATTTTATTTTCTAAAATCCCTTATTTCCCAAATATATCACGAGCAAATCCTTACTTATATATTTTAAAACCTATTTTAATATTTTTAATTGGAAATTAATCATCCCCTCTTTTTCTGGCTAGAAAAATCACGGTAATTACCTTTTTTAACAAAAACATGTTACTCTTTCTATTTTTCTTTACTAAAACCCCTCATTTTTCAAAAATATCACGGGCAACCCTTACTTATTTATTTTAAAATTTATTTTAAAATTTTTAATTATGAGCACTTTTTCAGCTGAAACGTGTTACTTTTTCTATTTTTTTATTTTCTAAAAAAATTATTATTAAATAATAACATTTTTATAACAAACTACCTTTTCAACTAAAATACATTATCTTTTCTATTTTTTATAACAAAATTCTCTATTTTTCTAAAAAAATCACGGACAATTACCTTTTCAACTAAAACATGTTACTCTTTCTATTTTTCCTTACTAAAACCCCTCATTTTCCAAAAATATCCCGGGCAAATCCTTACTTATTTATTTTGAAACCTATTTAAATACTTTTAATTACAGACACTTATCTTTTCAGCTAAAACATATTACTTTTTCTATTTTTCCTTACTAATACCCCTCATTTTTCAAAAATATCACGACAAACATTTATTAATTTATTTTAAAATCTATTTTAATACTTTTAATTATTTAAAAAAATTTAACACGCCTACTTATTTTTTTTAACAAATGCAAATTATAGAATATTAAAACATAAATAATAAAAATAATTATTATTAATAACAATCCGTGCGAAATCTAATTTTATTAATTTATCAAGATTATTAATTTAACAAGTATTATTTTATCAAGATTTTACTGTATATCCTAAGTAATGATGACTCATTTCTCATTGTCCATTAATGAACAGAATGCAAACCATTTTTATACACAAAGATAAAAGCAAACCTAACAACCATGATCTGAAATTTCATTTTGGCATCGAAAGAAGTTAAATCAGTGGAATGTTTTTTCAAAAGATTCGGAAATGTAAAGTTGATTTATTTTTAGTCGACAAAACAAGCTTACTTTACAGCTTATTAACGACTTATAAATCCCTGATAATTTAGGGTCTGTTTGGCTAGCAATGTTTGTGTACTCAGCTTATTTGATAATTTATAATTTATAATTTATAAGTTGAAGTTGATAAGTTGAATGTTAGAAATCACCAACATTTTATTTAACTTATCAACTTATTTTTTGATTTCTTTATTTTTTTTAATACTTTATATTTTTATCTTTGGGTTTTTAAATATATTTTTTAATTTAAAATGCAAGTGTTGAAATCATTGTATTTAATAATTATTTTTTCAAATTTAATTTAGCAAACTCTTAACTAACTTATAAATAAATTTATCCAAACACCCTTAACTAAGCTATAAATAACTTTTTTGTAATATCTCAAATACGCACTTAATGTTATCTATTGGTAGTGAAAGATAAATACGGATATTTTTTTATTAACCTATGATCTATGATCGTATATAACATAAAGTTCAATGCATGTTACAAGTACATTTACAAGATTTTTGTTTGGCCAGGAGACATGAAAAGAATTTTAACGATAGATAATTATACTTATAAGTACTCCATGTCCATGATAATCGTTGTCAAACTATTTAATAAAGGTTAAAAGCTTGGATTAGCAAACTATTCATGGTATGTTATCCGATCATTATCATTCTTTGAAATCGAGAAAAAATGAATGTTATTTTATTTTATTTTATTATTTTATTAAAAATAAAACTAGGTTATAGGTTATTTACATTATGCTAGGACCAAATATGAAATATTATTTTAGCGAAATTATTATTCTATCAACTATCTTTTAAGCAAGATTCAATTGTATTTGGTGTGTTTTGTTTGAGTTAATATTTCATTTATAATAAACAAATATGGATATTTTAACTTCCTTCTTGATATATAAAAAAATTGGTTAACAAATTATAATAATATTTACATTTCAAAATTAGACTTTAAACTAAATTAATCAAAATCATTAAATATAATACTTTCTTCGTCCCTAATTAATTGTCTTTTTTGACTTTTGAATGGTTAAATTGACCAAAGTTTGATTGAAATTTATATTTATTCTATAATTTTAAAAAAATAAAAAAAAGTTATATGATTGATAAGTGCATCTAGTCTATTTTGAAATATAATTTTCAATTTTTTAAAATTATAAACAAATAAGTTTTAATTTTTTATCAAAAATTTCAATTTGACTGTTAAAAATCAAAATATGAGGGCGGTGATGTGGCGCTTCTCAAATCGTTTTGGTCTATTTTTCTAAATTTCTAAATTTTTTGAATTATTAATATTAAAGATTCAAAAATATCTCAATTGCCTTTAAAATCTTTACTAACGGAGCAAACTAAATATACAATTTAAATATTTTTGTCGTTAAAAACTTTGGTAATGGATGAAACTAAATATACAAATTTTAATGTTCTCCTACATTTTTTATTTTAAAAAATCTCAATTGTCTTTTAAATTTTTAATAATGGAGGAAATTAAATATATAAATTTAATATTCTTACCTTTGGAATCTTTACTAATGGAGAAAACTAAATATACAATTTTATTATTCTCCTAATTTTTTTTTAATTTATGAGTATACTTATTAACATAGGAAACTAAATATATTATTTTAAATACTTATTAACATAGTAAACTAAATATATTATTTTAATCTTCTCCTGAATTTTCTATTTAAGTCAAAACTTAAAATTTTGAAAAATATGATGGAGAAGACGACAGTGTGGTGGGACTCTCAGGAAACTAAATATATTATGTAAATATTCTCCTAAACGTTTTCTACTAATCCAATTTATTTACTAATTTTTTTTCATACTATCTTTCAAGGAAGAAAGCTAATATTTCCCTAAACTTTCTCTTCAAGTCCAATTTATTTACTAATTCTTTCCTACTATATTAGAAGAAATATAAGTAAATGTTAGTTATGAATATCACTAGTAAACTAGACAGAGGGGGTGAATGAATAGTTTGAATGTTTTTCACTTCTTGAAAACTTAGATCTGTATTTGATTGTGTATGTATGTGAATGCGGAAATGAAATAAATAGAACACACACAATCACTTTAATCTACTTTGTATAAAGTAAATCAAATACTACAGCTTCCAAAATTTCACAACTGAAATTCTGGCTTCTAAACAAGAACATTGCTTTCTTGTTTTCTTACAGAGAAAAGAGTGCTTGAATAGTTCTATGTGTATCTCTCTTGCAGCTAACTATATGGTGTGCACAATATATATATATGACATATACAAACTGGTGCACACACCTAATTACACAGCTACCCCTTACTGTAACTTCATCTTGTTTTTTCATAAGAGATTAACTGTGTCAGGAAGGACCACTAGCTCACTTTCGTCCTGTAATATCCGTGAACTTTATTAATAATATAAATTATATTTTATGTGTAGAATAATTATTGTGGAGTATTTGGAGTCTTAATGGTTAAGGTTATTGAGTAATAGTATGTTAATTGTTGTGTTGAAAGCCCCTTTCGAATATCTTTTCATTTAGAAATATCTTCAGTTGTGAGCCCCGTTTTGAAAATTCAAGGGCCCCGTTAAAATTTTGTACATCATTATTATTCCTTCGTCATTCGTGTTCGAATCACTATTGGAAGATTTCTTCGTATTATTATATTCCTTATTATCTGATACTATCAATAGTATTTGTTTTATTCAAAAAGAGAAAAATTATTCAGTACCCTAATTGTTTAGGGCGATTGATATATCGTTCATATCAATAATACATCTGTTATAGCCCCAGTATTCTTGAGCATTCGTTATATAAATGATATGTATTGATATGGATAATTATCAGTCTTTGTGGATAATTATCACCTCGTAAAACGTGAACTTTACTTTATTAAAGATTTAAAGCGATCCAGTTGATCGATATCGATCCAAAAATGTCGTTTGGGGTATTATTTTCCACTAAGTATAAAAAGACGAATCGTACATTATCCTTCGTATAATTCGTATTACATATATACAAAATATAAAAATTCTCGAACCACGTTCTTCGTGTTCTTGAAGATTAAGCGCAATCTTGAAAGTGTTATTGGAATCCAAATCTCAAGTTCAAGTAATCAAATCAAAACTCTTGATCTCTAGTTTCAGAATCTTCAAACCATATCATCATCTGGTAATTTTTCAATTTATTATGAATTTTTCAATATTTGAATTAAAATTAGGGTTCTTGTTCGAATTTGGGGATTTCTTTTCTGTTGATTCTCCGTTCAATTGATTGCTTCTAACATGTTCCTAGGATCCTAATGAGTAGGAATTCATGCTTTAATTTCATGTTTGTGTTCGTTTTTGGATTATTTGATTTTTGGGTTTTGACCCGAATTTTCTTTTTAATAGTTTGTTCTTGTTATTGATCTGACATGATTTTGGATAGAGGGCTTTGATTGTGTGTGTTCACAGCTTTGATTTAACACCAAGAACGTAGAGTTTCATGTAAGATTTAGTGAGATCATGTTTTGGCCGGAAAAATCGAACCCGGTTGGGTTGACCGGATTTTTGGAACGATTCCGTGATGTTTGTGATATGATATGATGTGGGTTGTGTTTGTTTTGTTGTCCCGAGCAAAAGCTCTCAAAGAAACGTAAGTTTTGGTACGATTTTGGCCGAGAACGGAATCCGGTGGCCGGACGACCGGCCGGATTCTGAAAAACCCAGTTTCCGGCGGGTTGTTCTTGGCGACCCAGAAACGTTCTTGGTGACCCGTTTTGAAACCCTAACCCGACCCGGTTTCAATCTTCAAAACCCTAAATTATTTTCAGGAAACTGTTTTTGGATTTTATTTTTAAAAATAATTCGAAAATAGTTTGAATATTTATAAAAATCATATTTTTATTTTAAAAATACATTTTTAAATTCAGAAAATTTTGTAAAATTATATTTATTTATTTAAATTCAAAAACTGATTAAATTTAATTTTTTAATTATTTTTAATTAATAATTTATTTATTTAATTGATTAATATTGATTAATCAGTTAATTATTATTATTTAATTATTAATTGAATCTAATTAATTTAAATTAGATTTAATTATTTCTTGACTTGTTTTAATTATTTAAAAATAGTTTGAGCATTTATAAAGTGTCAATTAATTGTATATTAATTGATTTAATTGTTTTTAAATACTTATATTGGGATTAATAATCCGATTTTTTATTTAAAAATTATTTGTGACTTACTTTAAATTCAAATAAGCCTCGAATATTGTTCTAAAAATATTTATAAGTGCTATATGGTTTATATGAGTTGAATAATGTGTCTTATTTTCTGTAAATGCTTTGTATGAGGGTTATGATTATATGTCGAAGATAGAACGAGGATAGTTAGACTTATTATTATGAGTTGTTTATTATAGAATCGAGTTCCCGAAGCAAGGGAAAGGAGAATGTAGAGTAAGCGAGATAGACCGAAATCAGCCACGTAGACCAAGCAAGTATATGTGCCTTTACTTGATGATTTAATTGATACTGTTTCCAATGATTATGCATGTGTTATATTCAGGTATATTGTGTTTCGTTGGTCGAGTGACTCCCCAAACCTGTGCCCCGGGTTTGGAGGGCGTCACACGTCTTTTCCCTTATCTTTAGCTGTTTGTCTCTATTCTTTCTCTCCAAGTTATGCTGTAGATTTGCCATCTGTCTTTGGACCACTTAACCGTAACAGATGCTTCAGTATTTGTCTCAATAAGCTTTGATATTGTACCTTGATTTGTCTTGTTGTAAATCGCCTAAGTGTTGATATCGTGAACTCCAGTATACTCCTTATCCTGTGACTTGTCGACATAGAGCATTTCTGACTTTGCTATATGAGGACTTTACTATATGAGTATTTTAGGAGTATGCGATATGGCATATTTCAGAATTCACGATATGGCCTTTGAGGACTTCACGATCTAGTACATTTCAGACTATGCGATCTCAACACTTCACGACTTGTGCCTTGAGAACTTCACAACATAGTTCATTTCAGACTATGCGATCTCAGCACTTCACGAAATGGATTTTGAGGACTTCACGACATAGCTCATTCTGACTTCACGATCTAGGGACTTAAACAAATTTCTGCAACTTATTTCTTCAAGGCCTTATTCACTTTTCTCCTGCTGCATGAACAAATTGAACTTCTTCCAGGACAATTATTTCATGGCCTATATACATTCTAGGTGCAAGAAACTCACTAAGCTCATTATAAAATTGAGCATACAGAATAAAGCTAAGTACATGAGAACAAGACAAGTACAATAGAGACTTATATTATATCCCAGTGATAAACTTCACCAGGTCATGTAAAGTGACATAGTCACAAGGTGTAGGCTTGTTAATAGTGGTATTCAGACATGCCTTGAGCCTAACAGTATACTATATTAATATTTTCCTAAACATACTTTACCAGTCGAATTTATTTACTAATTTTTTTACTATCATTTAATCGAGAAAAATGATAAAGGAGACGAGAGGTGCCAAATGATTTAAGAAGCACCATCTCGTCGCCCTCATCTTCCCCTATATATACAGTGACGTGACTCTCTCAAATTGACTTGATCTATTTTTCTAATTTTCTCAAAATTTTGAAATAATAATAGTAAAAGTTATAAAATATCTAAATTGTCTTTTAAATCTTTAGTGGTGGAAATCTTAATTACCTTTTATTCTCCTAAATTTTTTTCCTAAGTCAAATTACTATTTTAATATTTTCCTAAAATTTATCCCAAGTCATTTAAAATCTTTACTAATGGAGAAAACTGAATATACAGTTTAAATATTCTCCTAATTTTTTGATTAGAAAATATCTCGATTGTTTTTTTAAATATTTGTTAATTAAGAAAACTAAATATACAATTTTAATATTCTTGCCTTTAAAATCTTTACTAATGTAGAAAATTAAATACAATTTTAATATTCTCTTAAATTTTTTATTAATGAATATACTTACTAACATAGGAAATATTATCTCAATATTCTCCTGAATTTTCTATTTAAGTCAAAACTAAGTGTATTATATTAATATTCTACTAAACTTACACTGAGTCTAATTTATTTAGTTATTTTTTTTTTACTATTTTTTAATCGATGAAAATAATAAGGAGACAATATGAGAAGTGCGAGACGATTTGAGAGGCGTCTCTCAAATTGCTTTGATCTATTTTTCTAATTTTCTCAAAATTTTGAATTAATAATATTAAAGATTATAAAATATTTAAATTGTCTTTTAAATCTTCAGTAATGGACATCTTAATTACCTTATATTCTCTTAAACTTTCTTCTAAAGTCAAATTACTATATTAATATTCTCATAAAATTTATCTTCAAGTCAAATTACCATATTCATATTTTCTTTAAACTTTCTCTTGAACTCAAAGTTACCATCTTAATATTCTCATATTTTTTTTTTCAAGTTTTAAAATTTATCTTGAAATCAGATTATCATCTTAATATTTTCCTTAAAAAAACTATTAGAAATTATGTTCTCATAATTTTTTTATAAAAAACTCACGTTTAATTTATCTATATGTTTTACATATATATTAAAAATCATTTTTTAAGCTTTACCTTCTAAAATATATAGAAGATGATACTTACAGAAAATGTAAGTTTCTATAAAATAAAATTTAGAAGTCTTATTTTCTTTTCATTTATTTTCTTAAGTACCTATATTTTAAGTAATTAAAATTAAAAATATTTAAATTAAATGTTATGATATAATAAAATTGATTAATAGATGATGTAATTTATTTAGTAAATTAGTTTGTTATCTGTTTAGATTTGGTAACAACGAGAAAGCGAGTCATTGAGAGAAAACATGTTAAACGTTGATGCGATTCATTAGGAAGCGCATATTGTATGCTAGAATTTAATATTGATGTTATATTATGTATTTTAAAATAAAATTTGAAATATGAATTTTAAGAAAAATTAAAAGGGTTATAAATATACTAATATTTGATATAATATTAAAATAATGAAACGGAGAATTTCGATAAATAATCAAGACAAAACGGAGAATTTAAAAGAAATCTTAATTTTATGTTAGAAATATTATTTTATCTAAAAATATATTTTAAAAAAATTTAGAGAAATTATTAGGGAAATTTTATTATATACTACTTTTTTAATCTTATTTCTACTTTTACCACCTTCTAAATCTTTTTTCACTTCTACACTTTTATTTTTTCAAAAATACACCCCTTTCATTTCCCCTGTATAAAACCCTTCCATTCATCATTTCCCCCAAATCTCTCCATTTCATCTCCTGCATATTTATATCTATACATATACTATCAATTTCAATCACTGCAACCCACCACCTCACGTCGTCGTCCAATCGTCACTACCGACATAAAATCCAGCTTTGATTTGCTTGGAACCAGCGCTGCCCCAATCTTCGGCGGTGTTGAGATGGACCCGTACATCCAGACACATATTTATATCTATACACATACTATCAATTTCCAGCACTGCAACCCACCACCTCACGTCGTCGTTCAATCGTCACTACCGACATAAAATCCAGCTTTGATTTTCTTGGAACCAACGCTGCCCCAATCTCCGGCGGTGTTGAGATGGACCAACCAGTTACTCAAGCCAATCAATTGAGAGATCAAATCAATTGAGAGATCACGAATAGAAGCTATAATTCAAGTGAAGAAATCAATTTGGGGGAAAGGTCGATTTGGTTGATTATAATGGCCCCGCAGGGACAATTATTCTCAGTTATTCTTGGTAAGTATAAATTGTGTGAAATTGATTGATGATGGTGATGATTATAATTGATATGATTTTGGTTCGTTGTAAATGTTGCATTGACGCAACTCGAATTTACATAAAAAAACAACTGGTGCAACAGGATACAAGTTGATTGATATGGTTGATTAGAAAGTTGATCGATTTTAAATGGTGCAACAGTTTGTTTAAAATAAAAATGAAGTTGCATTCTAGGTTGCAAATTTGCATTTTGAGTTGCCGGGGCATGTAAGATTTGCAACCTTGTTTGCAACATTTGACAAGTTTGGTGTGATATTGTGGTTGATGTATCTTCTTATTCTTTCTTCAGATTCAATTTTAGTGGAATGTATATCAACTGTTAGAGAGAATGTCCCAGAGAAATGTAATTTTTTTATGTTAATTTTGTTGCATACGCAGTTGAATGGGAAGTTGAGCTGGATTGATTTTGATTTGCAACATATGCAACCAAACTAACTTGAAAAAAATAACAAAATCAACTTTAAAATCAATTTTTAGAAAAACGAAAATAAAATTGCATTTTGGGTTGTGGAGATTGCAAAGCGTATTTCTGAAAACAAAACTTAAAAATGCGTATTTTTGTAATTAACTTTTGAAATCAACATATTTCTGAAAAATAATCTTGTGAGTAGGGTATTTTAAAAAAAACTCAAATTATTATGTGCAACTTAGTAAACTAGTTAATTAGAAACTAAAAGAATATTACATAATATTTTACTCGTATTGTTGGGTCGTGTGACATAAAAAGACAAAAGACATTGAAGTTCCAAATGCCCTTGTCTTCACGTCTATGACTTGAATGACTTCAATCTTCGAGCCAAGATCTTTCTCCATGCCCAACCCAACGGTCTAAATTCTTTGAATTTATTTGTACATTTTTCTCAATTTATAAATTAGTAAATATTCTCTAAAAAAATTATTTTTCAAACGTGAATCAGATACAAATTATTCGGTTAACTCTAGTTATCCGAGATTTATTAAAAAATGAATACTGATCGTAATATACGCTATATTCGGAAAAAAAAGACATTTAAATTCCAGAAGTTCGATCAGGCATTTACTACCCACCCGGTCAAACTGTTTCTGGCGCGCACTGCTGCATTTACAAAACCTGAATAAGGAAACTGTAAATAGATATAAATATAGATATCTCTATTACCCTTCCGGGCAGGGGGAGACTCACTAGAACATGTGAAACCTTAATTCAGAAAGTGGCCGTGTATCATGTGAAGTGCATTTGATACTCATGTACATTGTTCATTTATACCATCCCTTCCACCTAGCTCTCTGCATTTATGCTACTCCTTTGTCTATAAAATGATCACTCAAATTCAAGTTGTCACAATATTTCGTTCTGAAAAACATCGAATTATTTATAAATTTATAGTTGTTTGGCGAGAGAAAGAAACGAAAATGAAGAAGATTGTTTATGTAGGTATCAATGTATTGTTGCCTTTGACAGTTAGTTTCGTGGTGCTTATAATTCCGGCCAAGTGCATCCGCCCGCAGCACTGTAAGTTCTCTCCGTTGTCTCAGGGCCGGTCCTGAAATTTATTTTACGTTTAATTGTGTGTCGAAATTATAAAGAACTAATGTTAGAGTAATGCTTTAAAATTTCAGCTATGTACCACGGAAAGGATACGTTTTTTGAAGACCAGACTCATACGCAGGCTGAGGTACGTAATGCAGTAATGTATGATTTGATTTTTTGTGCGGGCATTGATGAAGAAACTAAAATTTTGAATGAATAATGTAGGCGGATATTAGAAGTAGAAATGAAGCGAGGGTGGAGGAGCTGTACCCGACAGGTTCAAGTCTGCCTGACTGTTCGCATGCTTGCGGTCCTTGTTCTCCATGCAAGAGAGTGATGGTGAGCTTCAAGTGTTCCATCAGTGTATCTGAACCTTGTCCTGTTGTCTACCGGTGCATGTGCCATGGCAGATTCTACCATGTTCCTTCCAATTAATATCAGATTATTAGACCTTATTGCAGAAAACTAAACAAAAACATTGTAGACCTGTGATGAAATTGTTATGGCATGTTTGTTAGGAGCTCATTGTCACATTACAAGTCAGAACGATGTATCATTTTTCGAAAAATCACTAGTCACTCTGCACCAAGAAGTTGCAAGAACTACTTCACGACGTGCAGAGACTCTCACGAGCTCACTAGAGCTGGATTGCCAATCCATTTTGTTCTGGTCTTTTCATTGTTTTAATTTTATGAATTTTATATGTTTTAGTCCTAAGCCTCATTTTGTCAAAAATTTGATTAATTTCTTTTAAGCAGATAAAATTACTGTTATATATTATAGATTAGGCCTGCAATTGAACTACACTACAAAGAAAAACAACACTGGAAACCTAATCCAAATTACAGGAAATCTGACATAATCAAATTCTAACGAATAGTATGTTAGAATATAATATATGATCCTGCAAAGTGCCTTCCTCTAACACTTGAGGTTTTAGAGCGACTGGTTACTCAACATAGTAAGTTGTTTAAGGGCTCTAGATCAAATATTAGCATTTTTCGATAAAGCAGGAATTATATTAACAATAGAAGTCATGAATGATGGTTTCTAAGAGCATTATACTATGACAATGGAATGATATAAACAACGAAATTCAAGATTCTTGGGATACTGGAGGGCCTTCCAAACGAATGTAGTCGTACATTACCCCGAACTGAAATTTACTTCCGTTTGCTTGCTTTAAATATATGGTATTTTCACCTTCAACAAGTTGAGTGCCATGTATATCCACAGTGAATAACCAGTAAAGTCCATGAATTCCATGTCGAGCAATCGCATTGTCTTTCCCTATTGATCCAGTCGAGAAGATTGGGGAATTCGCTTCCTCATTGTTCACTCGTACCTGGAAGAAATTTGGACATTTCTTATGTTGTGTACAGAAAATTTAGACTATACATGTGAGGGCACACAGTGCTGAGGGGCCTAGGAGTTCATTGAACTTCACCTCTAATATTGAAAGCGTTGCTGATGCAAGAGCTAGTCGAAGTTTGTAGATCCCGGTTTGATCAACATTTCCAAGTGTAAACTTAATTTGCCATGTAGTACCAATGTACATGTCACTACCAGCTTTTCTGTACAAGGGACCAAATATTCAAAATTTGAACAAGGTTAAGAGTACTTGTATACACCATGTGTGATCTGGAATTAATAGGAAAGCTTTACGTATGCTTGTAATCTTTGTTTAATTTTAGGATCATAGGACAGAGTTATATGTGCTATGTTGGGTCATTCCGGATCACAATTCATAGTACTTTAGACCAAAGTTTTCCCAAAATGTGTTAATCCTTGTTGCAACACCCCTATTTTGCGACGGTAGAGAATAAGAAAGTGTATTAATTAGTTATAAGACTTCAAAAGAAGTATATTCGAAATTTTTTACCTAGTCACCTGGGCATAGAACCAATCTTTGTGGTACTCACTGACCCCAATTGTGTAGACCAAGTCTTTATCTGGATACAAGTCTGTGTACCTCTCCCACAATCCATACTGTCTGAACCTGTCATTAATTTATAGCATCTAGTCGAAAGAATTACTTTACACATTAAAGTCCTTTTCTAATTTGTTGGACAAAGAATCAGCAAGAGCTTCCACAAGTGATGATATTTTAAAACAGTTGTCCATGTTATACAAATATGATGCTTTACCTGTCAGAATGATTGACATAGAGTTTGTTTATATATTTTGGATCAGGCTCAGGAACATAGAATTCAGCAGCAGAACGATCAGGAGTGCCGATTTCCCACAAGGTAGGTCCATATCTTGGAGGTTTGTATATAAGTGTGCCAGCATCAATGATTCCACCTGCTAAGATGCGGATATATTTTCATGAACAGGAACATTTAAATACGATGTAAACTCAAGAAGGTATTAGACCTGGTGTTACTGTAATCAGTTTTTCCCATCGGAAATCACCAATAAAACCAGGGACACATGCATAAAGATTGTAATCTCCTGGTCGAATATTCTCAATAAAAAAGTGACCTGCATCATTTGTGTTGGTCCAAAACTGGTAACCCTGCTTAAAAAGAAACATAAATTTAGAATAAGTGTAATATTACTGTATTCAGCTTCAAAAAAAGGAAAGAGCTAATGGAATTGTTGAGCCACCTTGCCTTCTCTTTGAAAAGATCCAACTTCTCCAGGGGGAGCTAATCCGACGTGAGCACCAACCGCAAGTATAGGGTGGTCGCTGACATAGCTAAAAGGCTCAATATTATCATCAATAGTAATTAAACAGAACAAGATAAATGTAAATAGCTGTAAATATTGAACAGATTACCTGTCATTAACTAGTAACGTGCCGCTAACACCACCCCTTTGATCAGATTGTGGAAAGTCTTCCGACAATGGGAAATCGTATGGCCAGCTTTGGACTTCAGTTCTCATCTGAGGAATAAAAAAAATTGAAGTTACAGAGAAAATCAAGAAGAGGAGTACGCTGCATGCTATTAAGGTCATACAGCTTTGTATTAGTTAAGTTCACGCCAATTATTGAAGAAATTCGCTTGAAGCTGTCTTCAAACCTTTTCTTTGGCATTTTCCCAGAGTTCTGAAACAGCATTCTCTTGATCTGAACTGGTGTTAAGATAAATGAAAACAGGGCCAAAGACTTTCTTCCATGGTTCACCAGATTTGAAGTTTAGCACTACATCGACACCTCCGTAATGAGCACTTACAAACATCTGCAGTATATTTGAGCAGAAAGTTGCGATACAATTAGACAAAGAGTAAGTTCGTCAGCTTATGATATCTGCAAACAGCTACCATGCGACACAAGAATCATTCCTTTATTTGCTACATTTCCTTTCAACTTCATTTGAAGTGTATAAATAAATAAGATCGTGTTCTTAGCTTCAACACAATCATTAGGAGTTTCAGAATTATATACGGATTAGGCAATAAAGAGAACTGATGGATGTAATTACTGCACATACAGTGGTACTGGTAATAAAATTGTGGAAGGATATGCGAGTAACTAGTTACATACAGCAAGAGTCACAGGGCCAACATGAGAGGTTAAGTCCTGTTTGAAAGGTCCACATGTTTTGAACTCATTAGAGGGTGTGATTTGCCAGAATCCGATAGGCGGGTCAAGACATATCCACCCATGGACCTTGTTATCTTCATTTTCACACATGTATTGGTACTTGTCATCCACCTGCTCTCATGAACAGCCAATTAATTGGATAATTAAATGCATGGCTACCAAAGACTCAAGTACTACATAAAAATCAGTCTAACAGCATGATGATATAGATAATCTTGGAATAACTGGAGCTAAGAGTACCTCGCCCGTGAATTCTGGCTCCACAGGATTAACAAGGAGAACAGCTTCTGGATAGGCCAATTCTTGACCTCTTCCTGGTAGTCTATCATCTGGAAGAGGCATGTATCTTTGTCTATTATCTGCCATGGCCATGTAGCGAAACCTATAATGCAGACACAACCTCAGCATCCTTATGTCAATTACTTGACTTTTATTGAATGAAAGATTGCTTGGCATTTTACAGAGGAACCTGATTAGCACGAAATTTTCTTATTAAATTGCAGGAAGATAATTTTAGAGAAACTCTCTGCTTCAGCTCTTCTACAAAGAAGACTAAAGGGTGTTGCATGCAGAATCAGATTTATGAAACTAACCTTTACATCAGCATCATGTAACTTTACATGGAATCTATACTCTTTATTAATAAGCAAAACAATATCAAAATGGCGCGCGGTACTAAAAAGTACCAAAGTACCAAAGTACCAAATTTGGTTATCACTTAACTCGGGTTCGATTCCTCGCAACTACATAACTATACAAAATTTATTTACTTTAAATTCTTTAGCTTCATCCAGGGTTCGATTCCTTACAACTACGTAATTATACAAGATTTATTTATTTACTTTAAATTCAATAGTTTCATGGAGCGTTAGATTTTTTGCAGTTACGTAATCATACAAGATTTATTTATTTACTTTAATTTCTTTAGTTTTATGCACGGTTCGATTGTCTATAACTACATAATTAAATAGTTATTTATTTAATATATATTTTTATCATTCAATTCTCGAGAAATACATTTTTAAATAATATTTATTAATAATTTATTAATACTAATATTTTAATGTCGACTCATGTTCGGCCCGTGCACGGGTTATAAGCTAGTACTAGTAATTTTTGCAATGTATGCAAACCCAAAGGTAAAGAAAATACTAATACAAGGAAATAAAAGAAATTGCAAATCTGTGAACTGTGGTACCTATCCAATGAATCTCTTGGAATCCAGACCGACTGATTTGGTTTTTCTATCTAAATAATACTAACAGCGAAGTTGAATTTATGAAGAGACCAGCCTTCTCTTGCATGGGAATAAAAGCACTAATGATTTCATAAACATAGCAAGAATCCATTGACTTCAATACTAATCAAATTCTTTAAAGTTCATAATTTAAATTCAGAGGTAAAAGTTGTACTTTTCTATATTCAGCATAAACACCAGCCTCGCTTCATTGAGGCTAAAGGAAGGCATGTCCTTTCCATGTTCGTATATGGCATAAGAGTAGAAGCCTGAAGAACCAGAAAGCATAATGAACCTAAAACACCCACACAACATATTTAGTCGTAAGGATCATGATTGCCAAAATTGGTTCCATCTTCTTTTTATAGACTCAAAATGAAACCTTTTATCAACATATAAAGGGGAGTGATCATCCTTAAATGAGGAATCCCACGGTCTTTTGAATGAGAGTTCTACTTGGTCTTCATTCTGCACAATAATCTCAAAGATTGTTCCGTTTATCCTAAACAGACATTCAACATTCAATACATATTAGGATAAAATATTGGTGCCAGAGCAATGGTATAACAACTCTGACGTTAGTGATAGCACGCAATTGCACATGTGATACATTATATGTAGAGACTATACAGTCCAACATTCAATTCATGCTGCTACTCTTAACATATTGGTGCCAAAGCCATGATATAACAACTCTGAAGTTACTGACAGCATGTTAATGCTCATCTAATATATAAATCGATATAGAGAAAGAGGGTACATATCAAATTGTCCTCTTGTTTGTGTACTTTTTGGGTCACTCCAATTAAGGTCCCAGAACCTGCAATTTTCACCAAAAATTTAGAACACTATATAGTAAATCATGAGGTGCATATGGAGAAACTATTAATCCTGCACCATCTGTCCCAAATCAGTAATATATATTCGGAAAGCCTAACTTGTTGAGATGAAATCCTTAATTTACATTCATTTCATCTTGCACAGAAAGGCATATTTTTATTGGTTTTTCGATTTGAGACTAGGATATGCACAGACTGTGACTGTAAGAGATGCAGTTTCAAAACATTGTACCCTCCATTCAACTCTGGATTGTGAAGCTCTACCAAATTGTCAAGTCCATTATATTGAATTCCAATTATGTGACCCGCTGGCTTTGTAAATGTGAGTTGAAGCAAGCCGTTAGACATCACCACCTGAACAGGACTGATTAAATGTTTAGTATTCCTATTTTACTAGCTACCTAAAAATGCAGATTAATTGTAATTATCAGTACACTCGCCAAGCTTCTTGTGTGTTACTACATAATAGCAGTGGGCACTGGGCAGGTTCAAATGTATGCACCCGCACCCTTACTTTTTTAAAGAGTTTGTTTCCGACCACTTGACCATCACACCAACCACACCCTTCAGTTTCATACATACAATGGGTATAAAAATAGTAGAATGAGTGCTTTACAATTTAACAAATGCAACAAGCTTTCTTCTGTTCTCGACTGTGCTTCAATTCTTTTAATAGAAAAGTAAAAATCTACACTAGCATTCTACACTTGCAAAATCTGATATACTTGATAAATTTGCATGAAAGCATCAAATTTCTGCACTCTTTGAGGACACAGGAGACTGGAGACTTCAATTCTATATGCTTCTTATACTACATTTCTATATATAACCAGAAACTTATAACAATATCCACAAAAAAGAAAAAGAATACGAAAAACTTACTTGATCATCTGAGAGATGCAATTCGACTGCCAAACTCGAAACTAAGGTATTCAAGTATATACCGAAAAAGAATAAGCTGAAATAAAATTTCTGCATCGAGAATGGGGGTGTAGCTTTTGAGTTTCTGAACAGAGATAAGGGATGTGAGTAGGTTTTGAACTGTTGTGCTTGTGTGAGTTATGACTTATGAACACGTGAAGTAAGACAAGGTTACCCACTTTTAAATTCTCTTCCACTCTGTCTCTTTACGTTTACACCATCTTTGAATTATTTAACTTAAGAGTAGTTACTACTCTTTCTTTCTTTGCCTGTAGGTTTCTTATACCCTTCAAACAACATCGTTTTTTCGATATATTCGAACATAATGTACGTTTTACTAACAAGAATGGTGAACGGGAGTTTGTTAAGTTTTATGTTTTAGCCGTGAATTGCTTGTTATCTGTGTTGGGTGCTGCTCATTCTATCTCAAACCAAAAGATGCCGCTAGTAGGATGAACATCCAACTCCCTGACACCGAACTCGTGGGCTGTGGCGCATCCAGAAATCTAAAGGACTCGGAGACTAAATTTTCACCAGAGTTCTGATAAGATTTACAAATTTACAAATTTAGAATAAGATTTACAAAGATGTCAAAGGTGGATAGACTAAGAACCTTGTCCCGTAAAATTTTTATTACCAAGAATTGTGCCCAGCTTCATTTCTAAAACAAGTCAACTTTTGCAGTTATATGAATGGACGCAGGATCATAAAGATAATTATAATCACAGCGACGTGAACCGGAAGGAAACTAGTATGATGTAGTTTTAACATTTTCTGGAGAAGGAGCTTCCAAACGGATGTAATCGTACATAATCCCCTGGAAAGGACTGCTGCTCTTTGATTGTGTCAAATATATTGTGTTGATGTCCCCTTCCACTAGTTGATCACCCGGAATGTCCACAGTGAACAACCAGTAGATCCCATGGATTCCATGTCTTGCAATTGCATTGTCATCCCCAATTTCTCCAGTTGAAAACAGAGGATTATTGGCTTCAGGATCATTAATCCTTACCTTTGGTGAAAGAAGGAAAAAGTGCATGCTGATAAGCCAGATAAACTTGGCAGAAATTGCAACTTAAGTGCTGAATTTGTTTTAATATTTATTTATAGAAAGGTTTCAAGAAGGTATATAAATTTAAGTACTTATTACGTTGTTCAAATACTGAGAAATTGCGAATTTTTCTAGTATCTGAGTCAATTTGTTCAGTATACATATATCGTAAAGTAAACTTTTAAGTTTGAAGTTATACAGGACCCAAATAGTTTCCATTTCTTGGTTTTGTTATTTGTTTTAAAAAAATTAGTGCAAAGACCATGAAGCAATTACCTGTAAATCAGAATGATGTGCTGATGCAAGTGCCAGTCGTAATTTGTAGTTTTCAAATCTTTCAACGTTCAGAACTTCAAACTTGATCTGCCATGTACTTGTTCTATAAGTGCTATCCCCTATTTTCCTATCATCCAACAACTGAATTATTATCAAATTTGTTGAGTAATAGATAACTTCGTATTTTTAAAAATAAAACAAAAAGGAAGAAGTATTACCTATTGACCTGAGCAAAAAACCAGTCTTTCGTGTAGTCACTAACACCAATTGTATAAACTAAATCTTTATCAGGATATAGATCTGCATATCGTTCCCAAAGGCCATATTGCCTAAACCTGCGAGAAATATATAGAGTAAAGTTATATAGAGAAAAAACCAGTCTTTCGTGTAGTCACTAAAACCAATTGCCTAACACTGTCAATTGGCTTTATTACTTGTTTCTTAGATGCAGGCTTCTAAACAGTAAGTAAACTAACCTGTCTGGATGATTGACATAAAGTTTGTTGATATACATCGGGTTAGGGTCAGGAATGTAAAATTCTGCTGCAGAACGGTCAGGAATACCAATTTCCCATATCGTAGGACCATCTCTTGGAGGTTCATACACTAAATCACCCATGTCAATATCAGAACCTGCTTTGCATTTAATGTACACTTGATCAACATCCAAATATCAAAAAACTTTTAGCTACAACGACGGGTACAAGATTTAGGTCAGAACGAGATGATAAACCTGATGATATACAAATTTCAACATCACATCGATAATCCCCTATAAAACCAGGTACCCATGCAAAAAGATTATAACTTCCAGCACGTACATTCATAATGGTGAATTCGCCGCATTCATTAGCTTTAGTCCAAAATTGGTAACCCTGATGAGATTGAGATGGCATAAAAAATACATGTTTCTTGTTACTCTTTGATCTAACTAATATGATCAACTTATAAGATCTTTAAAACACCTTATATAGCTCAAAATTACTTAAGTGCATAACTAAACCTTGCTTTCTCTTTGCCATGATCCAGCATCTCCTGGTGCAGCCAACCCCACATATGCAAGGGCTGCTGGAACATTGAATTCGGTTATAAACCTAGCAACCAGGTTTATCAGCACATGAAGGTACAAGGGTAATGAAATGATGGAAAATAATCCTTATCATAAAACCTGTCATAAACTAGCAATCTGCCCCTCATGGCGCCTCTACAATCTGAACTGGGAAAATCATCCGAGGCTAGGAAACTATAGGGCCAGCAGTTGGTTTCTTTAATCATCTGAAGAGTTGATCGCCGGATAAGGTGATATTAAATCGTCTTATTGTTATAGAATTTGACATAATTAATTATCTTGCAATTATATTTCTAGTTGTCCCATATAGTAGTACCTGTTCTTTTGCATCTTCCCAAAGGGAAAGAGCATTAGCAGCACTTGGTACAGAATTTAGATAGATAAAAACTGGGCCAAGAACTTTCGTCCACTCTTCTCCTGCTCCAAGTTTTACCAGAAGATCTTCTCCAGCATAATGAGAAGTTAAGAATATCTGAAGTTAAGAAGCTCATCTAAGACGCCAATTTTACTTCGAATTAATATTAATTGGCCAAGATACAAATTTATAAGTTACGATAGAACTGAAAATAATCTAGACATGTTCTTTCCAAATCAGGAACTGACATTGTACAAATGTCGAAAATAAAAATTAGTAAAAACGTGAAGGTCTACGACAGCAGCATACCGCAAGGGTGGATGGATTCACATGAGAGCTTAGATCTTGTTTTAATGGCCCTCCATTGCGGAACTCGTTGCTTGGTGTGATTTGCCAGAATCCAACTGGTGGGTCAAAGCATATCCACCCATGAACACGATTATCTTTGTTCTCTATGGAGTATTGGTACTTGTCATCAACCTAAAATTTATGCATCACAGAAAATCAGTTGATACTTTTTTTCTTTTTTTGCTAATAATTCAGTTGATAATTTTTCTAAATGCTAATTTTTTTACATATAATGCATTGGAGTCACTGAAATACTTTCGGTTTCATCATTACATTAACGTACACATTGCATAGCGCCTTTTTCATAATGTTTATAGAAAACTGGATTTCAAATATGTCAATAATGTAGACAAATTGACTTTGTGAGGGAAACAATGTAAAGTACCTCCCCTTTAAATTCTGGCTCAATTGGATCAACAAGTCGAACTGCTTCAGGGTAGGCTAGCTGTTCTCCTCTACCTGGTAGCCGGTCATCTGGGTGTGGCATGTACCTCTGCCTATTATCTGCTACAGCCATATAGTGAAACCTAACAGTAAGATACCAACATATATTGTTATGCATTTTATCCGTCTATCTTTACATATATACTCTCTAAATATTTTTTTTCTTAAGGTACAAAAGTGGTAGCAGGTCAGGTTCTTCAAGTCTAAAGTGGTGATATCACACATTGCACCCATTTACGCGCATCTACATTTCCACCTATTTGATGATTTAGGATTGAGTGGATATGATACTAAGGTGCACAAGAAACCTGGTCTGGCATGCATTAATTCTGCATTCAGAAGCATGTCTGGCCAGCCTTTATGACAAGGCAAGCCTGATAGGAAAGGGGAGAGATGTACTACACCTCCTAAGCCTGGATGGGCCTTAACTGTATTGTTTAATTTCTTATTATTTTAGCTTACAACATTATCACTTAATATCATTTCTGGAAAGCCTGCCCACTGATTTTCATGTTTTTAAAATTGTAATGGTTCAGTCGTAAAATTTTACTTAAACATATTACTACCCTTCTAAATGTATGAAATTAAAAAAAACGACTGAACTAATACAATTATACATATAGTAAAAATTTAGTATAAGATACACTAGTGTTCAAGAAGCAGGCCATATGTACACTAACTCACCGTATATTCAAATATTAGTTTAGCAGATTAAATTCATTTAAAACATGTTTTTCATGTTGCCTCCATTAAAAACAACTTAATTTCGCATATGCACCGAGGTTTTTAAGCATAATACTGATATTAATTAAATAACAAGCGGATATCATACTTATCTTTTCTGAGCATGAAGGCTATCCTGCTCGTGTTGAGATTAAAGGCTGGCATAACCTTCAAGTGTTTATATATGGCGTAGGAGTAAAATCCTGAGATGTCACGCAGTATCACAAACCTACAAATTTTATATCATTTTTACCGTAGACATTTATGAAGTCATCCGTGTCTCAAAGATAAATGGATTCAAAACTTCTTCAATGTACCTTTTGTCTATATACAAGGGGGCGTGCTCACCCTGATCTGAAGGATACCATGTTCTTGTAAACGAGAGTTCCATCTGCTTCTCATTTTCCACTAGAATCCTGAAATTAGTACCAGTAATCCTGCATTGTTGCAAGATTTTCAGATATTAAATAAATCTGGTTTGACTACAAGTATATATTACCAAATATTATTGCACAAACATAAAAAAAATACAAATATTGGTGTATTAAGTTCAAAAGCATAATTCTGAAGCTCTAACATTTTCTATCTACGATGCAAAATAAACATGCACAAAAGTACTATTCCCCCTGTGGGTTACATCAAGCACTACCTGTAAGATCAAACATGTATAGCAGTATGATGGTCGATGGACATAATTTCTATTTCAGTAATTATGTACTCTTGTTCTCTGTAGGTGCTAAAAACTATACCAGCCTGATGAGAATAAATGTAATTCATAGATATTTAACATAACGAATACAGTTGCAGAGAACATACGTATCAAATTTCCCCCTGTTCTTTTGACTTCCAGCTTCACTCCAGTTAAGGTCCCAAAACCTGCATATACCAATGCCGTATAGAAAGACTAAACATAAAAGGTTTTCCGCAAGTTGCATCTGCACAACTTAGGGGTTCATAAAATTCAGAATTTAAGATAATCGAAGAAAGTTAAACTAAACTAATGTAATGCTCCACAGAACTCTATAATACATACAAACCTTGGCGATAGACCATTAAGAGTAAATGCCTAATATATCTGAACAGCAAATTTGAGTTTTAAGTTTTTTATATTATAACTTTCAGTGAGGAACACACGGACACGAGCTACGGATTTGACAAAAATCAAATAAGGAAACAGAAATGTAATGAAACTATTAGATGCACTGAGTTAGAGAATATTATAGAGAAGAATAGACCAATGCAAAAAAAGAGTTTTAAGATATTGAGCTAAAATGGACCAGTTCCTAGCACAATTTCTAAATGCATGTTACAGATTCTACAAATGGCTATTTTAGGGGTATCAAACAATTTGTCTCAATTTTGTTCACATGACAAGTAATTTTTACATTACTGGGTAAACATCACAGTCTGTCGCTACACAACTAAGTCCTCACTGTTCGGTGTTCACAGAGTACATGAGATCCCTGAATAATGTTTTCAACCAGACCGACAAGAAGATTAAAATTTGTTACTCTTGCAGGATACGTGTTTGTATATCCAAATATGCATCACATAGCGGCTCACTTTAACCTATGAAATTTATTTAAAACCATAAAAATATGAAAAATGTACACACCCTCCATTCAAATCTTTGTTTTGCGTTTCAAGTACATTATCAATTCCACTGTACTGTATTCTGGTTAGATTTCCTCCTGGGTTGGTTAATGTGATCTGGAGTACTCCATTATCTATCACTATCTGCAACGAAAACAATATTTTTTCTCGCAAGTAAATAATAATGAGGAAGTTCAACAGAACTTACAAAATAAAAAGGGTTCACTACATGTACTTTTACAGCGAGTCTTTAAATTGAGAAGTTCTGCATTAGTGAGAAGAATGAGCAAAATTATTAAATCAAAATGCACCTTTTTCTAATTCAAAAGAAAAATTAGAGTTAAATCTACCACGCATCAATTAAAAAAGGGTGCGGTTTCTTTCAGTAAAAAGTAAAGCTAATCGAACAGAAATATAGATGTGAACAAGTAAGATAATTACATAATCATCTTCAGCATGCAACAGCATTCCCAATTTAGGCATTGATGTAAAAAGCACCGATCTGTAATCACAAAAAAAAAAAAAAAAAAAAAAAAGTAAAAACATCATAAAAGTTAGCTACACAAAACAAATCATAGTAATAACCATTCTAAATATTACTTCTTCATGCCAAATTGCCAAGATTAAATACATATAATATATAAAGGGTCGCACCCTACGAAGAACATATTTTAGCGTGAGAACAACTGTTTTGCGTTTTCTCTTCACATTTTTATTATATAATATTACATTGTTGTGCACCTTTTAAAAAGTGTTGAACAACTATTCTCAACCTAATCACTTCCTGTATATACTAAACCAACCATTTGGATGATTAAAATTAAGTGATAGAAAAGTTTGTTAACTGTGCTCAAGCTATGTGGAAATTCCAACTACTTACATACCAAAAACACAAAGTCCTAACTGATACTACAAGTATAGGAAAATGGTGTGTGTGAAGATAGTATGAGATGGAAGCAATGTGTACCTGTGGTGCTGTTGATGCAGAGTCTTGAATGGAGAATGTTTGCAAAGGAGCTGCCTTTAGATAGAAGAAGATGAAGAAAGAAAGCCTTTACGTTAAAGATGTTTGATTTTGAATAAAGAAAGCCTTGTAAAAGGCTTACAAATCTTTCTCTATATATTAAAAGCCAACAAAGGGCAAAGTTTACCATTTTAATGGCTGTGAAGTTACGATTTTACCCTTATATTTTCTAAAATTACAAAAATACCATTCTTTAATAAAAATGTAAAAATTGTGAAATTATGTTAATGATGGGAATCGAACCCTTAACATATCCATGTCAATTACTCATGTCATAACCAACTGTGCTACACTTTGTTTTGAGTTTATATTCAAACTCTTATTAGATAAACCACCTCTTCTTCCAATTTTTTTATTTTTTGAGTTAATAAACATTGATTTATATTATTTTTAGAATATTGCACAATACATAGTTATAATAAATATTTTTAGCAATTGAACATAATCTACAATTCTCTTTTATCAATTTAAATTATTGATATATGTCATTTTAATACCTTGAATTTATGATTTTGCCCCTACATGCTAAAAAATTACAAAAACGTCAACTCTTTTATATTTATGCAAATAGTAGATAAGATTATGTTAGTGTAGTAAATTGAACCATTAATCTTCTCTAATCAAGCTCATGCATAAGTAGCATAGTACATTTTGTTTTAAGTTTTCTTTAAAATCTTATTAATGTTAATTTCTCTTCTTCTCTCATCTTCTTTTTTATAATTTTTTATTTTTAAATAAATAAAATGTTGGTTTATATTATTTATAAAATATTGCATTGTATATAATTACCAAAAATATTTTAATGGATTGAGCATACTCTACGATTCTCTTTCTTTTATTTTAAATGATTGATATAAAAAATAAAATTTTAAAAGAGTATAAGATTATAGATAACGTATAATTTCTACATAATAATAAGATTATAGATAACATATAAGATTAGAGTATAAAATTTTTATAAAATTTTAAAAGTAAAAAAATTGAGTGAGACGCCGCATGGATGACTTTTAAATAATATTAATAGATTTTGTAATAAGTCTCAGCCCTACGTTTATATCTGACAATGTTAAGACTGCATCGCCTATGTTATATACCGACAATTTTGTAATTTACTTCGCAAGATAGGGAATCTATCTACACAAATGATTTACATAAATATTTTTCATATTTTTTTTGTAAATCTAACGGTACTAAAAGAAAAGATCGTACAAAAATAACAAATTACACAAAATATTATAAATTTCACCCGTAGAAAATAAGATTATTTTAATATTATAAATTTTATTTATTTGCATTAAATATATAACGGTTTGAACTTTATATCGTATTAGATTACAAATTGCGTCGTCTATCATATAAATTTTTTCATAAATTAATATACTCGATAATTATTACGTCATCTTTTCATCTATATGATTGAACTTACAATTTTTTTAAGAA
Organism: Heracleum sosnowskyi; assembly: GCA_030848705.1. Taxonomy (NCBI): domain Eukaryota; kingdom Viridiplantae; phylum Streptophyta; class Magnoliopsida; order Apiales; family Apiaceae; genus Heracleum; species Heracleum sosnowskyi. The sequence goes on along the minus strand of CM061235.1, from coordinate 156,511,423 downwards.
AAATAATTTGAATTTAAGAACGTTTCGGTCGAAATAATACATATATAGCCGAATGTTTTAATTTCTTTTAAATGTTTTTAAAAATAGTAGACGAATGTTTTCTTCTATAACATATTTTGTTTTTTGCAAATGTAACCATGCAACTATACATAGATAGTGGTTCATATTTTTTATATATAAATTACAATTTGCATCATCTATGCACTAATTTGTAATTTGTAAGTAACTTAATTAATACATTTAACAATTTTTACGTAACTACTGTTTCGTTTGTATGATTGCATCTACGATTTAAAAAAAAACACAATGTGAATTTAAAGGAGTTTGGATCGAAAAATATTTAATCAAATTAATATATATGAGATTTAAATTTTGGACTCTATTTCAATTATCTCTTAAATAATAACATATAAAAAAAACATAAATAAATAAGCACGAAAACAACTTGTTCTAAAATTGACCCAAAAATAATAGAATTACTTTTATATTGTAAATAATATTTATTTGTATCAAGTAGACAAAGACTCAAATTTTATATCCTATAAATTATAAATTGCATCATTAACCATGCCAATTTGTACATAAGTTAATATACTCAAAAACAATTATGTAATCTTTTTTCAAATATATGGTTGGATCTACGATTTCAATATATATATATATATATATATATATGAATTTAAGGGCGTTCCGGTCGCCAATATATATGTATATATATTAAATTAATCGAAATGAGATTTGAATTTTGAATTCGATATTATTAACGCTTAATTAATTACATAAAATACATATATATAGTCAAGTTAAAATACATTATTATTAGTACACGATGATCATTTATAAAAAAAATTGGATTAAAATTTGTAACTGTAAAACGACATTCCAAACATATTATTAAAGTACTAAGTGTGTTCATATAATTTAATACAGTGATGGACACAAGAGAGAAGTGCGAAATCAGTTCCCAAGTTAAAAAAATAAACACGTGATATGAATACTCCATATTGCAATAGGTGCTCATCTCCCAAAGTATTTGTCTTGTGAGAGTGTGTAAAGATGCACCAACCTTCAGCTTCTTTTTAAAATCCTCTATCTCATTCACATGTGTTCGATTATATTACAACAACATTGTGTGCATTTAACGATTTATATTCTAGACTGCAAAAAAATAAAAAAAAACAAATCAATTGATCGCTGAAAAACAAACAACAACTACTAAGGCAAAATACCTATTTACAAATTATACTTTCTCCAACATAGAAAACTCCGGTAAACCTGATTATAATTGCAACAAGAACAATAGTTCGACCGTGTTTCAAATTTTACATTGTTTCTATTTGTTCTTAATATCAATAATACTCACTATGAACAAGTCCCAAAGCCTTGGGTTTGGCACAGTTACGTTATCATATTAATTTACATACACTAATGTTATATACGGACTTTAGACTAAAAGATTTTAAGATGTGATCACGGTGTGTAGTCTTACGTACCTGACCAACTTTATATTTTATTTACAAGTATATTGTCATTTCGTTAAAAACACATTAGTTTAGATACATCCATATCATATATGAACAACTATACTAAAATAATCATTTAGATTATATTTAATTGTTGAATTTGATAAAATGCATTTCACGACATTTAAAACTAAATTAATATTTTGTCAAATGAAAATAATAATTTGATCTTTATTTTATAGATTTTTTTTCCAAATTTTGTGAAATCTTATTAAATATTAAAAAAAATTAAAAAAAAATTATACAAATATAAGATAAATTCAAAATTAATTTTAATTACAAAATTGTTTCGATATATATACATTTTCGTGCGAAAAATTATTTCAGTAAATAAGCAGGCCCGTGCTTCGCACGGGTTTTTAGGCTAGTTAGAGCATAATAGTCCGTCAATAAAATTGAACTCCGTCGATCCGTTAGCTACTTCATCAAAAATTGATGGAGTAATTGATGGATTGATGACCATCAATTTGATTGATGGACCAAAAAACATTGTTGCATTAATAAAATTTCATCAATTCATTAATTCGTTAGACAGATTAACTACTTTGATTTGTATAAATTTGATTTGTATAAATTTTATTTGCATAATAATAAACTCCATCAAATAAATTAACGGATTGAAGACCGAGAATGAAGCTCATGCTCTTTTACAAGGGATCATAGTAGTAGGCATGTCATGTGCAGTGCAACCAAAGAGTAAGGGACAGTTTAAAGGTCTGTCAACTAAACTTAACCTGCCCTGTGACTTGTTTTGTTTTATATTCCTCATTTGGTCCTCGCAACTTTTTAGTTGCTGCCCTTGTCCTTCCTAAATTTTCGCAAAATTTGACTAAAGTTAATGGTGGCCACCCCGGAATGAAAAAGGATTTTGGTTGGAAATGAAATCTCAATTTTACATAGAAAAATGCTAGATGCTTCGGATTAGGTACAAAAAAATTTACGTATTATATTTTAATTAATTAAATAATAATGGGTTCAAATGTATTCACACCCGTATCACTAATTTTATATCTCAAATATCACCCTTTACATATTTCAATGTGAAACAATTTTTTTGTGTGTGCAATTGGGTAGTCCAATGATAAAAAGTTTATTTCTATTGTCCCTCATTTCAATCTGGCTCCCCTCAGAATATTACCAAGGAATGAGTGATAAAAAGTATGTTTCACTTTAACAAATTTAATCGAGAAGAAATTACACAGGGGTCTAGATTTACTTGTTTGATTAACAAAAATTAGGATTAACAAAATTCAAAAATAAAGAAACAATGATTTTTTTTGAACTTTTGAAATCCCACTCGACAAGTAATTTATCTACCTCCTCTTCTAGCAACTTTTTTTAATTGTAACCGAATAAGTTTTATAACAAAATCCATATCTATACTCTTTATTAATAAGCAAAATAATTTGAAAATGGCGCGGTACTAAGTGTCAAAGTATCAAAGTACCAAATTTGATTATCACTTGACCCGGTTCGATTCCTCGCAACTACATAATTATAAAAGATTTATTTACTTTAAATTCTTTAGCTTCATCCAGGGTTCGAAGCATTCTTTGCAGCTACAAGATTTATTAATACTAATATTTTAATGTCGATTTATGCTCGACCCGTTCTTAGCACAGGTTATAAATTAGTATGTTGGAAATAACGAAACCAGGTCATACTACTACGTATTGTGGAGCGACCTGACGAGGTGCTTCAAAACGAATATAATCATACATGATGCCTTGGAAAGGACTAGTGCATAGTGCTTGTGTCAAGTAGATTGTATTTTCTCCTTCAATAAGATTACTCCCCAGTATTTCAACTGTGTAGAGCCAATACAGCCCATGTATTCCATGTCTTGCTATTGCATTATCTCCTCCTATCATCCCACTTGTAAACACTGCTTCCATATTCGGATCGTTTATTCTTACCTGCAACAACCCATTGCATCGTTTTGTTACGGTGAAATATAATATAAGATCCATTTAAGGTTCTCCTCTAATACTCTAACACTTTAAGGTTTTAGATGAGCTGGTTACTCAACATGTTTGTATTCATAGCGTAACTTGATTGAATCACGCGTTAAAATGTTTTTGTCGACTAAGATGTTTGGAATATTAATCGATGATGGCACAAGTTTTAAAAAAAATCACAATATATAGTAAAGAAATACCTGCAGTTCTGCTTGAGCTGCAGATGCCAATGCCAGCCTCAGTGTGTAAGTGTCTACATTATTCACCTCCTCTAGATTAAATCTGATCTGCCAAGTGGTTCCTTTATATGTTTTATCATCGTTCTTCCTGACATTTAGGATTAGAATTTATTTTGATCCAATATAATGTATTTTTCTTTTCTATATTCAGCATTTATGAAAGTAATTTGAAGTCAGTTTGCGGATCACTTGAACTATCATAATCGCACATAAACAAAAAGAAAAGATCGTAACCAGTGCACAACACTTGATCATCGTGTCAGATACGACCGTTAAATGATACCTAGTAACATGAGCAAAGAACCAGTCTTTTGTATAGTCACTCTCACCAACTGTGTAAACCAAGTCCTCATCTGGATACAACTCTGCATATCTTTCCCATAATCCATACTGTCTAAATCTGTACAAAAATGTATCATGAATTCTGTATTGTTATTCATTTTCTTATCAAATCAACATATAAACGACCGTGAAGTTCATAGGCTCAGAACTTTCTAGAAAACAATTACAGTAAATAAGACACAAAAATTGAGGTTAATAGAATTATCAGTCAAGTGAACCTGTCAGGGTGATTAATGAACAACTTATTGATATATTTGGGGTTAGGATCAGGAACATAAAATTCAGCAGCCGTACGGCTAGGGATGCCTATTTCCCACAACGTCGGACCCTTCCTTGGAGGCTCAAATACTAGCTCGCCCAAATCAATGTCGCAACCTAGTTACACGTACAAAATGCATTATCCTCTTGACATTGTACTTAGTTGAATTCAGTGTGAAAACAAAATTTTAATAAAGATCTGGACTGAGTTAAAATTACATAATGACGTAAATGTAACAGTAAGACCTGCTGTAATGTTTATGACATAGTCATCATATTTGTAATCTCCGAGAATACAAGGAACCCATCCATATAAATTATAATCACCAGCACGAATGTTGTTGATGGAAAAATCACCGTTTTCATCTGCTTGGGTCCAAAACTGATAATCCTGATTAAGATAGAGATTTAATATTTACTTTCAGATGAGGTTAACTCTAACTTGATTAAAGGTATTGCAGCAACTATACTTTAAGGAAGTAAAGTTAGTACCTTGCATTCTCTTTGCCAAGAACCAACATCTCCTGGAGGCGCTAATCCCACATAAGCATCATTTGCTGATAAATCAGTTTCACTGATATACCTATTAAGTAGGCACTACACTTGATTAAAATTTGCATTGTATTTCTAAGTATTGTAATCTACGACTTTGTTGAGCTGTAAAATTTGAAGATGGTACTAAATTGTATGAAATCATACGTGTCATGGACTAGCAATCTTCCACGTACATTGCCCCGCTGGTCTTTTGAAGGAAAATCTTCGGAAGCAGGGAAGTCATAAGGCCAGCTTTCTACTTCAATCGACGTCTGAGAGAAAATACACATGAACAAGTATGTACACACAAAAACTAATTTTTCTTTTCTTCATAGGTATAAAATTTATAGTATTACGCAATATGCATACCTGTGTTTTGGCATCGTTCCAAAGTGCAAGGGGGTCAAGGCCATCATTTGTATTAAGATAGATGAAGACGGGGCCATACACTTTCTTCCAAAACTCCCCTTGTTTAAATTTGGGCACCAAATCACTTCCAGCATAGTGAGCACTTGTGAACATCTATTCATTATTTCTCACAATGCACATATCAGTCTTTTAATAGTATAACTTCTGTTTGAGTGAGAACATAGAGATAGAGTACTCAATATATGATGCAGGACTTACAGCAAGTGTAATAGGACCGACATGAGAAGTAAGGTTCTGTTTGACAGGTCCACCAGTACGGAACTCATCACTGGCCGTGATTTGCCAGAAGCCAACAGATTGATCGGTAGAGATCCACCCGTGAACTCTTAAATCTTTATTCTCACAAGAGTATTGATATTTGTCATCCACCTGCATTCCAGTAAAGCAAAAACTGTAGTCTTATGTTGTTTTCTATGAATTCTATGAATTTTTAAATTTATTGCTGTACTTCGCCTTTGAACTCAGGTTCCACTGGATCAACTAAGAGGACTGCTTCTGGATAGGCCAAGGCAATTCCTCTGTGAGGTAATCGGTCTTCTGGAAGTGGCATAGATCTTTGCCTATTGTCTGCCATTACCATGTAGTGAAACCTGCATGTCGATCCCTATCCCAATTAAATTTCTATACACTGCAGCATTGAGCATACTACCACTTTTTCATACAGACAAGTTAGTTCACATATTTACTAGTAAAACTATTTTTCCATAAGTAGTTATCTAAGAAAATTAAACGAGGATAAAAGTTAATTTGCTTACATGTCCTTTCTGAGTTTAAAGGCAATCCTTGTTTCGTCGAGGTTTAGCCCTGGCCATTCCTCTAAATGCTCATAAATAGCATACGAGTAAAACCCCGATGAACCACGTAACATTACAAACCTGTAGCATAATATTATTGTATCAATACATTTTCATTTGTCACGGCCTTATAATTATATGTCTGTTCTTTCTACTCAGAATTACAGAGTAATATACATGGCTGTCAGTCAGTGTGTGTTACCTTTTATCTACGCTTAAAGGGGCAAGCTTTTCGTGGGAGGCATCCCATGATCTTGAGAAAGAGAGCTCAACTTGATCTTCAGTTTCCACGATAACACTAAACTCTGTCCCGTTAATGCTGCAGTTCAATCAGTTATATTTTCAGCTTAGATCTTACACTGAAGGCTTGCATGTACATATATTTGTACAGCTCCATCCCTGCATTGCTTCCTGGCCCGACAAGGGAGTTGCAGCTAATCAAAAAAGAAACATAAAAATGCGAAAATGAACCTTTCAAATCTTCCTGTTGTGCCACTAGTTCCAGGAGGACTCCATACAACATCCCAGTACCTATAAATTCAGAGTATGCAAGTGTTTATAAATTCCTCAAACAAACCATATAAAATCTATATCGCAAATTCGTAACAATAATATCCATTTAAGTACCCTCTGTTAGTTTCATCATTGCGAACTTCCAGCAAATTGTCGATACCATTGTAAGAAACTCCAGTAACCATTCCTGCTGGCTTCGAAAATGTTACTTGTAGTATTCCATTGTCCATTGTCACCTAAAACATGCAGCTAGCTAGATTATACTACTTAAACATTACGAGACGAAATACGAGCTACGATATATTATACGCATACATGTCGATCTTGAATATGTAACTGAACACCATCATCAGAAGACATGATGCTCTCTGCAGCTTCTTTCTATGATCTGATTCGTCAATTTAGAAACACACACATTACATATATGTTCAGTAATGGTTTGCTTAACTTGACTTGAACTTAAAGAAAAATAGCATGACAGCATTTGTTTGATTGAGTTTGGTGAATCACGAAGTATGGCTTTCTAGAATTTATGATACAACACAAGTTTGAACCGTGGTTCATGGGTAAACTGTACATCTTCTAATGCTACAAATTTTCATGTTGCAGGCAATTGAACTCTTACCAGATTTCAGTACTAATTCTTTTTCTCTAAGATTTTTCAACCTTTAACGTCAAGAAATGGATATGATGTTGGATGATTTTTCATGTCTGTTCTGTTGCTATCAAATTCGTTGTTTGATGTATTCTTTGATTATTCATTATTGTTAAACACTAAATATTTTTATAACATTTAATTAAATTGAGTTCGAATTCAAGATAAGCCAACTCGACCAATATTTTAGTTTGACTCGTTTATATATGCAAATAAGAATTTGTGTACAGTTTATATATCATATACGTAAGTTGTCTGAACTGAACTGTCATGACATTGATATGTTGGTTTTGAATTAAATAAAGCGTATATATAAATGGCAAGTCTCTGCAAATATTATTTAAACAATGTCTTAAAATTATATTTTTACTCATACAGAGGATGCTCTAGATACGAATATTTTTTTTATTCTTTTTTTAAAAATATATTGTTGTTATAAGGAGAATTTCGTATAACAGTGTTTTGGAGGTTGTTTACCTGAATAAAGATCTGGGGTGATGTTTTGTGGCGGAGGAATGTGTTCTTTCTCTTACTCTTGCCGAGTGTCAATTGTCGTATCATACAAGGTGCATACGTACCCCTTTATATAGGGATCAAACCTCACGTAGTTCTTGAGGTACAAGTTATTGAATAGGGCTAGGTTTTCTCTAGCCCACTTAGCCCAAAGCCCATTAATAGTCAAGACTTTCCGTCCGTATCATATCCGGTCCCACACGTTTTTCAATAATCTCGTGGCATCTCCACATTTTCTTCCCGTAATTATAGGTCTGTCCCGTGTCAACCAAGAAACATCCATTCCATAAAAAGGAATTTCCATATATGAAATTCACACGTGATGCGAGCTGGCCAGGCTCGCACCGCACAATTCAACATAAACATAAAATACTTAAAGTTAAGTTTATATGCACACAAAACGAGCCCTCCACAACCAAGTGGTGTGAGCTCTCACAAGGATGCGAGTTCAATGTCCCTCACAACTATGCAAGGTGCGAGCCCGAGATCCGGCTAGCGCGTGCGAGCCCGAGATCCGGCTAGCGCGTGCGAGCCCGAGATCCAGCTAGCACGTGCGAACCCGAGATCCGACTAGAACGAGGCCGAGATCTGGCTAGCGCATGCGAGCCTGAGATCTGGTAAAAATAGATTCAGTAATAGAACTCTATTAGCTCACGAATTCTTTTCTTGTAAAAAATGTTTTAATAAAATAAATAAATATTTTTAAAGAAAATAAATTTTAAAATTGAAAAATCAGCCAAAAAATGTGAGATTAAAAAAATTTAATAAAAAGATAGGAGTAATTGATTAAATTTTCTTATTTAAATTATTTGAGTTAATAGTATATTTGTCAATATTATCCCGACCAAATTTTTGTACTTTTTTTTTGAAACAAACCAAATTTTTGTACTTAAAAATAAAATGAATGTGGATAGTTGATTTAAAGACAATTCAACGAATAATAATATAATAATAGTTGTATAGTTATTTTTTAGTTCCGGTTTCTATCTTTACCCTTAGAACAACTCCAACAATCTTCTAAAATTTTCTTCAAAAATAATATAAATAAATAAGCTTTTAACAATTTAAGATACAAAATTATGCATTCACTCCAATAATCATCTTCAAACCCACTCTTTATCTATTCTTTTATTACTTGGATATTACATAACAAGGAGCAGAACTTGAAGCATCACTTCGGCAGGGCATATGATTTCATATATATTAGTAAAAAATGCAGTGAAGAGGGAAGGTACACTCCTCATGTTTGAGGAAAGATTTGAAGATCTTAAATATATTTAAATATATGAGGAGAAGTTAAGAGTTTGTTGAAGATGTTTTAAACTTCAATTTCCTCAAAAAATGAGTAAAGAGTGTATATGAAGAAGTTGTTGGAGTTGCTCTTACCCTTGATAAAAATCAGGAGTCGTCAAAATGGCAACAACAAATTCATGTTCGTGTCTCTCTCCAACTCTCTCCCTCTCCACACCAAACCCCCATATCTCTGCACCAAACTCAAACTCATAAATGCCACAAAAACAATCCCAATCAATCCTATCTCAATCTCTCCAAACCCTACAAAACACCTGTAACACCCCAGTCCCACATCGAGGAGATTTGGGATTTCTGTTCAGTTTATAAAGCAAAGTACTACTACTAATTAGCACCAACAAAATCATGATATTTTGGGGGCCTGTGGTGGGCTAGTCGTTACCCAAGTTGGCTGCATTTGGGCCAGTAGGCTTCGGCTTATTCGGACTCGGAATCGGGACTTGACCCGATTTTCGAAAAAGGCTCGGGATTTGACCCGGGTTGTCACATATGGTATCAGAGCCGACTCTCGAAAGCTTGTTAACGCAAGTTGCCGGAGGTGGGGACACGAAGGCTGGTGGTATTATCCCACAATGGACAGAGGTCCAGAGGTGGGGACACGAAGCCAGCTGGTATTATCCCACAATGGCTAGGGAGGAACGATCTTGGAACCTATGGGATATCTGTTCAGGCCTGACGAGGACGTCAGGAGTTTAAGTGGGGGAGTTTGTAACACCCCAGTCCCACATCGAGGAGATTTGGGATTTCTGTTCAGTTTATAAAGCAAAGTACTACTACTAATTAGCACCAACAAAATCATGATATTTTGGGGGCCTGTGGTGGGCTAGTCGTTACCCAAGTTGGCTGCATTTGGGCCAGTAGGCTTCGGCTTATTCAGACTCGGAATCGGGACTTGACCCGATTTTCGAAAAAGGCTCGGGATTTGACCCGGGTTGTCACAACACCAACATTTTCCGATCCACATTCGCAATCCTGGTAAAAATTTCTTCAAATTCAGTCACAATAAAACCCTTACAAAATTTTGTACTTAAAAATGAAATGAATCTGGATAGTTAATTTAAAGGCAATCCAACGACTAATAATAGTTTTATAATTTTTTTTAGTATTGGGTTCTCTTTTGATCTTTACCCTACAAATTTAAGCTTATTTTACTATAAATATAATAATTAAAATATAATAACAAACATATTGAATTCGATAATGGTACAATTGTGGATATACTTAATTTTAGGAAACTATTACTCATATCACTGGAAAAGTCGCTAAATTGATTCGTGATAAATTACTCGCTTTACCTTATTATTGTCACTTGGCAAACATAATTTAACATTTAATATTTTTAATATTTTATTAAAAAATATTCAAAAGTTTTAAACCAATATTAGTTTATATTTAAATTAATGGTACGGTGATAACCTCAACTTTCTTGTCAAAAAAATTTTATACAAATTTTTTTTAAGCATACAAAAAGAAAAATCTTTTATAATTTTCGGATTTAATATTTTATATACTACTGATAGTGTAGTTTGCAAAAATAATTAATGTATAAAAATTAAAGTTAAATGCATTTTGTGTACCTCAAGTATGCACAATCTACAATTTGTGTACCTAGCTATTGTATCAATTGTGCATTTTGTGTACCCGAACTATATAAAAATCATCAATTCGTGTACCTAAACTTTATATGTGCACTTTGTGTATCTCAACTTTGCATGTATATACAAAAAAATATTTTTTGAATAATTTTTTAGAAAGTTATTATTCAAAAAATAAATAAATTATATTAACATATAAAGTATTGTTATGGATTAAAAAACGTGCTTGTGTAATTAATGCTAAGGTTTAATGAGCTTCGAGCTTTAATGGCCGCACTCGTGTTTCGAGACTAAATCGGTCCTCACAAGATGCCTACGTATCTCAATTATTACTGAGAATCAAGCCAAATTAACGTAGTTCTTGGTGTTGCCCTCGGGGCTATGGCGGCAGGGGCACACCAAGGACGTAGTGACTTGTATGTCCTTATTCGAGGATGAAGTCTAAAACGTAGTTCTAGGGGTGCCTTCGTGGCTTGTTGCGCCTTCGAGGCGTTGTGACGTATGGAGTTGTGCCCAAAACGTAGTAGATGACGTATGGAGCTGTGTCCAAAACGTAGTAGATGACGTATGAAGCTGTGTCCAAAACGTAGTAGATGATGTATGGAGCTGTGTCCAAAACGTAGTTCTGATTGTAGGATCAGGGTCCTTATATAGGCGTCTAGAGCCTAGTATTTATGGTATGTTTAGGAGTCTTAGCGAATAAGTCTCCTTATTGATAATGGATAAACATTGTATTTCTTGCAGGATAAGTCTTTTCCTTGTTGATAAAGACTATGACTCATTAATTGCCTTTAATTGGGATTCCGGATCCTTCTTTGATGAATTTACCATATTTTGGACTCTTTTTATGAGCTGTATATTTTCCCTATTTATTAATTACGAAATTAATAAATAATATGGGTTTTGGGCCTTAAATACTTGGCCTTTCCAAAGAATCAACAATTATATTTCTATAATTACTTTTCTATCCATATCATTTGCCCCCCAACTTCTGGAAAAATCTCCTTGGGGTTTTCGTAGAAGTTATAACGTGTTTTTCCTCAAAATTTTCCATTTTTAAGGGCATTTTCGACCTCAAATTAGGTCATTTTAGACCTCCTTTTCGACTTTATTTGGGAGCGAGGTCGTTGGAATCGACCTCGTTTTCCCATATGTTTTCGACCTCGGTCGTACGATTTCGATTTAATGTCTTTTCGACCTTAAATCTTTGATTTTGCCTTGGCTATATTTCAAATTTCATTCTTTTCTTGGGCCTTAACTAGCCCAATTTTTAATTGGACTTAAATTATTCCAGCCTTGGGCTTTATTGGGCCTTTATTGTTTGGGCTTCGAATTTGCCTGAGACCCGAATTATTTGGGTTTTAATCTCTATAATCCATAAATGGATTTGTGGGCCTTAACTGGCTATAGACGGTTGCCCTTCCTTAACCGGTTGGGTTTCCAGTCACTAGGCGATTCCTGGCGAGATTTTCTGTTGAATCTCATCGTTTTCTGGGTTTCTTACTTGAAGTTTTGAAGAATTCTTTGAAGATTCTGGGCTTTCTTTGAAGATTCTGGGTTTAAAATGGCTGATCGCGCTTCCCAACGTCTATGATAATGCACTAGGATTTCATAGAAGTTATACCGGTCTTTTTCGAGACTTGGGATCTTTTTATCCCTTACCTGAGACTTACTACCCTTTTTTGGGGATTTTAATATACACTAGTGTTTCACGAGTATCGTCTTGGTGTAAAGTGTGGAGCGACCTACACATTTACGACGATTTTGCCTTATTCGAGGCTAACTTGACATTTGCATAAGCCTTTTATGTCTTATACCGTCTTGTTTTGGCTTCAAGCCTTTCATTGAGCATATCGAATGATGGGGTTTGGACTGAATGTCTTAGGTTTCTGGGGTTTCAACCCTTCATTTTCTTTCTAGGAAGCTCATGATTTCATCGAACCTTATTTCTATTTGTCCTAGTAGTGAGTCCAATCAGGACACACTTTAAACATAATAGACTTTCAAATTTGAGGCATGCCAAGTCCTTGGCACCTCATGCCCTTCGAGGGTTTCTAGCTTGTACGAGCCTCGACCAAATACATTCTTGACGCGATATGGTCCTTCCCAATTTGGGGCCAACTTGCCTTTTTGTCCAACTCCGGATGCCTTAATCTTTCGGAGGACTAAATCTCCTTGTCGAAAGAATCTCTCTTTAACCCTTAGGTTGTAATAGAAAGATGCTCGTTTCTGATGCTGAACTATCTTGACATTTGCCTCATCTCTAACTTCATCAATCAAATCTAAGGCCAGCCTCAAGCCTTCCTCATTTGTTTATGGCTCATAAGCCTCAATTATTGGAGACGTGTGAGTAATCTCCACTAGAACCACTGCCTCTGCCCCATATGCCAACAGAAAGGGGGTAGCTCCAGTGGTGACTTTGCAGGTAGTACGATATGCCCATAGTATGGGGAAAAATTCGTCCACCCAAGTGTTTCTTGAGCGTTCAACTTTTTTCTTCAGTCCATCTAGGATAATTCGATTTGTAACCTCAGCTTGCCCATTTGCTTGAGGATGGGCGACAGAAGTGAAGCGCAACTTGATATCGTTCTCATCGCAATATTTCTTGAACTCATCGTTGTTAAACTGAGTTCCATTGTCCGTGACCAGGATTCGTGGAATTCCATATCTGCATATTACACTTTCCCAGAAGAAGTGCATCACCTGTTTGGTGGGTTATCTTGGCTAAAGGTTTAGCCTCAATCCACTTGGTGAAGTAGTCGATCGCTACTATCAAGAACTTTCTCTGCGCACTTGCCATTGGAAATGGACCGAGTATATCCATCCCCCACATGGCAAATGGAATTGGTGAGTTAATGTATGTCAACATCTCTGGTGGTTGCCTAACCACTGGTGCATGTTTCTGGCACCATTCACATTTCTTCACATAGCTTTTAGCATCAGCAAGTATGTTTGGCCAATAGAAACCTAGACGGGTGATTTTATGAGCAAGGGCTCTGCCCCCCAAGTGTTGCCCACAAATTCCTTCATGTACTTCTTTTAGGGCCAATTCTGCCTCTTGGGGTCTCAAGCATTTCAGATAAGGAATGATGAAAGACTTCTTGTATAGAATTCCCTCAATCAGGGCATACCTTAATGCTCTCACATATAGCTTTCGTGCTTCTGAAGTGTCGTTGGGTAGCCACCCAGTTTCCAGATGAGCTTTGATGGGATCCATCCAACAACTAGCAACATCAATGGGTGCTACCAACTTTCCGTTGATGCTTGGGGTCCTCAGGACTTGGAAGTATACACTCCCTGCATATTTTTCAATTTCGGAAGAAGCAAATTTAGACAAGGCATCAGCCTTCATGTTTTCTTCCCTTGGAATGTGCTCTACATAGCATTCGTCGAACTGAGTCATGATGGCCTTGACAAGTTTCAAGTACTTGGCCATGACTTCATCTCTGGCCTCAAATTCCCCATTTACTTGGGAAACCACTAGCCTCGAATCTCCACATACTTTCAGAGTTTTAACTCTCAAGGCTCCGGCCATCCCTAAGCCATCTATCAGAGCTTCATATTCAGCTTCGTTGTTTGTCGTTGGGAAGTCCGGTTTTAGTGCGTACTCTATGAGGAATCCATCAGGACTTTGTAGCACTAAACCGGCTCCACTTGATTTTGTTTTTGATGCTCCATCAAAATAGAGCACCCAACATTCTTTGGAGACTATTTTTTCAACTTCCTTGTCTTCCACTGTCATTTCCTGCCCCCCGACTTCTTGGTTGTCAATGGTGCATTCAACCATGAAGTCATCAAGTGCTTGTGCTTTTATGGCCGTTCGAGGCTTGTATTTGATGTCAAATTCCCCTAGTTCAATGGCCCATTTAATCAATCTTCCACTTACTTGAGGGCTGTGCAAGATGTTTCTTAGAGGCTGATTAGTCAATACATCTATCTTGTGTGCCTGGAAGTATGGACGTAGTTTTCTTGAGGCCATAATCAAGGCTAAGGCAAACTTCTCTATGGTAGAGTAGTTTATTTCTGCCCCATGTAGGATCTTGCTCACGTAGTAGATGGGTTTCTGAACCTTTAACTCTTCTTTTACCAAAACAGCTCCAAGGGCAGTGTTGGATGCTACCAAGTATAGATAAAGAACCTCTCCTGGTTTTGGTTTGGCCAATAGTGGTGGCTCAGCCATGTATTTCTTCAAGGCCTCAAAGGCCTCTTGGATTTCAGCTGTCCATTCAAAAAATTTCACATTCTTAAGTGCTTTGAAGAAAGGTAAGCACTTCTCTCCTGACTTGGAGATGAATCTTCCCAATGTTGTCACTCTTCCAGTTAGTTTCTGGACTTCCTTAATAGTCCGTGGTGGTTCCATGTCTAGAATTGCTTTGATTTTGTCGGGATTAGCCTCGATTCCTCTCTTGGAAACCATCAGGCCTAAAAACTTTCCCGAGCCTACACCAAAGGCACATTTAGCTGGATTTAACATCATCTTATGGTGCCTTAGCAGTTCAAATGCCTCTCGGAGGTGCTCAATGTTATCGGCCTTATCGAGGCTCTTGACTAGCATGTCATCTACGTAGACCTCCATGGTTTTTCCAATTAGGTGTTCAAAAATTTTGTTCACCAATCTTTGGTAGGTTGCCCTGCATTCTTAAGTCCAAATGCCATGACTAAGTAACAGAAAACACTAAAGTCAGTGATGAATGATACCTTGGAGATGTCATCTTTGTGCATCTTGATTTGGTTGTATCCGCTAAAGCCATCCATGAAACTTAGCATCTCGTGCCCAGCTATTGCATCTATTAGTGCATCAATCCTTGGTAAGGGAAAACAATCCTTAGGACATGCATCATTCAAGTCGGTGAAGTCGACGCACATCCTCCACTTCCCGTTAGCTTTTTTGACCATCACGGGGTTAGCTAACCATTCTGGGAATTGGATTTCCTCAATGAACCCAGCTTCCAAAAGCTTATTCACTTCTTGCTTAATGGCTTCAAGCCTCTCTGGAGCAAAATTTCTTTTCTTTTGTTTCACTGTCTTCCTTTCTGGATCCACATTCAATTTGTGAGATATCAATTGGGGATCAATCCCTGGCATGTCGGCCGCTGTCCAAGCAAAAACGTCATAGTTTTCTTGAAGAAAAGACGTGAGTTTGCTCTTCAATGGTTCGGGCAGTAGTGCCCCAATATAAGTCACCTTCTCTGGTTCACCCGGGACTAAGGGAATTGTGATTAAATCCTCAGCTGGTTTCCCTCTTCGGTCCTCATTGTCACTAGTGTTCATGTCTTCAATAGGGAGAACCTGCCCCCCGGTTCCATCAGGCCTTAACGCGGCTACATAACAACTTCTAGCCATCTTTTGGTCTCCTCGTTCTTCACCAATCCCATTCCTCGTTGGGAACTTGATTTTTAGATGATAAGATGAGGCAACAGCCTTGAACGCATGAAGACCAGTCCTTCCCAGGATTGCATTGTAGGTTGAAGTCGCTTTTATAACTATGAAGTTCAACATCTGAGTAGACGTATTCATCCCTTGCCCCATAGTCATTGGGAGTTGGATAGTACCTTCCACTTTTGATTCCACCCCGTTGAATCCATATATAGGCATATTTGAGGGTGTTAACTGAGAGTCTGTGTATCCCATCTTGATAAAGGCATCGTGGAACAAGATATCCACTGAAGCTCCATTATCAACCAAGACTCTTTTTGTTTCGGAGTTGCCTATCACAGGTATTATGACAAGAGGATCATCATGGGGGAACTTCACCCCTTCTAAGTCTGAATCGTCAAAACCTATTGACACTTCTGTTCTGGCACGTTTCGGTGCTTCTCCAACCACAGTCATTACCTCTCGGGCATAAGCCTTTCTTGAGTTTTGGGAGGACCCAGCAGCAGTTGGCCCTCCGAATATCATGTTGATCACTGGCCCTCGGGGCTTGGGATTCCGATCTTGATCGTTGTCCCTTCTATCATAATCCTTTCTTTCATAATTCCCCCTTTGGCTCCATTGGCTTCCATCCTTCGTGAACTTGCTGAGTTTTCCTCTTCGTATCAGAAACTCAATCTCATCTTTCAATTGCCTACAATCGTCGGTGTCATGACCGACTTCTTTGTGGAACTGACAAAACTGATTTTGGTTCCGTTTGGACAAATCAGCCCTCATTGGCTTTGGCCATTTGATATCTTCTTCCTTGGCTATCTCCATCAGAATTTGACTCCTGGGAGCATTCAATCGTGCATATTCTGTGAATTTTGGCCCAAAATTACTTCTCTTGGGGGGAGAATCGGAGTTCTTTGATGTTCGGGGAAACTTTTCCTTGACGTCGTACTCCTGAGTTTCTTTTCTTTTCTTTGAGTTTCCACTACCGCTAGCAGTGGGTTCATACTTTCTCATGCTTTCTTCAGCCTTGATATACTTCCCGGCTCTATCTTGGAGCTTCAGCATGCTCTCGGGTGGATGTTTAGCTAACGACCTTTTGAAGTGGTCATCAGTAGTTCCTTGTTGCAGGGCTATCATAGCCACTCTGTCCTCTAAGTCCGGGACTTTCAAAGCCTCTCGAGTGAATCGATTGATGTAGTCCCTTAGGGCCTCATTCTGCCCTTGCCGAATTGCCATGAGTGATGCAGAACTTTTCTCATGCACCCTTCCACTAATGAACTGATTGATGAAAGCCTTGATTAGTTCCTTAAAGGACCCAATAGAGTTGGGAGGTAGACGGCTATACCAACGTTGGGCCATGCCTGCCAAGGTTTGTGGAAACGCCCTACACTTGACCGCATCGTTGGCTGGCTGCAACAGGAGTGCATTGGAGAAAGTCCTTACATGATTTGTGGGATCTCCCGTTCCATCATAGGCTTTGATCGAAGGCATCTTAAACTTTCTGGATATAGCCGTTTTCATGATGTCTTGAGTAAACGGTGGTGTAGGATCATCAGGATCTCCTAGGGTGTTAGGCCGAATACACAATATATAATCAAGTATGTATGAGAATAACAATTAAGAACACAGGTTTGTAAATCAACAAACTGAATTATATTAAATAATTCTTTCTTAGTGATGTTAATGAATCACAAAGAGCTTCTAGGTTACAAGAATAATATATTCAATAATCGCATCCCTTCTAGGGATAACCTATCTGTGTTTATATAGTACACAGTTACACAATCCTTATCTAATTGATATTCCTACAAATTAGCTATACAATTGATATCAATTAAGGATTGCTTCTTATCTTCTATTCCGTTTCCTTAGCTGTATCAATATATTCTGCTTCTTTCCATCTTCAGAATATATTGCTTCTAGAATCTTCAATTCAGCACCGACAGCTAATTCAACTATCACCTTGTCAGACTTTAAATAAACTATGACCGGCTTCCATTAAACTCTTCACCCTGTCAGAGTTTAATTAAACTCTGACCGGCTTCTGATAAACTCTGGTCAGTACATGTTGCTTAAACACTGATAAACAAACGTCAGCAATTATATCTAACAATCTCCCCCAACTTGTTCATAATAAAATGTACAAGTTAAACATATAATTGATGATGTCAAAAACATTTAACAAATGCAGTGTTTAACATATAACAGAGTTTAATTTAAAACAGAGTTTAAATTTGACTTAGAATAGAAAATATATTAAAAACTTACAGTCAGACTTTACTTGATTTCTTGAATATCAGGCACAGTCCTGATATAATCTAACAGTAGTTTCTTCTCAGCTCTATTCAATTCAGCAATCATAATCTTCTTCAGCTCCTTCATCTCTGGTTCATCTTCACCAATTTGATAAATGGCAGCCCTCAAAGAATATATGCTGTTTTTGTTCATTTCATTGCCAAGTCTGATATAAAAAGGTTTATCAGACTCTAGATTGAACTCAAGAACCTTTTTATTTAGTGCAGTTCTGAACCTAGCACTATTCCTTTTCATTTCTACCAACTTTCCATGTGCATCTCTGTATTTAGGAATGTATGCACTTGATACTCCAGCTCCACTCAAAACTTTGGATTTCATCATCCTTTCCTTCAACACTCGAGCAGCATCATAAGTACTTCTATTCTTTACTTCAAGTAGATATAGAACATACTCTAGCTCTTCCCAAAGTTTTAACTGGATATCAAATTCACCAAATCTATACACTCTGCCATCAGCCATAAAATATAACAAGAATTCCTTTTTGATTCCTTTGTGAAAAATCATCTGTACAGATTCCAGTTTGTCAAGGCCTTCTTGAGTAATTCCAACTCCAAATTCTGCCAATGAAAACTTGTCTTGAGATCTGTTATTAGTTCTTCTCTCTCTGTGTGAACCCAGTCCAGATTTGTCAAAGGCTTCTTTTCCCAATACTGTTCTGGTTTCTGAGAAATTCACAGCTTCAAGCTTTAAGTCTTCAAGAATTTTCGATTTGCTGAATCCTGGAAGTAGTGTAGATTTCTGTACAACTTGAGCAACGTCAGAGGTTGTCATGTCTTCAATAGAAACATCAACTTGAGCAGCGTCAGAGGTTGATTTAGCTAATCTTGTTTCAACTTGAGCAATGTCAGAGGTTGAAATATCTTTCTTCTTTAGGTTAGGCTCTTCAATCATTATGCCTTTACCCTTATCAGAGTTTCTAATCACAGGTCTCCTTGTATTTTGTATACTCTGTTGAATATTCTCTTTGATAGAAATACCAACTTCTTTCTTTCTAGGAGCCTTGATTTCCTTTCTCTTGTAGATTCCAGCTTCAAGATTTTTCTTGTGTTCCTCAGCAAGCATTTGCTCTTCAGCCTGGATATCTTCAATAGTTACATTCTTTCCATGCTCTTTCATGAATATCTTAGCAGCAATCTCTTCATCAGTAGATGGATTAGTTGAAACAACTAAACTCTTGAGATTTGAAGTAGATTGTCCACCAGAGTTTATCTTTTCAGAGTTTATTTGTCTACTAGAGTTTACTCTAGTCCTGCTTTGCCTTTGAGCAATGACCTTTCCTTTATTTCCTTTGCTTCCCCCATCAGTAGAATCATCCCTCTGTCTCAGAGCTTGAATGTCTTTGCATTTGTCTTTAGGTACATTCTCCCCCTTTTTGACATCATCAGAAAGTAATACTGATGTTAGCAATTCTAGAGCATTAGCAATAGAATTCAATTGAGTAGACATTTCAGCCTGATTCTCCTCAACTTTTCCAAGCCTTTTCTTGATTTCCTCAGAATCCTTGGCTTGCTGCTTGAATTGTGTAGAATAAAATGATCTGTCAAGCTTCAAAGTTGTATCCCTGAGAGAAAATTCATTCCTTAGATTTGTAAACATCTGTTGATTCTCATCAAATCTATTATTAAGAGATTTGACTTGAACAACAGTTGTCTGTAAACTTGTAAGTACATCAGTATTGGATATCTTCTTGACAGAATCAGATAGCAAATCTGCAGCCCTTTGTGCTGAGAAAACGCAATCTGCATCAGCCCAATTTTTGTAGTACATATTCTGGAAATGCTCATTGGTTTGTCTATTAACTTCCATTCTTTCATCACTATTGACATCATCAGCCAATGAAACTTGAATGCTAGGATGTGAATGAGAACCCTCAGCATCATTTCCAGCTTCTTCATTAGTGTCTGCTGCATTTTCAGGAAAAATATTTTCAGCAGTAAACTGTGCAGCTTCATCAATTTTCTCTTCTGCGATAGCTTCAGGAATATCAGAGTTTACCTTAGCAAAAACCTCTGCTTCTCTTTGAATCTGATTAACCTCCTCACCTTTGTCAAGATCACAAGAAATAACTTCAGTATGAGTGGCTAGAGATTCTTCTACCTGATCAGTGACTTGATCAGCTTCCACACCCTCTGTATAATGATCAGAATGGATAGAGGTGTGTGCTTCACGATCAAAAACTCTGCTATCAGAATGAGTAGCAGCTTCCTCAACTACATCATGAACCTTTGATGTAGGAGCATCGAAATCCATAGTAGCATCAGTATTTAATCTGTCTAGATTGACAGCTTCAGCATTTGCAGCATCCTCCTGAACAAACACTTCAGGAGTTTCAGTGTTTACAAACACTCTGTCCTCATCAGCATTTATAATATCCTCCTCAACAACAATTTCAGGAGTATCTTGAGGAACAGCTTCAGCCACAATCTCCTCATTCTCTGATGCAGGAGCTTCAGTGTCCTTAGAGACTCTGTCCATGGTTATATTTACAGCACCAAAAAGATGTGCAGCCACTAGTCTTCTTTTTCTCTGATGAAGAGTTTCTTCATCAGTTTCAGTCTCTGAGGTTTCAACAACAGACTTTGCCCTATTGGCTCTTCTTTTCTTTAGCCTTGTCTTCTGAGGCAGCTCTTCAGGTGTTGATGCCCCAGCTTCAGTAGATGGTTTCCTTGCAGGTTTAGTACCAATGTGCTTGGTCCTACCTCCCCTTGCAGGTTTAACAGAAGTTGATGGAGGTTCTGGTTGAGATTCAGCTTGTGGTTGTGTATTTACTTGAGCATCAACAAACTGTTGCACAGAAGTAGGCAGCAAAAGATCTCCAACAATGCCTTTCTTAATGTCTTTATTTACTAGATCAGTAAATACTCTCTTATGCAATTTAAAACAAGAAACATCTGCTTCAAATACATTTTCTCCTTCAACACAATAAGAAACCAAAAGCTGACAGAATCGAGAAAAATAAACAACTCCTCTATTCTCGGTCATCTTCTCCCCTAAGTTAGTCAACACAAGTCGTGCAAAATCAAAATTATTATCATATAATAAGGAATACCCGATTTGCAGACTGTCTGTGGGAATAGCATCCCAATTTGTGCATTTCTTGCCAAATGTCCTGGTGATGCAATCGAAGAAGAAACTCCATTCTTTGCGCAGAAACGGCCTTTTTAGTTGCCCAATCTTTGTCAATGACCCAGAGTAGCCAATCTCTCGCATCATTCGGATTAAATCCTCATCACCCATTCCAATAGTGTAGGAAGAATATTCAGGAAACCCCATTGCATCTCGAATAGTACCAGCAGTAATAACATACTCTGTTTCGTCAAACTCAAAGATTATGGATGGGCTCCCAGTTTCACCACCATCATCATAAACCCCTGTCTCCCAGAATGCCTTGATTTGTAAACCAGAAAGTGTGGCTGGTTCAACTAAAGCACGCCCAATCGCTGACTGAGCAAGATGTGAATATGTGTGTGTGATAATAGATGTAAATGAGTAAGATGTGAAAAGTTTAATTGAAGATGTGTGTATTGTATTTAAAAGAAAATTAAAGATTAAAAACTGAAGAGTTTTTAAGCATTAATACACAACTGTCTTACTCCTATAATCATGTGAGTGGGAAACATGTCAAACGTGCATACGCTAATAGCTGTATTGAACAACTTTCAATACACACGTGCAGACGTGGAGACACCTGTCATCACATATCCGCTCATTGAAAAAAAATCAATAATAATAAAATTATCGATTTTAATATCTCAGAAACATAATAATAAAGTACGAAGGAGCTCAACAGTCAGAAGAATAATGACTGTCTTGGAACTCCGCACTTTACTCTTCCCATAGCTTCGAGCCAATCAAAACCTTTCAGTTGCCCTGTTGGATGCTATAAAAGCTAGAGCATTGTAACAACAGGCAATACATATATTAAAACAAATACCATATATCAAATGGCAGGAACCTTTGAATTCATGGATGTAGAAGCTTTCTTGAATCTGAACTGGCGTCAACAAGCAAACTATATCATTGATGAGTTTCTTGTTTTATCATTCCTGAATGATGAAGGTCTCATCGCTGATGATGAGATAGCTGAAGGACCTATCTCCAATCCCTATGTGCACATCATTCGTCCTGGGCCATATGATGTGCCCATCCTTGCAGATGATGATGCTGTGGAGATTTGTATGATGCTCTTTTATCAGAGCTACTTGAAGGGTTCGAAGAAGACAGTCGTCTTGGAATCCTGCAAGCTGCAAACCAGAAAGAGAATGCGAGAGGATGATGATGATGATTCAACATCAGGGGGTTGTCAAGCCTTGAAAATCCCAGATTTTATAATAACCTGTTAATCGAACAAGTAGCTAGACAAGAGTATGAACTTGTCTGAATGTAAACAAAGTTTGAATCGATTAATGAGAAAGATCCATTTTTTTTTTGTTTTACATATCAGAATCGCAAATAATCGTAAAGTGAAAGAAATGATATCACTTTAAATAGTAAACTAACATACTCATCAGCACTACTAATCACCATCAGGACTTATCAAACATACTCTTTCTTTTCTCTGTTTAATGCAAAATTGATCCGTTACAAATCATACATTTTTGAAAAACAAATGTCTAATCTCAAAATTATAATATGCCTGAAACAGAGAAATTATTTTAATCATTAAAGATTAAAACAAAGTTACCTCGGCATATGTCACACAATACATCAGTGTTTACCATTTGTCCTTCTTTGTCAATAAACTCTTTTCTCAATCTGTACAGGTGTGAAAATATGTGTGTGCAATAGCAGAGTTTACCGTAATCAATATTTAGATCATCTCAAAGTGCATAAAATCCACAAACGAAAGTAGTAAAAACTGGTTGCCTAAACTCTCATGTATAACATAACATCTGATTTTATATCTAAACTTTGTTTTCTGATATCCTTTCATTTGGATATATCTTTTAATTTTTCACCCCCTTTCTTTATTTATTATTTTTTTTTTTATGTTATATATTTTTTTTCTTTATTTTTCCAGTAATCAGTGGTTGTCACTAGTCACCAAAAATCAATGATTTTAGCCCTTATTTCATACAATAAGTTCCTGGATCTTCCTAGGCACAACATGATCTCAAAGGAATTTGTGCACTGTTTGGCATCTTTTGATTTGAGGGTGAATTCTTTTCAATTAAGAATCAGAGTTTAGACTTTTCATCAGTAAATATAATTAACTTATGAGAGAAAATGCAAACAGCTAATACAGACTCAGTGTATAGGATTAATAAACTAAGAGATGGTATAAATACAGAGACAGTATCATGCTGTGTTAACTTACTGCACATAATTGAGATCAAAATCTATAAAACTCTTAAGGATTCACAATTACTTACTGAGAATTATGCTTCATACAAATTTCTTCATTGGTCCAAATGTTTCAGACAAAGTTACAATCAGAGTATGACATTAAACTGTAACTATCAGAGTACGACCAACAGAGTTTAGCATCAGAATTTACTTTCAGAGTATGACTGACACTTCACAGAGTTTACCATCAGAGTTTAACATGCTGGTGCACATAACAACTAACACATGTAAGAAATCATGAACATAAAAAGTGAGTCTAACCCGTATCTCTAGTCAGAACCAGAGATCATTCCAAGTTCATTTACCAATCTTGTAAAAGTAGCTTCACTCAAAGGTTTGGTGAAGATATCTGCAAGTTGTTGGTCTGTAGACACAAAATGAAGCTCAATGTTTCCTTCTTCCACATGTTCTCTGATGAAATGATACCTTATGCTGATGTGCTTGGTCATGGAATGTTGTACTGGATTACCTGTCATAGCAATAGCACTTTGGTTATCACAGAAAATAGGTATTCTAGAGTACCTTAACCCATAATCCAGCAATTGATTCTTCATCCATAAAATATGTGCACAACAGCTACCAGCTGCTATATACTCTGCTTCTGCAGTGGATGTAGAAATTGATTTCTGTTTCTTACTGTACCAAGAAACCAATCTGTCACCTAAAAATTGACAGCTTCCACTTGTACTTTTTCTGTCTATCTTACAGCCCGCAAAATCTGCATCAGAGTAACCAATTAACTTAAACTCTGATTCTCTAGGATACCACAAACCCAGGGTTATGGTTCCTTTGAGATATTTGAAGATCCTTTTTACAGCTGTTAGATGAGGCTCTCTGGGATCTGCTTGAAATCTTGCACAAAGACATGTTGCATACATGATATCAGGTCTACTTACAGTAAGATACAGTAGAGACCCTATCATTCCTCTGTAGTTAGTCATATCTACTGAGGCTCCTGTGTCTTTGTCAAGCTTCGTTGCTGTAGCCATGGGAGTTGTAGCAGATGAACTATCAAGCATACCAAATTTCTTTAGAAGATTTCTGGTATACTTTGCTTGATTGATAAAAATCCCATCATCTGTTTGCTTGACCTGTAAGCCTAGAAAATAACTAAGCTCTCCCATCATGCTCATTTGGTACCTGGATTGCATAAGCTTTGCAAACTTCTTACAGAGTTTGTCATTAGTAGATCCAAAAATAATATCATCTACATAAATTTGAACTAAAAGCAAATCATCACCAGAATTGAAATAAAACAAGGTTTTATCAATTGTACCTCTTGTGAACCCACTTTCTAAAAGAAATTGAGCAAGAGTTTCATACCATGCTCTTGGTGCTTGCTTTAATCCATATAATGCCTTGTCAAGCCTGTAGACATAATCTGGATGCTTGGAATCTACAAATCCTGGTGGTTGTTCAACAAACACTTCTTCTTCAAGCTTCCCATTGAGAAAAGCACTCTTTACATCCATCTGAAAGACTTTAAACTTCTTGTGTGCAGCATAGGCCAGAAATATTCTTATGGCCTCCAATCTTGCAACTGGAGCAAAGGTTTCATCATAGTCAATTCCTTCCTGTTGTGAATAACCTTTTGCCACAAGTCTAGCCTTGTTTCTTGTAATCACACCTTCACTGTCAGTCTTGTTTCTGAAAACCCACTTTGTACCTACTATTGATCTATTCTTTGGTCTAGGTACAAGTGTCCAGACTTCATTTCTTTCAAATTCATTTAACTCTTCTTGCATTGCTGTAATCCAATTAGCATCTTGAAGAGCTTCTTCCACTTTCTTTGGTTCTGTTTGAGACAAGAAAGCATGATACAGACACTCATTATTTGTTGCACTTCTAGTTCTCACACTAGCATCAGGATCTCCAATTATGAGATCAGGTGTGTGTGCCTGTGTCCACTTTCTTGCTGTTGGTAAGTGGTTTCTTGCATCATTATTGAATCCTCCCCCTTGATCCATGCTCTCCTGATTCATATGTTGACTTTCTGCAGCATCTGAGGCTCCCCCTGAATTTGATGGTTCAGAGTTTGAACTGTCAGAGTTTGAATCAGTTTCCTCAACTGACTCACTTGCTGTGTCTTGTTGAGCTTCTTCACGCTCCCCCTCAACTGATTCTCTATTTTGTTCAATTTGAGAATTTTCAGTTTCTCCAGTATTTACCAGTAGAGGTTTAGAGTATGCTTCGTCAGAGTTTGTCAACCCTGCTTCATCAGAGTTTATATCATCAGAGAATAGATCTTCATTTTCAAAACGCAGTTGATCATATCCATCCTTGTCTTCAAGTCCAATTATTTTCTTGTCATCAAATGACACATGTATAGATTCCATGATCACCTTAGTTCTTAGATTATAAACTCTGAATGCTTTTGTTGACAATGGATAGCCAACAAAGATTCCTTCATCAGCTTTTAACTCGAACTTTGTCAACTGTTCAGGATGAGTCTTTAACACAAAGCATTTGCATCCAAATATATGAAAATATTTCAAATTTGGCTTCTTATTTTTCACCATCTCATATGGTGTTTTCCCATGCTTGTTGATCAATGTTGCATTTTGAGTAAAACAAGCAGTTTGAACAGTTTCTGCCCAGAAGTATGTTGGTAATTTTGCTTCATCAAGCATAGTTCGGGCTGCTTCAATTAAAGTTCTGTTCTTTCTTTCAACTACACCATTTTGCTGTGGAGTTCCAGGTGCAGAAAATTCTTGTTTCACTCCTCTTTCCTTGCAGAAAGCTTCTATGATTGAGTTTCTGAATTCAGTTCCATTATCACTCCTTATAATTTTGACTTTGTGCTGTGATCCTTTGTCCAGTAGATTTACATGATCCATCAG
Source organism: Heracleum sosnowskyi (assembly GCA_030848705.1). Lineage (NCBI taxonomy): Eukaryota > Viridiplantae > Streptophyta > Magnoliopsida > Apiales > Apiaceae > Heracleum > Heracleum sosnowskyi. The sequence goes on along the minus strand of CM061235.1, from coordinate 156,484,890 downwards.
AGTTTGAGCAGTTTCATCCTTCTTTGACAAGAAATACACCCATGTATATCTAGTATTTTCATCAACAATTACTAGAGCATATTTCTTTCTGCCCATGGACATCACATTCACTGGACCAAAGAGATCAACATGTAGAAGATGATAAGGTTCCACTACTGAAGATTCAGATTTGCTCTTGAAAGATGACTTCCTTTGCTTGGCTTTTTGACAAGAATCACACAAGCCATCTAGACTGAGTATAGATTTTGGAAGTCCCCTTACAAGATCATTTCTTATTAGCTCATTGATGTTGTTCAAATTGAGATGAGAGAGCTTCTTGTGCCAGTTCCAACACTCTTCATTTGACATTTTGGCTGTCAGACACACTGTTTTTCCATCAGAGTTTGTTACCAAACTTGCTTCATAAATGTTGTTGCGCCTATGTCCAACTAGAACAACTTTTCCAGTAGATTTACTGATAACTTCACAGTATTCAGTGTGAAAATCTACATGGTTTCCTCTGTCACAGATTTGACTCACAGATAGTAGATTATGCTTGAGTCCTGAGACTAGAGCTACATTTGTGATGATGACACTTCCAAGATTGATATTGCCATATCCCAGAGTGTGTCCTATGTTGCTATCTCCATAGGAAACCTTTGGGCCAGCCTTCTCCTTAAAGTCTGATAACAGGGCTTTATTTCCAGTCATATGTCCTGAGCATCCACTGTCCAAGATAAGTGTGCTCTTTATTATACCCTGCAATCACAAACAAACACTAAGTGTTAGTTTTAAGGATCCAGACTTGCTTGGATCCTTTGTCTTTCTTAACAGTGTTAGCTTTTGCAGCGGAATCAGTATTATCAGAGTTTAAACTAACATTGTCAGATTTTACACTTGCAGAGTTTGCTCTAACCCATTTCAAGTTGGGTTTCAGCTCATAATAATTGTGATAAATAGCATGATAACTCTTGCAAGTATAAATAGAATGCCAAGTGCTCCCACAGTGTTTGCATAAAGTTTGTGGTTTAACTCTTACATAATCATTCTTTACTCCTGATGTAGAAGATAAAGAATTAATATGTTTGTTCTTAGTGCAAAATCTAGCAAGATGATTAGAACTACCACAATTGTAACATGTTTTCCTTGAAGCACCAGCATTAGGCAAATGATTATTTCTGTTATTTATGCCTACTTTTCCATTCCTATTTTTCTTGGACCCTTTAGGTTTCATGGCAGACTTTACCTCTTTCAACTTATGATTGAACTGTTTACCTGTCATCAAGCCAACATTAACCTGTTTTTCACAAGTTTTTACTGGTTTTCTAACAGCTTCTACTTCCATAAGTTTTTCTGTTATAATATTTTCCTGTTTTTCACAAGCTTCATCTGATTCCATATCAGCTTCCCTTATTACAACAGATTTTAACTTATTGGCTTCTGGAACAAATTTCACAGGTTTAAGTTGTGGTTTTACCTTAACCTTGTCTTTAAACCTAAGTTCATCATTTTCACAATAACCTAAACCTACAGAATCAGTCTGAAACACTTGATGAGTGTCTCTTCCAGAATCTGTCCAAGTTTTGATTATTTTTCTTTCCTTTTCTAAATCAGATTCTAGTTGCCTATATCTTTTCAGCAACTCCTGTTCTACATAAACAGCATCATCTCTTTCTTTTTGAATCTGCTTCATATTTTCAAGTTCTTCTTCAAGAAACTTGTTTCTATCTTTAAGACTAAGATTCTCAGCTTTAATTCTCTCATTCTCTAAGGTCTGATCCCTATAGCTAACATGAACACTTTTCAGATATACTCTTAACTCAGAGATATTATCAGTATCATAAGCATAAGTAGTTAGGGGTACCTTATTTTCAGATGATTCAGTCTCATCTCTGACAGTTGCCATAAGAGCATAGTTTTCTCCATCATCAGAGTCTGAAGTATCTGCCCAGTCTTTGCCTTTAGAGATAAGTGCTTTCTCAGTTTTGCCTTTCTTGCACTCTGGGGCATAATGACCCATCTCCTTACACTTGTAGCACTGGATTTCAGATTTATCCTTCTTGCCAGACTTGGTCTCCCTTCCATCAGATTTTCTGAAACTTCTCCTTTCAGAATTTGAATCTTTCCTTGAGAATCTCTTTCCCTTCTTGAAGTTCTTGAATCCCATCTTCTTAAAGGTCTTTACCATCAATGCAGCCATTTGCATCATCTGTTCTTCATCATCCTCAGAATCAGAAGCTTCATCAGAGTTTGAATCATCATCAGAGTTTGATGACTCACTCTCAGATTTAATGACTAAAGCCTTTCCCTTGGCTTTCTTCCTTGATGATTCCTTCTTAATGGGCTTCTCCTCGACTTTGAGAGCTACAGATTTTGTCTTCTTACTCATTCTTCTGTTCCTTTGTTCTATCTCCAGTTCATGAGTTTTCAACAATCCATAGATTTCATCAAGTTCTGTATCAGCAAGTTCATAATTATCTCTTATTGTGGTTGTCTTTAAATCCCACTTTTCAGGTAGAGATAACAGAAACTTAAGATTAGACTCTTCAAGCTCATATTCTTTATCAACTAGAGACAGATCATTCAATAGTTTGCAAAATCTGTCATGAGTCTCAGTCAAGGTTTCATTAGGTCTAGAATCAAAGTGCTCATACTCCTGAGTTAGTATGGTCCTCCTATTCTTCTTGATAGCACCTGTTCCTTGGCATCTGACTTCTAGAGCATCCCATATCTCTTTGGCAGTCTTGCAGCCAATTACTCTGTTAGACATAACATTATCTAAAGCACTGTGGAGAAGATGTCTAACCTTTGCATCCTTTGCAATCGATGAGATGTCCTCAGGAGTCATATCTTTCTTTTCCTTTGGAACAGTCTTCTGTTCTTGACCATCAACAACAGGGGATAATTTTGTTGGCATATGAGGACCATCATATATTCTGTCAAGATATTCTGGATCTGTAGCCTCCAGAAACATGGTCATCTTAACCTTCCAAATCGGATACTCTACTGGCCTGAGAATTGGAACCCTGATTGTTTCATATCGACTCACAGAATTGGGCTTAACCTGTTCAGCCTTAGGAGCAGTTTGATTTTCTTCAGACATGATTAATACTGTGTTTGAATCGTAAAACTGTATATATTAAACAGCCTTGGCTCTGATACCAATTGTTAGGCCGAATACACAATATATAATCAAGTATGTATGAGAATAACAATTAAGAACACAGGTTTGTAAATCAACAAACTGAATTATATTAAATAATTCTCTCTTAGTGATGTTAATGAATCACAAAGAGCTTCTAGGTTACAAGAATAATATATTCAATAATCGCATCCCTTCTAGGGATAACCTATCTGTGTTTATATAGTACACAGTTACACAATCCTTATCTAATTGATATTCCTACAAATTAGCTATACAATTGATATCAATTAAGGATTGCTTCTTATCTTCTATTCCGTTTCCTTAGCTGTATCAATATATTCTGCTTCTTTCCATCTTCAGAATATATTGCTTCTAGAATCTTCAATTCAGCACCGACAGCTAATTCAACTATCACCTTGTCAGACTTTAAATAAACTCTGACCGGCTTCCATTAAACTCTTCACCCTGTCAGAGTTTAATTAAACTCTGACCGGCTTCTGATAAACTCTGGTCAGTACCTGTTGCTTAAACACTGATAAACAAACGTCAGCAATTATATCTAACATAGGGGAAACAGAATACTAGGATCACCCCTTGGGGCTTCAGCCCTCTTGGTCCTTCTTGGTGGATCCAAGTTGATTATCGGGATTCCTTCAGTCGTTCGACCCCGAGATTGAGCGGCCTCTTCTTCAGTAAGGAGTTTTTTGAGCCTTGCAGTCTCTGCTTCATGGGCTGCAAGTTTCTCCCTAGTAGTTTGGGGTTGCTCCCGATTTGTTTGTGAAGAACGTCTCCTTCTTGGGGCGACATCCTCCCCAGTTGTATAACCCTCATCCTCAGTGTATGGGCCAGAGTAATCTTGAATGAGAGGGGTCTGACGAGTTTGTTGATTTTGGGGTCCCAGACCTTGAATATAAGGGGGCACATATGCCTCATGGTAGATTGGATTAGTTCCTCTACCGCCCGCCATGGGTCGAGGGGGCATGTCATAGCTTGGCATCCCCAAAGTCTGATTCGTGTATTGAGGGAGATCAGTAGTATGGAGTTGAAGGCTTCTCGGTGCATTCATGATGAGTGGAGAAGTCGAGATTGGTTGCTGGTGAATGGTCTCTTGTGGATTAGATCCATGAATGACCATCTGCAGGGGATTCGTCCCTTCAACCGAAATCGGGATTTCCGGTCCTTGAGTGTTGGTGGGGATATTCGCCCCTTGAGTGCCAGTAGTCGGCGGTAGTTGATTTCCGTGAGTATCAGCCTCATAGGTGACATGGCGATCCTCAGGAGTTTGAGTATCCCGAGCTGTTCTTCGTGTGTTTGCCATGGTTGATGTTGTGTTCCCACAGACGGCGCCAAATGTTATGGATTAAAAAACGTGCTTGTGTAATTAATGCTAAGGTTTAATGAGCTTCGAGCTTTAATGGCCGCACTCGTGTTTCGAGACTAAATCGGTCCTCACAAGATGCCTACGTATATCAATTATTACTGAGAATCAAGCCAAATTAACGTAGTTCTTGGTGTTGCCCTCGGGGCTATGGCGGCATGGGCACACCAAGGACGTAGTGACTTGTATGTCCTTATTCGAGGATGAAGTCTAAAACGTAGTTCTAGGGGTGCCTTCGTGGCTTGTTGCGCCTTCGAGGCGTTGTGACGTATGGAGCTGTGCCCAAAACGTAGTAGATGACGTATGGAGCTGTGTCCAAAACGTAGTAGATGACGTATGAAGCTGTGTCCAAAACGTAGTAGATGATGTATGGAGCTGTGTCCAAAACGTAGTTCTGATTGTAGGATCAGGGTCCTTATATAGGCGTCTAGAGCCTAGTATTTATGGTATGTTTAGGAGTCTTAGCGAATAAGTCTCCTTATTGATAATGGATAAACATTGTATTTCTTGCAGGATAAGTCTTTTCCTTGTTGATAAAGACTATGACTCATTAATTGCCTTTAATTGGGATTCCGGATCCTTCTTTCATGAATTTACCATATTTTGGACTCTTTTTATGAGCTGTATATTTTCCCTATTTATTAATTACGAAATTAATAAATAATATGGGTTTTGGGCCTTAAATACTTGGCCTTTCCAAAGAATCAGCAATTATATTTCTATAATTACTTTTCTATCCATATCAAGTATGATTAAAAAAATTAAAGATAAATACTATAAAATTCTTTATTTAATTTAATTGTAACTAAATTTAAAATATTATTTAATATAATTACATAATATAGTAATAAAATTTCGTAAAAATCGTGTATATACATTTTTTGAATGTATTTAATAAGTCAAAATAGTAAATATTATTAGTTAATATTATTTACTTCTATTATATCAAGTTATGTTATATTTTTGCTTCATATTATTTTTTAGTATTTATTTTTTGATATTCCATTAATATACATATAATTAAATATATAGAAAAAATGTGTTATCAATTATATTAACAAACTTCAAGTACACAAATTGCTCAATTTTAATAATTAAGATACACAAAATGCATCATTTGAATAAATAAACAACGGAAGTACACAAATTGTTTATTTTTGCATACTTCAAGTACACAATCGATAGTTTTGATACACAAAATGCAAAAGTTGTACAGTTTAGGTACACAAAATGCTACTCCCTCTGTCCCATTCATTTCTATACACTTTCCATTTTGGGATGTCCCTCTCATTTATAT